>OY720037.1:8194582-8625404 GCA_963082485.1 Eudonia mercurella
AACCATATGTTGATGAACAAAGGGGAGATGATCAAGTTGAATACTAAAATTCGTCGTTCAATACACCACCTAGCCACCTTAGATTACTTAAGTGAACTCATTCTTAACACAAGAGTTAATACTCTTTCTGAAGGGGTAACGGGACTATAATTAACGTATTTAACAGCACATTAATAATAATCTTTTTAAAGTAAACGAAATAGGTACCTACTTAATTATTTAAAAAAAAAACAATTAACGTTTCTAATTAACCAAATTAAAAAAAGAGCAGTAATTCAATTGCTGGTAAGTAAAATGGTCGACTAAAACAGAATTGCTTTAGCACAAATCCAATTATACTTTCCCTTATTCTAGATACGGATTGCCGCTTTACTTTAGCAATAAACCGGAGATCGTTAGAAGGAAACAGTTTTAGATTTCATTACAAATAAGATGTGATGTAGCCTCCGACGCCGGCGCCGCCGCCCCGCCGCGTACCGCGTACCGTTATTTAGTATCATTTAATGAAAGCAAGTGTCGGAAAATGAACATGTGCTCTGAAACTATTTTCTCGGTACTTTTATTAGACAAGGCAGAATTTACGAAATAAACGTATCTATACGTATATATGTAAGTACAAATAAAAGGCAGGAAGTTAAAACAATAATAATTAGGTTCCCTTCACAATCAAGTTATCAGTATAGTATAGTATCGTATATATAGTATAGTATATATAGTATAGTATCAGTAGGTATAGATAATCAAGTTATCAGTATGTTCATTAATTATTCTCAAGAAAATATAATAAGGGTATGGCACATAATAGTTTCTAAATAACATAGAAACTCAAATACATTGTGAGAGTTGTATAAAAAATAAGTTTAACTTAATATCGTTGCTGATTATAAAATTGGTAAACTATGTACTTGTATATTGTAATAATTTACACCAAATATACCAAATTTTATTAAGTGGTGCCGAAAAGTGATTATAAATTTCGTTTATTATTATAAATGTATCTACTACGCACCAAATCTAGTCGTACCCAATATCGTGACACGTAAAATAGTTGCTCCAATAACACCCAGACATTTTGGCCGCACGTTTTTTGCTTCGCAACATTCAGCTGTATGATTACCGTTTGTATTATAAATATTAGAATACCCGTACCCGGTAACCAACGCACGATCGTTGTTGATTTTTTGCTGCCCGCATATGTTCGTGCGAGGGTCTGGTTTCTAGATATGTTTCCGGCCGCTTTGTTGCCAAAGTTACCATTTTCTGTAAATAAGTTTGAAGATTTAGCTTCGCGTATTGCCCCAAAGTTCTGAAGACTAACTTTGGAATACGAATTTCCATTCAAACTGGATTTAAAGAGCTAAGTTTTTCTCTTTGTTGGGCAACTTAATATTTTAAATCACACTTTAGAAGTTACGAACTTTGACGGAATGGTAAATCGTCTGCTACCAGACGAGCCTTTTTTCAATTTTCAAACTGAATTTTGTACCGTGAATTCTACAGTTTCTGTGATTTTAGTCTTTTCTCATTCTTTACTTAGTCAGCAGTAGTAAAAATAAGAAAAAACAATTATAAGCATCGCATTGTACAAAAAAATCGTCGTTATCTATTTGGTGATGTCGTTAATATCTTTTGCACAAAAAACACATTGTGTGATTTGGCCGTACCTGTCTTGTCAATTTGTTTGCCTCAAGTATCTTTTGTATTCAGTTAATATTTGAACAACTTACTATTTGCCCTCTTTGTTCTTTCTTAGATAAAGATGATAAAGATGGTGATAAATTATTTTCAGATGTTGATTTATCTTCGAACCTTTGAGGAGAGTGTAAACAATAGATAAGTACGATTCCAATAATCTGTCCTAGAACACCATATTTAATGTAGCGTTTTTAAGAATGTTACTGTAGGTTTTCTTTTCGACGATTTAAGTCTTAATTATATCATCGAAGCTGACAAAATTAAATGTAGGAATAAAAAACAAAATGAACCGAAAAAAGGTTGTCATTCATAAACGTTTCTACTTGTTCATGTAACGGAAGAAGCTTGAAACAATCCGGGTTTGAAAAAGGGCCATAATGAGATATTGTGCTTCTGACCTTTAAAAGCGATAATTGCTCGGTTATCAATCGAATTCTTGTCTGTTTTATATCTGTTGGTATAGTCGTAAACGCTCTGTGCGTTCTTTATATTTGTATCTCACAACATTTGGAGTGGAGCAACGGAGGGTCAGCCGATGCCAGTCAATTAGTAAGTCGGAATGTTCAGTCACCCCAGGCCCCAGCGTTGCGCGCCCAGTCACTTCGGCATGCAGGTTCACTTCCTGAGTGGACAATTAAAGCGGATGACAACCGCACTTTGGATGACTGACTTAGTTCGGCATTATCATACATTGTACTGTGACTAATTACTACTTAATTGCATTTTTTAAAGAACACGTTACGGCAGTAATGCCCATTTCATGTGGATAATGCATAAATCTCAGTCATGACAGCAAACGTATATTCTCTTCCTTTATATGTTACTTAACATAATAGCCGCAGGTGCTGCATCTATATAATATGCAGATATGTTGTTCTTGACCGCAAGCAAACTGACACATCGAACACAAATGACATGAAAACGAAAACACATAAAAACTGCATGCATATATTTCCACAATGCTCATTAGCGGTACACGTAATGTGACTAAAGTAAACAGTACTAATGGACCACTCCATGGCTGACAAATAGATGGTATCGCCCAAACGTCTATATACTTAATTAATGTATGTAATAAAAGTGACGGCCGCGTAGGGCTCATCACTGGTAGATCGGAAGCAGATAGCCTCGCCACGCGGACGCGCGTCACCTATTCACGTAGCCCTATACAGTGATATCCGGATATTAAACGCATTTAGATAGTGATGCATTGCGGCTCCCAAAATCTAACGGACAAAGGCAGGACGACGAAGGTGACGGCCTAACTAAGCACCTTGCGCTTGTGAATATTCGTGATGTCGTCATCGGTGAATCCTCATACAAATATTGCAGAACCAAAGTTGTGCTGATTACAAATCGCGGAACGGTTACGGGTTGATCAGAAACAGCAGTTTTTCTGATTCACCTGTATACAACAGAATACAGTCGTAGGTACGTTAACTTATAGGCTCTATTCGAGGATTTTACAGACTTACCTAGCTTAGAAGACCTTAGTCGTTTAGGTATTGTATTTTCCTTCGAACCTAATTGCTGATTTTAGTTACTCCAAATTATTACAAAAAGTTTTTCGAAGATGCAAAGGTACCTATCGACACTTGAATTCATTTTCTTGTCTCGCCTGAAATATAAATTGTGAAAGTTCCGTCTGCACGGACGACGGCAACGTGAAAAATACTTTAAGAGCGCAGGAACTACATCCTTGGCCTTGGTCGGGTGCCAAGTTTCCACGAGACCATTGATACAGATCGTTGCATTGAACTTGGGAACATTCAACCAGTGATTCAGCTGTTTGGGGAGCCATTCAGTCTTTTTAATTAGAAAACTTTAGCGTCATCTTATTTGACTTTATTATTCCATTAAATATTTGAAGAGATACTTGAGTAACTTTCTTGCTACTCTTTTATACAATGCAGAGTTTCTACCTATCAATTCCATGAATTTATCGGTTTCTTACAATGCGCATAGGTAGGTATATCCTTTGGATAGCCAAGTTACATTTATTATTCTAGAGCTTCCAATGTTGAAATGTTATTGTGGTTGTATTCACTCAAGCAAATAAATATTATATCTTACAATCGTATACAAAAACGCCATCGTTTACTCAAGTTTATGTGATATTTGAAACGCAATATCGTTGTTTGTCAGACCTGGTGCTACCTCTTATTTCGAAGGTTGTTTGGCGCTAAAGTTAGCCCTCAAGGGCAGACCTATTTGAGTATTGCTGTTTGACATTCTTATCGGGGTATGTAACATTTTCAACAATTGTTTATTAAATTCTTGCACTACCCCCTCACGCCATTCGTTTGACATACTGACACAATTCTTTTCTACACGCGACATGTTAAATTCCTTAAAATACAGCTGTAAAACAGCACCATTTTCATAGTTTAAGTTAATTATGTTGGAGTAAAGACACGGTTATGTTGTTACACAATGACTAACATAAATTGATGATTCGACTACTATCATTTATAAATAGTTATAATAGGATTCATTTCAAATATTATTACTCATAATTTAATCGAAACAAGCGTCATAAAATAGTTAACAGCTCGATTTCCTGCGTCTATCCGTCCCTTATATTCATAGAACTCATGCATTACGCTTCGCTACTATTAGTGTGGCATACAAATGAATCAGAAAGTGCGCGAATGAGGAAATTCCATTCCAGCCGTACCAGCAGAGCTGTCGATAAACTAAGTTGTATTTCTATTCTCAACTAGGCATACGTACTGTATGACCAGTCAGACTGTACTCGGCTTCTGAGTCACATATCAAATACTAGCGTAATTAACCAGCCGGGCGGCCTAACAAAAGTTACATGCGTTCTAGACATGCAACGCATAAATATAATGGATGTTATATTTTTAGAATTACAGTGTTTAATTGTGGATGTGTTTTATCTGTTGTTAAAATCGATGACGGTGCTCCCGTTGTCAATTGTCCCCACTCGACAGAGTTATCATGGGCCGTTAGTTTTTATAGATTCTTTTTAATGATCTGATCATTCACCATCGTTGACAATTTATTTTCACCGAATATATCAAAGATGGCTGTTGGATTTTGTCGTCGTACGTTGGATCAATAATCGAGGTTTGATTTTATTGGATCCAATTATTTCAGGATTTTATATTAAGAAGGGGATTTCTCGACTCGAATAGGCAATTATGAAAAAATTAAAGCTTTTAAAGCTTCCGATGTTCCATAAACATTTGACTGTAGCGATAAGATGTTATTCCCAACTCCCTCAGCAGAGTATTAGGAGTTGATAAGTGACGTGTAGTATCTATGAACACGTCTCACATGAAACATGAACCGCGTCGAGCGGATGGAGGAGCCAAGTTATATCGCGCGACAATCCCTGCATCGCAATGAACCCCGCTTGAAGAATGAAGATAGATGAACTCCACCGAAGCACTTATTGCTTTACACAGCGAGCGACTCGCACCATATTTCTTATGTGTTTATTAGAAATGCTGCAGCAATATTTTACCGAAACCAACCGACCAAGGAACTTGTCAAAGGGGGTCTCAATGAAAATTTACTGTTCTAATTGTAGCGTCAGGTTAATCGACCGTGTCCAGTAATAGCTTGTTAGGTTAGAATAACAAACTATCTCAATTTATGCTAACAGTTTTACAGAATTAGAATCAATAAGACACTTTCATTCTACTACAAAGAAATCAAGGCATCAGTGGGCTGACAAGTTCGTCATCATCATCATCATCATCATAATCAGTATAGTCATAATCATGTGATGATGATGATGAAGACATAAAAATCAAAGACTATAATTAACTGAAAGTGTAAATCCTTTGTTTTCTTTCGTTTTATCAAAAGGTCGTAATGTTAACCTAGCATAGGAAAAAGTATGGGCTCAACTTGCAAAATACAATTTAGTTGGTAGGTAAGTGTAGGAAATCTTATCGATGCTAACCACCGTGGCGCAGCGATTAAATTGGCGTGAATTGAAGTATTTCGCCGAAACGCATTGGAACGTGACGCTGCGCTGGACGTCCTTTAATAAGCTTGTGCAAGTTCCTTCGGTGGACAGCTACGAAATTTGTGATTCAAATACGAGCAGAATGCAAGTAAAGGAATTGCTGTCTCTATTGTTTCGAAAACCACTAAACTATGTTGAAATTTTACCACAACATTATGGAACGCTCAAGCCCAGAGAATAACCCTTACATATTTTTTAAAGTAGGTACCTAGGTACTGTCAATTACATTCTGCGCGTATATGTATCTATTTTGTAAACCGTTCTCACATTCATACAACCGCCCAACCTTTTCACGGTAAAGACGAGACGGGGTGACTAAGACGGAATTCAATAGAATTGCATTTTAGCTATTGATTTCTTTGGTGACTATAGTGACTGACTAGGTACGTGTTTCGTCGTCCCAAGAACAGATCAATTCGCCCGCCGGGCGGGTGTACTGCAAATAGTCATTAGTCAACTGGTACCTAGTTGTGTTGAGGTTATACTTACGTAGCCGTTTGGGTGGAGCCCTGGCGCGCCGTCGCGACGCCTAGCCGTCGGCGGGTCGCGCCGGCACGGGCCCCGCTGCAATTTGAAATTACCCTGAAGTGAGGGTGTTCGCTCATTCACTCGTTCATTTTAAATGTCCATTCCAAATGGCGGATACGCACGTGAGGGGGCCGCAGTCCGCATTGCACTACCGTCCGGTCCGTGGAGTAACTATAACTAATTTATTCAAAATTATTCTACCCATATCATTTTGTTGCTGCTCAATAAACTGGAAAGTTATTTAAATTGCATGAATAGAAATCTTTAGCGACACATTAATGCGTTAATCGCATTAGCTTAGCCAGTCGAAGGGTGATTTTTCGGAGGTCGATCTCGATCCTCTTTGTGTAGGTCTTTTAAACATTGCTTTTGAACGATTTAAGCGTTACGTTGCGTGCGTTAACTATAGTCGTTGTTCGATATTTTTTAACTGTTTTTATCTTGAAGTTTAGTGGAAATGAGTGGGTAATTAAGATAATCGAAGGAGGGCAGGGTTGACGACTTTTGGTGGTGGCGGCCTTTCGGGAAACCGGCCGCGGCTTATCGATTACAAGGCCTTCGACTCGAGCAAGGACTCTGAACCACGCGCACGCGGTGTCACCTGGCAGCAGTACTACTCTTTTTTTTTTCGGGGTATTTTAATGGGTGTTATTTAAACGGCTAGCAAAGTATTCGTATTTTTGTCAGCAAAAAAAATGTAATCGGTCAGCTAAAACAGCTAGTTGGGCAGCAACTTATGGTCAGCAAATATTTCTAAATCAGTGTGCAACTTATATAATTCTGAACAGCAGTCTTATGCCGCTCCCCCCTTCCGTGACTGGCCCTCGCTATGCTCTGCGCTTCGCTCGGGAAAAAAAATTAACTTAACCTAACCAATAGTAAGGATTCCTTATGCTGACCGATTGTGTAATTCTGCTGATCAAATAATAATTTTGCGTTGCAACTATTTATTTTGTAATACAAATGAATTATTTCCTATTTTAATATACACTTCATAATCAATTAAACCTAACATATCCAACTACCAAAAGTTTTAAGCCAATTCTTTCTTTACTTTAGCCCATATTTTAGAATTAGGGCTTCAAATCCGTAATTCATTCTTTCAAAGTAATGCGTCAATGATCAAACTTAATAAAGAACTTTATGGAACGAACGGTATCATAGAATTTGAATTTGATAAATACAAAAAGAATATATAATCTACTACCTGCACACGACGGTGTGCCCTACGAGCCATTGTAAGAGGAAACCATTCAAATCTGCGTCGAGCAAGCGGTCAGGTAGCGTGCGTAAAATTCGATCCGAGACTAGCTGGCACAGATTATCTCGGATTAACATTCCGACCCCGGCGATATGGGCGCGGGAGATTTCCGATAGTGTGTGACAAAGCTGTTTTTTTCCCGTAATGAAACGATAGAGCCCGCTCAATTCGTCCAATAAAATTCATGCGGGCGCAAATGTTGGGAGTTGATGCGGCCGTGGCGGCTGGCGGCTCAGTCCGCTCCCATGTGTAATTATTCAGAATTTTCTAGGTTTTAATGTTTTAAATTGACATTGTCAGCGCTATCGGAAAATGCTATTATTCACCCCCATGTAGACATGTGGCGCGACACAACCCTTCTGCAGATTATCTATCTATTGCACCGCAACAAAATTAAATGTTTTATCAAATGGGAGCTCGATGTCGCAGCGACTAGTGATCTTGCAACCATAGCAACTTTCGAACCGGGTCACCTATTGGGTGAACAAATTAAAATATCTAGAGCTTCTTCATGTTACAGAAGGTATATTAGGTATGTCGTTTGTTGTTTTATCCGCCTCTGTGGTCTAGTGGTTAAGACCACCGGTTTAGACCCAGAGGTCCCGGGTTCGATTCCCAGCGGGGGGTAGGCACATGTTTGTGTACTCGGTTTGGTTGGTGGTAGCACTTGTTTGTCCGCCTGGTTAGCTACCACCATCTTATCTAAATATGTCGCCATAACATCAATGTTTGTAGCATTGTTGTATTCCGGCAGCTAGAGATAAGATAGCCAGTGGCTCATTAGTTGACGATCCCGGGTGAAGTGCACTTCTACCAATTGGCCTTAACATCACTTAACATCTGATGAGATAAGACTGTGCGTGTGACTGTGTGACTATGCTTACCTAAACATATAAAAATAAAAAAAGTTGTCGCGAGATGGGCGTCGTCAGTCAAATTCCACTAACGTACATTTGGCCAGTAGCTTTGTGGGTTTTGGTCCCCGCTGTACTCATGTTCTATAACGACGACATAGATTAAAAAATTGAAATGGTATGTATAAAAAGATAGAGGAAAGCAAAATAAAACGTAGATTTAATAATGCAGAAAAACTTATGAAGACAACTAGTGCACATGTTGGAAGACAAGAATAAGAACATTTAAAGCTGATGATGATTCATCAGCTTATAAATGGTCTTATTTTTGTTTACTAATCATCATATTATGGTCAAAAAAGGTGATTGCCTAGGTAAAGAATTAAGAATACACTTAACCTACTGAATTCACGTTCTTTTTTGTAACAGAGTAGTAACTAAATGAGTAAACCTATAAGCACAATGGATATGTTCTTGAATTAGTCGCATATTTACGGAGGAGCTATAAAATAAGTTCAACTGTTATAAAATTGCGGCTTCATTGAAAATTGTTTGCTCATGTTAAAGGGGCTATGTCAATTTGCGTTTCATTTTGTACATTTGAAGATACAACCGCATGCCTAATCAATTTAATTGTTAGGCAAATAGAATTAGCAAACATATGTGACTCACGTTCTCCGATGGCGAACAATGTTGTGTTGTGCTGTAATGTAATTAAAGCCACTAATTTTGTTGCCATAATATTATGGTTGCATTTCGCTGTGGTAAAACCCATAGTGTAACTATGCACGCCCAATGATCGAAATTCGACCTTAATTCAAAAAATATAGGTTATGTTTAAACAAGGTAATGTTACACATAATATTATATAGGTACACATTTTATAATTCGGGACTCCTTCGCCATATAAACTTTAACAATTACTAAACCTCATACTCCTCCGTGCGCGCAAAGTGCTCAAAAAGGGACACGAAGTTTTATTTTCACGTATAGTTAAGTAGTAGAAATCGGAAAAACAGCTAATATATTTTCGTGTTCTTAGTATTATTTCAAGGTAGATACAGACCTATTTAAAGGTCGGCATGTTGATGAATATACAGTTCACACTCGAATGGAATCCGATAGAAAACCTTACTCATACCTGAAGTTAATGTTTAGAAACATCGGGCGTTGGGTTTTCTTATTTGTAACAGGATCTCTTGTGGTGTACACAAGTTTCTAGGTTTAATACCGATTGAATTTGAGGTATGCCAGTGTGCACCGGGGATATTTCGAGCGATGTTTTAGCATCGGTTGCGTTTCCTTGTTTAGTTATAATGGTAGGCTCTTAGAACCATTCTGGCGATTGACGTCTGTTATGCTCTACGGTAAACAGTCACGTAAAATGTTGCCGAGTCGCTAACGGTTGGGCAGCGTTAAAATTAGCCGTGTATTGCTCGCGAAGACCATCAATCAAAGTTGGCTTACGATTAGCTTCGAGAACCAAGTGCTTTTATATTTTGTAAGAAACAATTAGTTAATAGTAAAGTTACGACAATATTAAAACCAAAACCCTATTAAGCTGTTCGTTTAAATAGTTTGAACAACATACATTCTCAACTAGGTATTTTCCCGAAGATTGCATTAACAATGCTATTCAGACCCCATCTAGGTGTTCTTTTAATGCCATACAAATACTAGTTTTTGGTGATCTATGTCGTGAATGAATAAAACTACTCTTCCACAAATAACGCCAGAACAAACTGTTTATTCAGCAAATATTTCCTTGGATGGTTATGGACAACTCAACTCGTTTGCTAGGAGGCGCTGCTAATGCCAAACAAATTCTCGTTTTCTCTTGCTCGAATAATTAATACAAAGCTTGTACTCTACAAACTGCTTGTTCATCATATGTCTTTGGAGTCTACTATGAAGTTTTTTTTGCATATTCTAGTATATAGGAGGTACTCCAATTTGAAATGGGTAATATGTGTGTATATCTATCTACTCTATCATATATACAGAGTTTATGTCGGATGGTGCAATACATTGTCATAAACTGTGCGTGCCGCGGCTGGAACACATCAAGCGTCAAGTGGCATGCGGAGATCAATCAAATACGATAATATTCCTCTAAACGAAATATTTATACTACACTTTGTACCTTTAAATAAATTCGTAGGTTATCTGTGTAGGGTATATGTAGTAATGGTCAAAGTTATTGAACCACCATTGCCATTGCAGTGTGAAGAATACCTAGTGATACTTTCATTCACCATCAAGTTAATGAAAACGAGAATTTGTATGGTATTAAAGCAGCGCCTCCTGGTAACAAATGATGTTCATTAAGGTGATCGAATGCTGAATAAAACTCACATTCAGCACCCAGAACAGAGAAATAGCAGATTGCCTAGTGCGAGATTTTTCAATCATTCGATAGCGTGAACGATAATGTGGCTTTGTATGGTTTGTAGCATACCTACTTATCTCGTTTTACCAAGCGGCTAATTTTTAAATCTCACCCGTAATCTCGAAATTAAAAGTGACGTGAAATACCTACCACCACGACATATAATATTTTTGCATTATTTGAATTTAAGGATACTTACCGTCTTCGGTGTTAAAAATGAGTTAGGTACCACTAACATTGAATAAGAATAAGAGAATAAGAAAAAGGAGCACTCGTAATTGATATCATAGCGTGAGAATTAGTTACCGATTCAAAAATCGCCTCCCAGGTCTACAATTGCCATCAAAATGACTTAACAAATCGACCTTTTCCTATTGGGCTCCTGTTTTTTATTTTTCAATTGACTTTAACGGCCCAACTGCTTTAATGTCCCTCCTGTATTTTAATTGATGATTGAATGGAATCAATATTTTCTATTTGATTTAATGATGTCACGCGGGCGGTCACGGTTCCCCTATGATTCTGATAAAGGGGATGCCGTTATTAATAATAGTCTAACTCATTAAACATCATTAATCAGCCTCTATCACGATGATAATGTAAGCGAGAAATGTGAGAAAGTTTTAACATTTTAAAATGTTAAAGAGAGAAGTGTAAGGACTTGGGTGGAAGCATTGGGACAGCAAATCAGGCTAAAAATAAAAGTACTGTAAAATGTTTGTCAATTGGTCATAATTACAATTAAAATTACGTTAAATAATCTTAATTAGATTTTATATAAATTATGTGTATTTTTCCGCCTCTTTGGTCTAGAAGTGGCACAACCACCAGTCTCAAGACACATAACTTGGTTTGGATTCCTAGCAGGAGCATATAATTCTACATAATATTAATCTTTGACTCGGTTTAGTTTGTGGGCTTGTTCTTAGCCTTCTTGGTTAGCTACCACTATCTTATCAAAGTCTGTCGCCATAACAACAATCTTAACAGCATTCTTGTGGTCCGCCATTTAGAGATAGTCTAGTAAAAATAGTATTAGTCTAAATAGTTCTTCAGGAGGATTTCGGGTGAAATGAGCTTTCATCTTCCGCTTTGTTGTCGTCACTTTGTCAAACCAAACCAACTGATTAATCTAACAGACGCTTGTCAACTTCTAGTGTAACTATTATGGCACTAATGTTATCAGCGACTTCTACTGCTGACTTTACAAGTAGGTCCATCGCATCGTGTCGCATAGTCAACCTCCAACCTATTGTGTTTGTGTACGAGAAATAAGTTACTCATTATTCGCTACTCGGAGGGGAGACAATCGCAAAATATCGATTACCAGCCGCACAGTCAGCTACAGCTCGATCTGCGAATTTTCGTTCGAAACAAGTCCTTAAGCCCACGTCATAAGTTGCACTGGATCTAAAGCCTGTACAAAGGCGAACGTACGCGCCTCGCCCGCCCGTTTTGTTTTTGCAACGCGCACACGTACCGCATCAGTCAATTTACATAGCTACCTATCTAATTATACGTAGTCGCACCTGCACGTGTATTACTACGCACAATTACAAGCCTCTTTGGAAATCAAAATCTACCATGTACCAATAGTAATAGTAGAAAATCATCGAAGTGTTTTGTTCCCACGTCGGTCGAAGAATTTGGACCTCATGCTTGGGTTTTGTTTTAGTATGTTTAAAACAAAGTCGAAACACTCTTTGTTCTGATGGAAATTGATATTTCAGAAAATATTAATTACGACCCCAATAGATAAACAATTCGCGGTCATTTGAAAGATCAGCCAGTTGGTTTACTTCTTCGTCTTCGTAAACATCGTCTTCTAGAAATCTACTAATTGCATTTCATTTTGGTAAACGTTATTTTTTTAGTTTGTGAGATTTAGTGATTAATATGTAGATAGATACTAGATAAAAGTTGTTGCCACTTCGGCGCCGATGTATAGATTTAAAATAATCAAGTGAAATTATGATAATATAAATTTGTGGATTAAGAAAGCTAAGACTTTCACATGTTGCGGTTCCTCGTCACAATATCTTCTCATAGACATCGTAGCACTAGACTGTCATGAAAAGCGTGTGACCAGATAGACGTCTATAATGTTTTCAAACATGTAAAACCTGACCGAAGGTGTTCCGAACTAAATATAGCCTTGTGTTCTTACGCTAATATTTGTTTTCACTCCATCGGAAAAATGCTATACATAACGGTACCAGTCAGGTGTTGTTTTTTGTAGCCATTATATAGGCATCTGGTTTCTTAAACCAGAATCGCTACTAGCTATCTTTATGGTTCATTTCATTGAATATTCATAAAGATTCATCCAGACGAGTGGTGACCTCATAAAACTGTGGCTTTTCATATTTAAAATAAAAGCGAAACCGCGTTTCGGCATGTGGCGGGCACCGCCATCAGACATCGGTGGTGACTCGTATTAACTCACATTATCGGACCACCATTATGTGCGCAGTGCGTAACAATGGACGGGCATCCGTCCGCGTTATGGGGTCCGCAGCTATTGATGTTGATTGGTACAACAACGTGTTTAAATATTTAAATATCAAGTTATTTATGCTGGCCATGCGTCTATTCATCGTGCCATAACAAATGACTGCCGCATTCCTAGCCCCACTCCTTTAATTAGGATTAGGTGCTGGCTTGTTATTAATTCACTGGTCATCTGTAATGAACTTGAGCTCGCGAACGCGTGGAATTCTATCGATAAAGTATACTTAACGTTATAAACACGTTGAAATGGATCGTGATTTACATTATGATCCATTGGATGAATTTCTTTTGAGGACCACCGGAGCACGCCCGGCATGAGGCGCAGACGCAAAAAAATGAGCAAACCTGATAGTAACTTATCGGAACGGCCAATTTACGATCACATAATCTACAATAACGACTGACATCGCTATAGCCATTGCTAATTCTAGTATTTTAGTTTTATGATATACTGCGGAATGGGGATTAAGTTTTTTTAATGATAATTTATAATATTAAATTTTAGTATTCAAAGACGTGTTGTTGAAAATCATCTAGACAGTTTTATTGCAAAATACCTACTTTAAAAATTGGACCGAAGGAAAAGTATTGTAATACTCGTTCTATAGAGTATTGTAAGTATATCCAAAATGTAGTTGTCTTAGCATCATGACTCAGTTGTATTGTTTATGCTAAAATCTTTCACATCTTACCTTACCTTTTGAAATAACATTTTAGAAATCTCTATCATAATTAGAAAAGACGCCAAAAAGAAACTAACGAATTTCACGTTTTCCATTACCGATGTTCTAAATTTAAATAATGGAAACAGATTTCTATTAGGTCTTTTACGCACTGAAAGTCATCAGCTCTTTTTTATCATCGATATATGAGTTCTTATCTAAAATCCTAGACGACGCAATGTATTCTGTCGATCTGTCAAATAGAGCTGATACTGATGTGCTCAAATGTGAACATCAGTATGTCGATTCTGCAATTTTAAAACCTCCAAAATCGTTTCTCACTGACTTGATTTCGACATTTGAACTATGAAGAAAGAGAAAGCCGGTTCTCAAACTATTCCAAGATACCTAACTTATTATATTTACCAAATTAAAACTAACTTAACTCTATTTCGTCATTGTTACAGTGGGCTGAACTTCCAGGACTTGATCGTAAGGCAGGGTGCCATCGACTCGCCGCCCAAGACGCCCTTCATCCTGGGCTTCGAATGCGCGGGAGAAATCGAGCAGGTCGGCGAGGGCGTCACCAATTTCAAGGTAATAACAAAACACCACAGTTTAATAAATTTTCTTTTTTATATATAAAACGACCGGTCGTTGTAGAGATCTTTGGAGAGGCCTTTGTCCAGCTGTCTTTTGGCTGATTTAATGATGATGATGATAAGTATAAAATTAGTTTGCATCGAGCAGACGGGCCGCAAATCAAGTCTCAAAAACATAAAATTAGAAAGGCAGATACTCCGAACTTCTATGTAACGTATTACTTCTGTAAACTTTAGCTTCAACTTCATAAGACAAATCTGCGTTAAACTAGAACCGTTAATATTATTACTTCTGTAAACTTCAATTTTGACTTAATTTGGCAAATCTGTGTGGTTATACTATGCGTTCCATCTGCCTGTATGTACTCAATATGAATTATGCATGATGATAATGAATGCATTACTAACACAATAAATTGTCATTTTTTTCAATAGCCTAATTCGACAGACCCGTTTCTGGTACTATTATTGACCGAAGCGTCTCACATACATTGTGAAAAATAGTATACGCTTAGCGTAAACGTAAGCATGGACTAATACGTAAGTAAGATAAGTTTTGTCAGTTTGTAATGTATCCAAGAATCAGAACATCAATTACAATGTAAGAAACATTTAATTAAACGTTTTTTTATAAGAACAAACAAAAAATTGTCTGGTAGTCAAACAATGGCGGGCAAAAAAGGAGCTTCCTCAAGCTTCGTCACCACGATATAAGAATGGTGGGGGGCCTTAGCCCCACACTGCACGAAACAATTATTGGTGTCGATCCAGCCAGGCAGCAGCGACTCGATTCTGCTTTTTTTTAAAGTTCACAGATGTAGGTATATTGCTAGCTTGATTTTGTAAATTATTGTATAACCCTAATCCTAATGACAAAATAACATCACTGACACACGATTGTGGACATTTTAAAACAGAAGAATCGACTGCTGTCTAAGTCGGTAATGACGGTTTTGGTGCGGTAATGCATGTAATGTCGGTTTTGGTAATGCAAAGGCAGCTCCCTGGATGATGCCCATGGGCAGCGATGACCACTTCCCATCTAGTAGCTCGACTGCTCTGCTCATTTATGATTACTTGAAACAGTGCGAGAGTGAGACTACTATAATATGATTGTTCAAGACCATGTGAGGCTACAGCAGACCCATGTATACAATAATCCTTATATTGTTCTACTGACAAACTATTGAGAAGTTATTGATTTAGCAAACTTGAGGCCCCAGTTTGATGTCGCCCAGCTACAACCAATAGCAAGTGGGTATAGTTAGCTGGGGGCATGGGCTGAGGCTTCGATTAAAACAATGCAGCTATGTTTCCATATTTTACTCGCTCAACATTTAAGTTGCAGCTACGGACCCTGGCCGCTGGATTTTTATTTAAAGAATTCGTTCTCCGTTTCCGCAAACATCAAGTTCGATAGTTACAGTTCAATTATTTAATAATGACCTGTATATATTTAAATAAACATGTCGATGAGTTAGTACAACGATATCAATGATTGTATTCGAAAGTGCCTATTTAAATAAATCCCTAGTATTTAAAACAATCAATATAAATTGTAGATATAAATATGGTGTAAATACTAAAATTAATTGGCGAAACAGACAATATACTTATGAAGATGTGGATCTTTCGATAATATTTTTTTTTGTTTTAAATGTGAATTCCTTTTACGTTTCACGAAACAGTTCATTGGCGCAGCTGCTTGATCCCAGTTGTCGTTGTAAGGTGACAGTCGACAAAACCCTTAACCCTTATTGGGCCAGCGTGGTACATTATGGCCCCTTCCTACATGATGTTTTTACGCGTGAAGGCCTAAACCACAGCCATTCAAATAGAAAATAACCCTAGAAATGTGATTAATATCCTCTATATATACCTGTAAAGTTTCGCCAACTAATTTAAAGATAATATTAAAGGCGAGCCTACCTAAAGCTTTGATGATATCGCATACAGGGTCCTGTATTATTTATAGTAACAATTTCCTACGATGCCGAACGAAATTACTCGGGCGGACGTAATCAAGTTTGATACGTAAGTGGAGTAAGTAATCCCTGTTGCTTACCTAATTGCTGTTTTGTAACGCGTTCATGTCCGACTATTTATTTAGTAATGATGTCTGAAAGTACGTTTTACCGTCTGTATCATTACAACTGCCATAGCTTTTGAAACACAACTTTAGAATGGCGAATTTACTTTGATATATAATCGAATAAAAAGTATCGGGTAAATATGTGGAGAAAATAAATTTCTTTTCGTCACAGACAATTAATGTCGTTACAAACTATTAACATTTTCAAAAATTCATAAACAAATTCGTCGTCCATGAAATTGGGAATTTTTATGGAATTAAAACAAATTTCCACACAAATTCTTGTTTTCGTCAACATGATCGAGTGAATTCAAATTGCAAATAAAAGGGATCTTAGGGAATCCCCAGAGAAATCTCCAGGCTTAGGAGGGGTTCGCCATTGTTTCTGGCTTCTATTGAGTGTAAATTCGTCAAGCTCTGTAAGTATCTAATTTAATGCCTCAATTATATATAAGAGGGACCTTAATGTAACTTAATTTCGCTTAATAATTTTCGCTCCAGCCCTGGCACTTTGCGACGCGAACCCAGCGCAATGACTGGGGGGTGAACAAGGCTTTTGGGAGAGGGCAGGAAAGCTCATACATATTAAACTTTCCCTCGTAGTACATTCACGCTGTAAAAGACAGACGGCAACCGCAATTTTCACTGGTTCCTTTATGTAGACACTCGGAAGTTTTGTTTTGTTTTGTCCCGAGCTTTGGGTAGTACCCGCATTACACACCTTTTTGTGGCTTCTAGAAAAAGGTAAGGTTTAAGGGTATCAAATATTCCTGAATTCCTTTTGAGATACAAAAAAAACTCGTTATCGAGCCTTAAGGTTAGGGTTCAGAGTTATTTTTAAAATCTTGTAAATCTTTCTAAAAATAAGGGCGAAATATTACCTTTGAAACTTACTAATTAGATTTTGCTTCATTGTTATTCTTAACAAAGTTAGCGAAATTTTCCTTTGATAAGTATAAGTAAGTTATACTAAAGCATTCTCCGGAAGAAATATGAACCATTTGTTCTCAAAGCTCGAAAAGTTTACGAGAGATATTTGGCTCCCAAATAACTTTATTGTTCTTATATAAAGAGGCGCAAAATATTTCTGGGTTTTCTCTGTGAATATCACCTCAATAAAAGTCATTGGAGTTTCGGAAGGCGAATCTGATTCTGTAGTAAAATCACGGTATGTTCGAGAGAGGAATACTATTATAGAAACTTCACGGAGACTTATGTTTCTTATAAAAAAAAATAAATACATTGGAAGACGAATGTGTGACTAGAATTTATTTTATCACAGATTTTATAACTATTTTTGTGTATTTTATATCTAATTGCGGTAGCAACAGATAGTTTTGTAACAAACTAATTACTTGTTATTTAAGTTTGGTTCCAGGTACCTACTTCCGATATGTACAAATTTAACTTATATTCAAAATTCAAAATCATCTTTTCAGTTTAGGCTACATATTAGCTCTTGTGAATGCCACTATGCCATTGGTTTGTAAGTCTACACAGAGCGGGAATATATTTAATATTGCCGTTCATAACTTGAAAGCTTGAATGTGTTTATAATAATGTCACAGTTGTAATATAGCCCGCATTTGGATACATAGAGAATTATGTATTTTAATATGCAGCCTTAGCACAGCGACCGGTTGTGGATGTCGAGATCCTTGGGGGAAGCCTTTGTCTAACAGTGGTCAACTTTCAGCTGAGATGGTGCTTTAGAATGCACGTAAAGCCGTTAGTCCCGGCTGCATTAGCAGTCGTTAACAACCACCAATTCGCACTGAAACCGGTGTGGTGGATTTTGGTTCTTTCTTTCTATGGTGTTTCCATTCATAAAGAAGGCTCATGCAACAATAATTGGGAACCAATTGGGAACATAAAATAAACTGTTGGTGATGATAGATTTATGATTCTAATATGCAACCTTTTCCACCAGGTCGGGGATCAAGTGGTGGCGCTGCCCGAGTACAGAGCTTGGGCTGAGCTGGTGTCAGTGCCAGCGCAGTATGTCTACGCTCTGCCAGCCGGCATGAGCGCTTTGGACGCGGTCGCAGTCACCACCAACTACGTGGTGGCGTACTTGCTGCTGTTCGAGATGGCCAACCTGACCTCGGGGAAGAGCCTGCTCGTACACTCCGCTGGAGGAGGCGTGGTAAGCATTAAGCAACCTTTTTTGTTATTTTAAACAGGATACCAATCACCTTTCTTCACTAGGAAACTTTTTGGCATTTGAAACAGTTAAGGCAGCAATTTCTTCACGGTTGTCTGGTACTTCTCGTATAATCTATCCGTTGGTGTTTAGCAAGTGCCAGCCGGAATAGTTAACAAGTTCCGGCCATCAACAATATGTTTGCTTATCGAGGAAAACCTCTTTCGTCAACAACAACAGCATCAACGTTTACACAGGTTACAAACTCCTTTGGTTACTCGACTGAGAATATTGGTTACAGTGTGGTTTGCCTCTAATAGTTTCTGTTTGCTAAAGCTAACACGAGTATCGTGGCCGGTATGCCTTCCATTTCATTTAATTTTTTTTTAATTTAACGTTCACGCATAAACACTATGCAATGTGTACACGTTGCGAAATCGTACAACTTAAGCTATTTGGTGCCACTGGCTGCATGGTGTCATCTGATGTCGCTGCCACGGAGTTCAGCGATTGCTATTCTGTTTCATTTGTTTATTTTTAAACTTTTTGTTGTTGTAGTTGCAAAATAGCTTTCTTTTGTTACGTACAGAAGAGTTAAGGGGTACACTTGAATGTTGCATACCCCTTTAATACACAAACTAGGTATTTGAAAGATTATTTGCCACACAATGTTCAAGTAGCAGACGACGGACGTAAGCAGTGTCCCTTTGTGGATTTGGATAGAATTTGCTTACAGTACATTGCCGGAGATTACAGCCTTTGAAAGCTTTTCAAAGCTTTGTGGGGCTTTAGAGATTATTCTGTAGCGCACTATTTGAATTCTTGAAAATCTATTGAAACTTTTGCACGAGATATTTATGTTATTTCCAGAATATAATTCTTTATCAACTCCGCATTGAACGTTTCCATATGTTTAATATTAATTACGAATCAGTTGGACATCATATGACGCGCATATGAGTACGAAGCAATGTGTAACATGACGCTAAAAATACTTTCAGTAGCATTGACCCTACAAAGCACTGTTAAGTATCTACATCTAAAAGCTTCTTAGAATGTGTCCGTGGCCGTAGCGTGCACGCATCTACCCCATAACGAGCCTGCAAACAATCTGACGAGCGTTCTAATTGTTGTTCTTAATTAGGTGAGAAAAGTTTTATTTGTTCTGGAATCATCGGTTCCGTGATGACGTCACTCCACGCACCCTCCGAGTCAACGACTCGTTATTTGGTTTCAATACAGTATAGCAGTTTGTTTGCACTGGGCAATTAATACTGAAGCATTTATTTAATGACGCAAAAGTTGCTCCAATTCGGAAAAGGGAAAACGAAAACACTGCAAACTAACCAATTACCTACGCGTAAATTAAACAGATAGTAATTTAACTGCTATTTCAAATAAGGTTGAACCTCTTATATCGACGGGTGATTGATTGACCGTAATTCTTGTAATTAATTAGCTCGGCGATAATTGCAAATTGTTTAAAATTGTAACTTGGAAACATATTTCTTGAGTGAATTGCAGATGCAGAAGTGTTAATAAAGTATTTAAATACAGCATTCGAAAACAAAGTATGGTCGTAAATAGCCAGAGCACATTAACCTTATAATTTAATGACTTCAAAATGTCTTGATTGCTCGTAAAATTTTGCCGAAAATTCGAAAACTGGATGACGGGCGAGCACCCTATACTTATTTCCGCCGACAAGCATGTTTTGCATTGTTGCATTGGTTTGAACTGTACTAGCACTAACACCAGTGTTTTACAGGAACCAGCGCACTAACTTTATTCATTAATTATTAATAATAGAGCGAAACTGATTTTTACTCAAACAATTGAGTATGATTTCCTTCTTCTTAGCTGTCATCCAGTCTTTCAATGAAAGGCTATATTATTTTAAGGCGACTTTAATGTTGCCTTTAACATTTTAAAAAAAAGGACAATATAAACTCGAAGTGTTAAATGTCCAGGGTCAAGCCGTGGCGCAGCTGGCCAAGACCGTGGAGAACGTCACGGTGTTCGGCGTGTGCTCCAAGAGCAAGCACGAGGCGTTGAAGGCGAACAACAACAATATCGACCACCTGCTGGAGAGGGGCAGCGACTACACCAGCGAAGTCAGGAAGTGAGTATCAGGGGCATTACTATAAGCTCCTAAGGCTGATGTCATTGCAGTTGTACAGACGCCTTCACATCAACCTATCCAAAACTGACATATGTCCTCTATAAATGTTCAACCATATATGTATAAGGTCACATTTTATTAACTGCAAATATTTTAAGGATAAATTCAACAACATATATAAACTATTTTTTATGAAAAAGCCTTAAATACCTATTTATACGCTAGTTTTCAAGAAAAACGCCAAAAGACATTTCGATTAAAAAGTAAAATAAAGCACTTTCGGTAGTTTCAATAGGAGCCGAAACAGAGAGGCCGCAATATCTTCACCGCTTACACGTGCCCCTAGTTTCATTTAAAAAACCGACAGAGAGGCCGCTCTTAAAAATACTTCAATTTTTGTGTCAGGAAAAATAAAAATAAAACTAGCCTGAATTTTTTTTTAAATGCTAGGGTCTTATTTCTCTGATATAATTAGATGTTTTGGCAAAATATTTGCAAATGATAAAAAGTGACCTTATATATGCCACAAATATAAAGCTCAAAATGTATTTAGGAAATTTGACAGTTTGTGATGGTCTAATGTGCAGGCGTGAGTACATATCCACCTCCTAAGTCCTACCAGCATCTCTCTGCAAATCTATAGTGTCTCTGGTTCACAAATACTTCTCTTAACATCTCTACTTTCTGCTGCTACGCTGTGCCTTTACGTTACTTTTAGCACGTATACTGTGCTAAAAGTAACCACCTCTTTAGTCTGGCAATAGACTACCGGACTACAGATAACTGATGACCGCGAACACTCATCCCGCTTATTTTATTTACCGAAGCATCAATGGCCCTAACGCCTATACTAATGGCATTCGTCGCCACCGGAAGTAACTAGATTAGTCACTGGTTCGATTCGCATCGTATATGATAAGTGAACTAGTAAATAGCCTATAACTGTCCCACTGCTGGGCAGGGCACATACCTCCATCATTGAATTCAAGTCATCACTGCAATTGATGGGTAATGGCTACACATCACTACGCTTGCCAAATGTAGGTTGGATCACAATCCCGGGCAATGCATCGAAAAATCCTAAACACACTGCCCAACCTGGGAATTGAAACCGAGACCTTCGGGTATGTTCTTGGTTTAATTAATAGAAGGGCTCTTTTCAGCCGCAAATTGTCGGCTTCATCATCTTATCTCCTTCTCCTCTTTAACACAGTATATCCTGGTCTACTAGATCGTTTGAAGTTCAAGTGTTTTACTATAAAAAAAATGCTTAATATTAATATCGTTGACAAGCAAACAAACACTTAATCACTTTACTTCTGAATGTTGCAAAGAAGTTATTTATGAGTCACGCCGTTAAAATCTGTAACGAGTTAAGATCTAAAAATGAAGGGATGAAATCATGATATCGCGAGGCGCTAAAAATAATCCTCGCCCGGCCCTCCGCTGCTAATACCTTTGTTATATTTTTACGAGCGATCTCGGGAATGCGAGACTTTTAACAAAATACTTACGTTCATTCCACGTTATAGTGGTTATAATTATGTTTTCGACAGCAATGTTCACACGGCTGATACGGTCATTCACGATTTCGGGGACTAAGGTTAAGGTACTTTTGATATGGTAATGTGATATGGATGGAAGTGATATGGAATTAGTAATATGTTTACTTTAATACAACTTACATACTTTAATAAACCCTTTACAATGTATTTATTACTTCCTTTATTATTACACGAAAACCATCCTACCTAACTGGTCAAAAATATATTTACATTATAGGTACCTATTTTTTTCTTGAATCATTAATTAAGTGTTTGTTAAAATCTCGATGTTTTGACCACTTTGAGCTGTCTATCAAGCGTAAAACGTATTTTAATAATAATCTTTTAATCGGACTTTAGCAAAATTGTCATAAGTATACCTAATTACGGAACAAGACGAACACGTACTGTATGTAACTCGGAATTCACACAACAAATACTACCTACCTACTTCCCATTGCATTTTGAAAGCTAACAAAATGTTCCCGATCCCATGCTCTCTTAATTGGTGGTTATTATAGTTACATATTTCTGTGCCATCCCGATCTGTGTGATACTAATACAACCAATTTGAGTAGAGACCTCATTCTTTCTTCGTCTCGCTCATTAATCAACGGGTCGGAATTAAAGCGAGGGTCCTCGTTAAGTTGGCCGCTGCGCACGTTAATTGTACAGTTTATAACCCGCTCCTTAGGGCAGCTGCTTCGTAGCAGCCGCGGTATTTAATTCACGTAAATAGACAAAGATATTTTTATATCTACGCAGCGTAAACATTCGGAGCCACACAAGTTCAATGTAAATAAACACAGATATCTACTACCTACTTCCGCGAAGACGGCGAAGCTGTTGTTTTGGAATTTAGTGATTAGGAATACCTAAATAATAATGTTTACTTATAGCTACGTATTACGAATTTTAATAGTCATTTTGCATTCATTATGCTTTATTATTATTATTAACGTTTTATTCGAATACCTCTTCAAAAGAGATGACCAAAAAGCCGTGATCTATGAACTCTTTGGGTTTCGTAATAGTAAAAAATGTTATTAAAACGAAGTACTATATAATATTCTACGAATAAGTCATATAAATGTTAGGCAGTTGTGCCCATATCATTATTAGCATTGTATATTTTCTTGCTTGGGCCAGATATGAAGGGGATTTGCTCCAGCCTGCAGAATTTTTAGCTGCTGTATGTTTGGATATTGAACACAATTAAATAAAAATATAAACATCATACCTTGCTTTTTTACATATGATAACTAAATAATAATGAACAATAACGACAACACATTAAAATACAACAAGCACAACTTGACGTTGTTCAGTCACACACACATACATACACACAGAAGAATAACATAATATATAAAGATTATTATTAATTATACATATTAAAATATGTATTAAAGGGTATTAAAGTGATAGTGATAAAATATAAGCAAAGAGAAATCAATGTATAGAGCACAATAACTTCTATACTACATGGTTTAGGAGGCTGATTTTTTTAAAACTTATTAGGTTTACTATAGTGAACCCATTTTTATACATTTCGTTGCGGGCGATGCTGGGTTTTTTTTCTATGACCTTTTAGGACCTTAAAGGACATGGCCTTTGCGACCTTTTGCACTACGAGCGATGACTACTCCGATTGACCTAAAAGATTGGGTAACTCCTCCCTGGGCTTTGATTCTGCTATTTTAAAGCGTTACCCTGTGTGGTGCCGGGGATAAAGAATTGCACCACCCCATCTTTTCCCGTGGGTGTCGTAAAAGCCGACTAAGGGACCATTCCAGAGGATGGGCAGCAGCATCTCTCTGATGTTACCCTCAACCTACTGCGATCGCCAATCCGCCTGCCAAGCGTGGCGATTATGGCAAATACCCCCCATATCATTGGGGGAGGTCTTTGTCCAGCAGTGGACGTCTTTTGGCTGAGATGATTTTAAAGCGTTCACTTTCGTGTCTCAGTGGCCTTATATTGCCTAGTGCAAGTTTTATTTACCATTCCATCAAACAAATCGAGAATTTGTATGGTCAAATTAAAAGGCGCTGCTCCAATGCCATACAATTTAACGTGAACGAATGGCAAGCACAATTCGCAATAGGCGTCTGGAATCAGGATCTCTCGATGTTCTTTTGTTTACTTTCCGGTGGCCTTAACCCACAGATCTATGCTCTGTGTCTCAGTCCTCAAGAGCAGTACTTTTACTGGCTGATAATAAGCTACATTTTCTAAAAAGTGCGTCACCTTGTGTTTTGGCAGAGTTACCCCCGATGGAGTCGACATTGTGCTGGACTGCCTCTGCGGCGAGGAATGCAACCGCGGATACTCGCTCTTGAAGCCCATGGGCCGATATATCCTCTATGGTAAGCTTACCCACCAGACTCATACCTAACCAAAATTAACAAAGTACCTTTTAAAAAAATGCGAAAATACACTTCAAAATACTAACATATTTTCATTATTAATTTATTAACAATACGTTTGTATAAGCACGTACTATTCTAAAATGGGAAGGATAAAATAGAATGGTGGAGCACTTGTAGATTTATATCATCGTGTGGGAATTATTGTTACCGCACATCGGTTTTAAAGATATATCTTGTTACTGACAAGATATTTAATAATTTAAATTCCTTTTCACATTACACTCTAATGCTCTTCTTTATCTAGAAAGTAATTCATTTTCAAGGTCAAACTGGTTAAATTTACATTACAACTTGCTGATATAATAGTTTAAGGAATGGCTTAAATCCTTCATCTAATTTGGCTGATTTATTGAAGTACTTGGATTACGGAAACCAGAATTGTGTCAAAGCAAGGCTTTTGGGTGGTTTACGAGCCTAGATTTAGATCTAGTGGTCATTATGATACCAAGTTTTGATTAAGCGTTTAAAGTTATGCCTCATTTCCTTGAAGTGGCATTCTTTAGTGTTGTCATGTTTAAATATCAGTACAAAACAATGGTGTTTATATCGCAGGATCATCTAACATCGTGACTGGTGAGACGAAAAGTTTCTTCAGCGCCGCGCGTGCCGTGAGTACCTGATGTTTTAATTATCTGATTGTATTTAACATTGGAGGAGCTCGATCACGGTAATATTATTACCGTGGCTCGATGGCGCAGTGGTTAACGCGCCCGGTCTGCGAATGCTGAGGTTTAGTAACTTTCGCAAAGGCCGGTCATCGGATGGGTGACCAAAAATGTATCATCTAGAGCTCCTCCGTGCTTCGGAAGGCACGTAAAGCCGTTGGTCCCGGCTGCATTAGTTTACAACTACCAATCTGCACTGGGCCCGCGTGGTGGTTAATGGCCCGTTCTCTCTATCCATCCATAGAGAAGGCTCGTGCCCCAGCAGTGGGGCATAAAATGAGCTGATGATGATGATGATGATTTAACATTGCTGGATGCGAGCAGCACAAAACCGGTCGTTATGAAGATCCTTGGGGGGGCCTTAGTCCAGCAGTGGACGTCTTTTGGTTGATATGATGATGTTGAGGATGATTTAACATTGTACTCTGCGGAACTTTAAAAAGTAACTAAGGATCTAAAATTAAGTAAGTTACTGTGTAAAATAAACGCGAGTAGATCCGTAAAATTTGCTTCAATTCAATGTGAAGGTAGGTAGTTTTCGCGTAAGCTTTAGAAAACATTATTTGAAAAGATTTTATATCCAATCTCCACATTTCTTTTGTTTTATCGACGCTCACGTCTTTAATTGTAGAAATTCCTGCGGATGAATTGTTAGCCTTTAGATAAAATGATATGCCTTTCACTTTTGTTTCGATCAACATTGTTTCGCGGTATAGGCTGTAATTATTTCAGCCAATCGTATGATATTTCAGCGTGCCCCTCCGATCATGCGCGTCGGAGTGAAGTTTTGATTAACTTTGTATATTTAAGTGAATCATTTAAAATCAATACAGTATATTTTGTTAATAATTATATTATGAGTTACTTATCGTCGGTGCGCGTGCGAGACCGCGTAAGAGTAGTTTGTAAAAACCGCGTAGGTATCTGCTTTTGCAAAATTTTGCATAAAGACGAAAAAAGTGAACATCTTGGCCATTTAAATATATTATTTTATTGTTGTTGTTTGCCTCAAAGAAATAGCTGTCAATTTCAGTCGAAATAATAAGCTTGAATGGCCAACATGTTCACTTTTTTCGTCTTTTTTGCAAAATTTTGCAAAAGCAGATACGCGGTTTTTACAAACCGCTCTTACGCGGTCTCGCGCGCGCACTGACGTTACGTACTTTAACAAACTCCAAAAGATCGAAAAATGACAAACACTCATAAAAAATCATGTCGTTTTTTTAAAGTCGTGAACACAACACATTGAAAACACTAGGTATATACGGATCACTCACGTTACTTCACGCAATAAATACTACAGGGCAGGTAAACGCCTGTGACCGAAAGAGTTCGTCCTTTTGGGTTACATAACAATTTTATATGACGAGGGAGACCCTTGTCAAAGAAAATCATTATGTAATATAAACGAGAGGATGAGTATCTGCGAGTATAACGTGTTTCATCTCGATAGACAATTCTTCCCCAATTTTAGCCTCTAATGCAACCAAAACCTTTTCCAGTGGTGGCAAGTGGACAAGGTGTCCCCGATCAAGCTGTTCGACGAGAACAAGAGCCTCGCCGGGCTGAACCTGCGGCACCTGCTGTTCCAGCACGGACGTGCCGACTACGTGCGCCGCGCCGTCGACGCCGTGTTCGCGCTGTGGGCCGAGGGCAAGGTCAAGCCGCTGGTCGACTCCACCTGGGCACTGGAGGACGTGAGTTCTTTGCTTTATATCACAATAGTACCGGACCATACCTGCAGTATTAGCTGCTGTTCTAACAAGGGCGCGCTGACTACGTACATATGTCGCGCCGTCGACGCCGTGTTCGCGCTGTGGGCCGAGGGCAAGGTCAAACCGCTGGTCGACTCCACCTGGGCGCTGGAGGACGTGAGTCATTGCTTTATATGACAACTTCGCCGGAATTAATTTACGGTACCCGCTGAACCTGCTGTTCTAATAAGACTTGTGTCGCGGCATTGACACCATCCTTGCACTGTGGGCTTTAAGCAAGGTCAAACTGCTGGTTGATGTTGGTCACAGGGACCACGGACCCTGCAAAGGATTCGAAACGTCAGGATAAACATTAAATAATGTATAAAGTAAAATAAACGCGAGTTGATCTGTAAAAGTTGTTTCATTTAAACTTTATTTGGTACAATTACACATACACATTCAAGACACAGGAACATCACTTATGTTTATGTTACAACATTATTGGGCTGAGCATGAGATATCTGCTGTACGCTGATATCTGTTGCGCCGACGCTATGCTCGCGCTGTTAGCCAAGGGCATGGGCAAGCCGCGCGTCGACTCCACCTAAGTGCTGGAGGATGTTAGTTACTTTGTTCATATTACAACATTCACGAACAAAAACTGCAGCACATTCTGTATCGACATAAGGGTGCAGGGACTACTTGCACAGCGTGGTGTGTGTGGGCTGTGGACATCGATACGTAGCTCTTCGTCTCCACCTGATAGCTGGAAGATATGAGTGCTATTGTAAATGTTACAACTTTGCCGGCAGCCGCAACTAATCATTAAATTAAACACATTTATAAATTGTAAAGACACATTTAGTTCTGATGTCCTTATTTAAGTAATTATAACTGACATAAAAAGCTACAAGTGTAATATCACCTAACAAGGCTCTGATGACATAATCATTGCAATTTTTAGATAAATATTTTACTTCTGTGCTGTGTATCTGTGCACAATGATTTCTTTTTGGAATTGAAAATATTGAAACCATTATAAGTTTGAATTCCTCGTATACCCACCGAACAAAAAGTTTGTTATTTCTTATCTACGGGCAGTTACCAACAAGACACTTAAAATGGCGAACAGTAAATACCTCTGTCCATTATATTAATCATTTATAAACAAAGACGATAGCAAAAGATATTTACTCGCACATATTATCTTATTACAACTTTTTAACTGTAAGGAGTCACTAGAATAAGGGCGCAGTCTCATTTAAAATCTGGTGACACTGAGAATTTCGCCTGACTGAGGCAATCAGCAAACTCTTTTAAAAAAAGCGGTCCCTTTGAGAGTTAGGGGCTATTTTGTAGTTTAAAAACAGCTTAACTTAACATCTTCAAGGGTAGACTGAAATGGCTATATTAGCAGAGCTGGAAATTTAGTAGGGTTTAATGTGACCTGAAAGCTAGTAAATGCCATCCATGTCTGTCAACTTGTAGATCAAACTGCAGTAAGCTCTTTTTGAACTACAAGATAGCTCCTCACTAGTTAACTAATACCTTTAAATGGGACCGCGCCCTAAAGGGGCCAATAAGCATTTGCCCTGGAGTGGAACTAAATAGGCAAAAACAAGAAGTATTTGTCAAAACAGATAATTCTTATCTTTTAGTTTGGACATGCAAAAATTAAAATAATAAAAAGCCATTAGTCGTAGCTTTGACTGGATTTCAATAATGTAGGCCTATCCTCAGCAATAGAGCTGACAGGTTAGAGGCCAATTCTACTATTTCTAAATTTAAAAAAATTGTCAAAAGGTGGGTGAAGCAATGCAGAAGATGCACGACCGCAAGAACATCGGCAAGCTGGTCCTCGACCCATCGCTGGAGCCGAAACCGAAGCCCGCCACCCCGGCCAAGGGCAAGGCCGGCAAGGAGAAGAAACCAGCCAAAGAGAGCTCGGAGGAGAAGAAGGACAAAGACGCCAAGGAAGAGGAGAAGAAGCCAGCAGAGAACGGTGAGAAGAACGGCGACAAGAACGGTGAGGAACCGCTCACTAACGGTAACAGTGACGAAGGTCAGTCTCGAACCATTGTGGCCAAGCATGCGTAGGCGCATACGCTTCGCATCGTACGTATCAACTTATGACAAGTTATTATTTACGCTTCTATTACATAACGCACGTCTGAACGAAGCTTAGGTTATTATATATACAATACAGCCTTTAGACTAGTTGCTTTTTATAGTAATAACAAGCGTTATTAGCATTATTTTTTATTTAGATCATTCTCACTCGTTACTTTTGCCCACTGGCCCAAATCATAATACATAACATTTTTAATTAATTACTGCTTACACTTTGTTATAAACTGCCTTTGTGACTGGGTACATTATGTTTCGTATTCATGCAGAGTTAAAAAAAGGTTTATATACCTAACTAGGTATATTGGGTACTAAATACTGTTCACGGCATATTCAATAGTTGATGAGTCGTAGGCTGTGTTAATTCACCCTTTGGCACACCAAAGTAACATCTTAGCCTAATAGATGACTGCTGCATAAAGCCTGTTGGACAAATATGCGCATACGCTTAGTGTCATTTTGATTCAAGCATCATGATTGTATTTATATCTTATTATAAATTATTTATTAACGTGCTGTAACATATTAATAAAATTTCTCTTAGCCTAAAGTAAATTGGTCAAAAACATTCAATTTCATTTGAGTCTCGAAAGTCTATTTTTGCCTGTGATTCTTAAAAACATTTTGCTAAATAACAAGTACACGGTAAGGTAATTATTTCTTAAATGCTTATAGCCATACTTACATAATTACTCGTTATATATGTTTGTAAAGTTTCGCCATCTAAGTTACCTTTGTTTAGGAAAACATTTTTTATAGTATTTTACTCTAAGGCACTTTAATTTTATCATAGGTTTGACATTGGGACAATACCCAGACACACCGATGATTAATTTCAACATGATAAGGTTAATAATATGATACTTATTTAGCAGCAAAGGCATTCATTTAAAAATAAATTTGAGTAGGTACCTACTCATAACTTCTTTTATCTTAGGGGTGTTTTACGTCTAAGGGCTGTTCATAGGATTTGCCAGCTTGGTCATGAGACTCGGGGCAAGGACCTTTGCCTGTTACATAGGAGCATTATTTATATTATATTTAAGTACGGCCGAGTACTGAAACATCAGAGCATATAAATATGTAGGGGTGGCACCAGTATTCGACAGGAACCAGCGATCGACATTAGATATAGGGTTCAGCAGCTGATTTGTGACTTTACCGACTTTTAAATACAGATCATCCACCATCCAGTTTTTCAATGAAATTCTATATTATTTTTTGGCGACGAAAACTATGTCGAAGACTGGGCTTAAAGTGTCAAATACTAGTGCCACTATGATATTACATGATATTACATGACTGAAACATAACCCCCTTACAAATAAACAAAGAAAAAGGTCCGAATGGTTATTCCGTGTTTTTGTCTCTTTTACTCTAATTTGAAATGACGTTTACATGACAGGAACAAAACACGGATTAACTGTTCTGAGTTTTCTAAATTTTTTAATGTGTTTGAGTATTTGGTCGGTTTACATGCCAACTTTTAATATGAGTGTTAAATGTCTTTAAATTAAAAATGCCATTTAAAGCTAATTGTAATTACGAGTACCTTTTAGGTTTAACACTTGTATTGAAGTAAGTATTTAGGTTACCATTTCTTTACAAGCATTTATGCTTTGAGTGAAAAGGCACGAAGTTATTATAAACTGGCATGCTTTTTAATTATTTTTAGCATTTATCTATTATTATATTTTTATTAATGATATTACATTATTTAATTCAGAAATAACATTTTATATAAGTAAGTAGTAAAAGTAATTTAAAAATAAAAGAAAAGTTAAAGTTTAGTTTTTCGGTTTTATTGTTAGAACCGAAGTCTGCTACGCCGAATAAATATTTTGAATTTGAATTTTGAATTTTGAATTTAAATATTTTGTGCGATTTGTATATTTGTTGTTGCTTTGTTATATAATAAGGTATATGATTGGTATATTTCAGAGTCGAAAGAAAAAGAAAAGGAGAAGGAATCTAGCTGAATTGCGTCCCTCGAGGACTGAACCAGACAAACCACCGCCAACCGATTATTTTAGAGAAAGCTGCTCGCACGCCGCGGCAGCGCCGCCGACCATAGCACTATGTTGCCTCATTCTATTGTGTTTTTGTATCTATAAGTCTGAATACGATGTCGTTCGATCTCAATATTAACCATTTAGAAAGATATTTTTATTGTGAATGTGAACCATCGGACCCGATCGAACCATGTCGTACCGTTAGTCTTTAGTTGTCGATCACCCATCACATTGATTATGTTAGAATATAAATTTTATTATTATGAATGTACCTTATCGTCGGAAATATTCGTTTAAAACAACAGCGAAATTGAAACAATGAATTTATATATTTTTTTGAAACCGTTTTTTTAATGCATTAATTTGGCCTAAGTTAGGATCGTTTCTGAACTTACGAGTCTTTTATTTTAATTTAATGTTTAAGACTTTATTTTTAAGATGAGATATTTTAATCTGCAGTTATTTTGAATGGCTATTATATATGTAAGATGCAGAGATGCTTAATCTTTATGTATGTTAAGCTTTAATATTTTATTAGTAAATGTTTAAAATTCGGCCCCTCGAGACCACACCCGCCCTGGGCCCCCCCGCCCGCCGGACGACTAACTGATGGTAACCTTGCGTGTGATATTTTGTAGTAGGTATGCTCACATATATGCTAGTTGTTTTGCGGTAGGTATTTGTATGCTGCCCTTACATGACATGTTTCTTAATTTTGAGCCTAAACTGTATTATTTTATATTTTTTTATACTTAGAGATTTTTTAAATTATTTCCTAGTTAAGAAAGAGAGTTCACAAAATTTATTTTTATGCACCAGTCATTGTGGTTAAGAAACTATCGTCCGTTCTAGGCTCAAAGTTAGGCCGAGATTATATCTCGCTCGTGGGACGAAAATGAAATCGAAATTGCTAAGTATTTTTGTGGCGCCTATAAGGTCTAAGTGAAACTATACATAATCGACTACACCTATTTAATGTTAGTTTTTTTATATACCAAACAAAGTCTCGTATAAAGCTTTTTTAATGTATCTTTACAAACAAATATCACATATCTAATCGAACGTTCATTTTCACACTATGTGTAAAATAATATTAAGGATAATATTTTGATACCAATATTCACTGCATTTCTTTTTGATATACCTAGCTATATATTTATCTACTCTTAATTTTCGTAAGGTTGTAAGTAACTTTTTATCGCCATATGAATGTACAGTATGGTTATAGGTATATGTACCCAGTACTAATTAATGTTGTATCTGTGTAACACATATCATACAGATGTGAACTGTAACTCTGAGAGGCTGAATGTAGTCCGGTGTCGCCGGAGTAGACTCCATTACCCTCTGCTCAAACTCTGCGCTTACGCAACTGTGCTCAAGACAATGGCTGACTCGGTTAACACTTTAGGATTTTTATAAAATTTTACCTTTTTTGAACATTTTTGCTAGAGCATAGTCTGCGTGAGTGCACTGTCCACACTCGACCAAGGTCTCGCACGAATGTCCCAGTATATCTACCGCCGGTTGAGGTCGGCTGACCTGCAGACAGACTGCATTCCGTCTGATGTCTCGAGCTGATAGCTTTTGTATCGTGGTGCACCGATTGGCAGGTCTCACTGAGCGCTGCTTTGTTTCTCGTACGGTGGCTTGGTGCTAGTTTCCTATTGTATGCGGATATAACTCGCTTCAGTGTCTCGGACCAATATCTTAAAGCTATTTTAGTCTCATTATCGGTAATCCTTCGCTTTGTGTGTCAAAATAATGTGAGAATTTCTCGTAATGTAAACATATATTATTCATTAAATCATGTGTATATCATTGACCTGTATAATGGTTTAGAATTATCTCAGAATTTTCTTCTATAAGGTATTTGATTAAATTCAAGTGATTTCGAGAGCTGGGGTGACTGCGCCGTTTAAGATTGTGTCCAAATTGTTGTAGGTTAGTATCTAATTGATGCCAATATTTAAGAAATCCTGGAAGGTCTCCACGGTGTTTGCGAACTCGCGCCGTCACGCCAGCAAGCTCATCGCTGACTGGGTCGTTGTTGTATTAACACATTTATTTTTATAAGGGCGGGCCAGTGTGATATCTATACTATGAAATGAATAAATAAATATGTATGATCTGTAAAAATGCTTATTCGAGTTTTTTATTTCTTAAAGCAAATTACCCTTTTCCAATCCTCTTTGTAATACCGGATTAATAAGTATAAAGTTACGAATAAGCTATTTTGAGTGTAGGTATTATGTTTGTGTCTTTCACTGATCGAAAGCGCTGAGCAGCGCAAACTAATTTGTCCGTGACAATTTATGGCCTCTTACTACAAAACAGTGTTTAAAGTTAAACAATGGCTAAATAAGTGTTTAAAATATTGTGTCTCTGCGTCTAAAAGTATTAGCTAAAAGGTGACAGCATCTGTTTTAGCCATCGTTTTGTAGTAAAGCAGATGGTGTCTGTGAGGAGAGTTGTGCGAGTAAAACCACCTGTAACTAATTAGGTACATTTATTGTGCCTAACCTTGATGCAGCCGTCAGAAAAGAGGACAAGTGGCAGGGGCGAAGGCCCATATATAATGGCAGACTGGTACTGTCTGCTGGAAATATAGGAACTACTCATAATTGATACATTTGTGTAGATTGATTGCAACATATTTAGTTTCCCTTGTCGGTGCCAGATGGCGCTAGATATACAACAGTATCTTTTGGAGACAAAAGCGTAGTTATTGCTACATAAATGTCATTTTCGTTAACGTGATCGATCGAATGGTAAATAAAAATCGCACTATATTTATAGCTGCCCAGGATTCCGCTTCTGCACAACATCAGATAAAGCGGAGTCACTGCCTACTCTTCAATAAACAAAACGAGAATTTATATCGTAAAAAATTAACTCTTCTTGTTTATCACCAGAGAGCGCTGTTTCGCTCCCTCTTACAAAACTATTTCATAACATTTTTGCTATCTTCTAGGATTGTTACGGTCGAATAGCATAAATGTACCACATCACAATACATATATGTAATTAATAACAAGCAAGATCTGGTTATCCAAACCTATTAAACTTGCTAATTATTGTTTTTATTAAACCGTTAGATTATCTGATTTAAACGTGGAATTAAGATATAGATGGCTTAAAACAGCTAATGCTATGTATGATAATATTAGTTTTATCGCCAGTCTTAAATTAAAACATTTTGCTATCTTCTAGGATTGTTACGGTCGAATAGCATAAATACCACATCACAATACACCCATCCGTTTATTTGACCGTGCTATCCCTTGGGAAAAGCAAGTAAAGTATCTCGGTGTCACCCTCGATAGAAGATTGACGTTTGCGCCCGCGTTTATATTAGGCCGGCTACCACCACCTTATAGGCAGGCGAAGTAAAATATCTCTTAGACATAAGACGACAATTTACAAAGTCTGCATTCGCACGGTCATAACTTACGCTAGCGTAGTTTTCGCGCATACCGCGCTCTCCTATCTGTATCCCTTACAAACCCTCCAAAACCGATTCATGCGTGGTGCCACGGGTTGCCCGTGGTACTATCGCAATGTAGATCTCCACCGTGATCTGGATCTTCCCACTATTAAAGATTTCATCAAAGACGTTTCCAGACGTTACTTTGATAACGCCCCCCACCACCCCAACCCGCTTGTTGTGGCGGCCGCCAACTATAATGTTGGAGGCCTTCCACCAACAAGACGGTACTCATCTAGACGTCCTAAACACGTCTTAGATGACCCCGACGATCCCATAACAGTTGCGAACGCCCCCCCGCCCGATCATCTAAATGTCACTACACATTTACAGAATACACTAAACATGCATACTAGTTTAGGTCCAAGACACCGTACTCGTAGAACAAGGGTACGAAGAACCGGTTTACACGCGCTCTACACCAGGTACAGACATGTACCTGGGCGCTTCTCTCTTCCTCCACGGCCCGGTCTACCCGAGCCGAGGCCACCCGAGGGCGCCTCTAAAGGCGCCCTCGGGTGGTTCCGCTCCCCGATCCGATCCGAACCCTTCGGAGAATCTAGTAGGGCACGGAGACGCGCACTAGTGCGCTATGCCGTTCCCTCTAGAAAACCTCCGAAGATGATTCGTTTCACACGGCTTGAGGGACCCTTTACGTTCCTCGCCGCCCCCAAAAAAAAAGCCCGGTGAAGCTGAAAATGCCGTCTGAGGCAATCAGCAAACTCTCTCCAAAAAAAAAAACAACACAATACATATACGTAATTAATAACAACCAAGATCTGGTTATCCAAACCTATTACACTCTTGCTAATTATTGTTTTTATTAAACCGTTAGTTTCTCTCATATATCTAATATATAAAATTCTCGCGTCACAGTTTTCGTTGCCTTACTCCTCCGAAACGGCTTGACCGATTTTGATGAAATTTTTTGTGCTTATCCGGTATCTATGAGAATCAGCCAACATCTATTTTTCATCCCCCTAAATGTTAGGGGTAGTCCACCCCTAATTTTTTTATATATTTTTTATGGCAAAACAACGTTTGCCGGGTCATCCGGTATCTATGAGAATCGGCCAACATCTATTTTTCATCCCCTTAAATGTTAGGGGTAGTCCACCCCTAAATTTTTATTTTATTTTTTATGGCAAAACAACGTTTGCCGGGTCATCCGGTATCTATGAGAATAGGCCAACATCTATTTTTCATCCCCCTAAATGTTAGGGGTAGTCCACCCCTAAATTTGTTTTTTATTTTTTATGGCAAAACGACGTTTGCCGGGTCAGCTAGTATCATATAAACGTGGAATTAGGCCCTCAGGCTGAGAACGACAACTTCCTTAAATGACAACATTTTTGAGTGTCAACTTCCAAAAACGACAACTTCCTAAAATGACAAGTTCCGAAAACGACAACTTCCTAAACTGACAACATTTTAGAATGTCAACTTCCAAAAACGACAAGTTCCGAAAACGACAACGGTTGAGTCCGACTCGCACTTGGCAACTTTTTGTCCCTTGTACACGTACTTTTTATTAGTATCTACTTTATTTTTATTTTATTTATTTATTTAATGAGTACGGGTAATGCCAATTACTTCAATTAACACATAATTCAATAATAAAATAAAATAAATATTAAAATTTTATGTAACATTACAATAAATCTAATAAAATATACAATAACATTATTATAAAATACAGTGAAAAAAATAAATGCCTACCCGACCCAACCAGGAATCGAACCGTGGGATAGATGGCACTACTGCCGCTAAAAAGCATTCAAGAATCAAAGCAGTGAAAAAATTCAGTGCTTACGTCTGCCTTCCAAGTAGCATAAAGATCAGTGCAGCCGCCCGGATTGCGGAAGACCCAGGTTCGATTTCTGGCTGGATCTTGTAAGCATTTAATTTTTTTTACTGTATTTTATAAATATGTTATTGTATATTTTATTCGATTTATTGTAATGTTACATTAAATTTTAGTATTAATTGTATTTTATTATTGAATTGTGTTAATTGGTGTAATTGGCATTAGCATTCAATAAATAAAATAAATAAAAATAAATAAAGTAGATGCTAATAAAAGTACTAATAGTAGTACGTGTACAAGGGATAAAAAGTGGCCAAGTGCGAGTCGGACTCAGCTAGAAGTTGTTGTTTCCGAAACTTGTCATTTTAGGAAGTTGTCGTTTTCGGAATTTTTCATTTTCGGAATTAGACATTTTCGGAAAATGTCTATTTTGGAATAGACGTTTTAGGAAGTTGTCGTTTTCGGAACTTGTCATTTTAGGAAGTCGTCGTTCTCAGCCTGAGGGGAATTAAGATATAGATGGCTTAAAGCAGCTAATGCTGTGTCTGACAATATTAGCTTCATCGCCAGTCTTAAAATTTCTTCACATTTTGTTTGGAACTAAATGGGTTCTGTAATAAAATAATTAAAATCAATTTATTTTCTACACGTGATTTATTACAACATAATCAATCTAAATAAACACCGTAGACGACGACATTGGCAAATAAGTGGCAATTTTCAAAGTTATATGTGACGAAAGCGTCACGCTCGTAGTCCCATAGGAAAGAATGGAACATGTGTACTCCTTGCTGTCTCCGTTGTCCAATTGTTACTATCACTATTATTCGGCATCTGCAGAAAATCGTCGATTAGTTAAAATGTTATGGTCCTTCGAGCCGGATAGTACCAGGAATGTGGTAATGAATAACAACTATGTGGATGTTAGTTTGAATAACTATAACCATTCCTTAAATTTGAAACTAGCTACATTAACTTTGCACAGCTCTATTGTTCTCACTTTGGGACTCTCCACGGAACTCATCACGAAACTCATATTAATAAATATTGTTTTTTTTTTTAACATGTCCTCCTTCTACAACAGTAACAATAGAAACAAGACAACGCCGATGCCCCCAATATCAATGGCAAAATATACATCATATTGACGCTGACTCTACGTACTACTACGTCACTCCATGATTTTAAAGGCAGTAGGTATTTCCTAAAATACCGTGCATTATTTCGATATGAATCAGTGCATTGACAATGCTTTTTGGGTGTATTATTTGAGACCTATCAAAATTAACCTGTCATAGTTTTCTTCTTTTATGGCATTTTTCACAGTTTCGGCCAGGCTCAGTGTAAGTTCAGGAACTGCTTTTTCGCTGTACTCCACTTCAGCTAACTCGTAATCGATGATACGTTGGAGTATTTTCTCTATCTTTTCCGGATTGAATCGTCTCCTTGGATTTAATTGATACGTTGGTTGATACGTTCGAACCTGTTTAGACGGAGGTTTAGTTTCTGACATGACTGAAGGTAGCTTGATCGATACATTTTTATCATGCAGTCGTTGCGGTGTTTGGTAACCATTCGCAACGGTTTGGGTGTGAGGATGGACTGGGTGCCTATTGCGAGTTTTAATCGCCATTCGATCATGTTTAACGAAAACGCGAATTTGTGTGGCAAAATATCAACGCTTTTCGTATGCCGCCAGGAGGCGCCACTTCTTTGCCTTCAATTTTCGTTTTTGTTAACGTGATCTAATGTGGATCTAATGTCGAATGAAACTCACCCTAGGACATATAAATTATCTAAGCCCTAGGCACCCTGTAATGTCTTTTACTTCATAAATATTTCGTCACAGTTCAAATCACTCGAAGATTTTGCTTATTCTATTAATAAAATTGGTATATATAAAAAATAGATAATTGGTACGTAATTTACCAGTTTAGTTTTGTTGCTTGGGCGTCCTAATTCACTCAACCTAAATATCGAAAATCTTTTATATTCCTTAGACATCACTTTAATAAACTAAAACCTAATAAACTATGATGTTTCTTTATAAGTAAACATACTGTTTTATTAGCCAACTAGATCCTTCCACGTTAGTATTAAATAAAGTTTTATTAATCTATAAGGCAAAGGTGAAAAATCAAGAGTTTAAAAATAATCGGTCTAAGAATAAAATAATCGTCAAATGTTGGACTTCTTGGCGGGAAAGTGAAGTCATGTCTGCGGTTTTGTTTTATTTTCTAAAATTTGTGTTATGTCGAATATTAATGTCAAATAATGGTGGATTATTAACCGTGAGTGTGCATGAGTGTCGTCACTTTTCAAATTCTCTCAAGAAGTCCGCCCGAGGACTTAGTAAAGCCCCACATCTTACTGAGATACTAGAGAGTTGGGGGGTATATCATTTCTCACTTCTCATTTCTATTATCATTCATCATCATCATACAGAAAAGAAATATTGCTTATTTATGTATTACTAGTTAGAAATATTACTTTGACACTGGCTAAATGTGCTAATCGCACAAAGCCATCGATAAAAAAAAAACGTCAAATGCATCGCATTAACTTGCATTAGGACTTCTTGGCGGGAAAGTGAAGAGTCATGTCTGCGGTTTTGTTTTATTTTCTAAAATTTGTGTTATGTCGAATATTAATGTGAAATAATGGTGGATTATTAACCGTTAAGTGTTCGTGAGTGTGCATGAGTGTTGGCAAATGAAACAAAACAGTGCAACGTCACTTTTCAAATTCTCTCAAGAAGTCCGCCCGAGGACTTAGTAAAGCCCCACATCTTTACTGAGATACTCGAGGGGTTGGGTGGTATATCATTTCTCATTTCTATTATCATTCATTATCATCAAACAGAAAAGAAATATTGCTAATTTATGTATTACTTGTTAGAAAAATTACTTTGACACTGGCTAAATGTGCTAATCGCACAAAGCCATCAACAAAATGAAAAAAAAAAAAAAAACTTGCATTAACTCTTTAAAACGCTTAATAATTTGCATAGATTGATGTGCTACGTGTGCCCAAGTAGGTGATTATTGGGCATTCTACTTCACTTTTTCTTAATCGTTCGCTCACTTCGTTCGCTCTCTCGAAAAAGTGAATTAGAACGCCCAATAATCGATATGGATTATTAGCTTTTCCGTTATTTAAGCGTAGCAACCATTTTATGTAGTCATTTCTGAAAAATCCTTTTAACACTGCAGTCAAATTTAATTTTTAATCATAAAATATAATGAAATTCTTAAAACAAAAAGAATCGTTAAAATTGGAATGTATTTGTCCAACTTCATTGACAGGGGCAAGTCGACATGGAAAGTTATTGCCAAATACAATTCGTTGTATTGTTTGCGGTCCATCTAATTGCGGGAAAACCAACATAGTAATAAGTTTATTATTACATAAAGATGGTCCACGATTTCGAAACCTGTACGTGTATTCAAAATCTTTGTATCAACCCAAATACATTTATCTCGAAAAAGTTTTAGAATTGGTTCCAGGTACATCATTTCACAAATATAATCATAATAGCGAAATATTGAACCCTCACGAAGCGTCACCGGATTCCATTATTATTTTCGATGATGTTGCTTGTGAAAATCAAAACAACATCCGTAACTATTTTGCTATGGGGCGTCATAGGAATATTGATTGTTTTTATATCAATCAAACTTACACCAAAATACCTAAACAACTCGTAAGAGACAATTCTAACATGATTATATTGTTTAAACAAGACGACGTAAATTTAAAACATGTTTATGATGAGCATGTAGGGTCTGATATGTCATGGCTTCAATTCCGTGAAATGTGTTCAACTGTTTGGAAAACACCATACAATTATATTGTCATAAATAAGGATTGTGAGCGAAATAAAGGATGCTATAGAATGACGTTTGATACATTTATAGTCGTAGATTAATAATTACATATACGGATGTTATAATATTTATAAATCATTTCCACATGAGATTTGGAGGTGAAAGGAAACCCAATAAAATGGAAAGAGATCTAAAGAGACAAATCATTAAATCAGCATCAGCTGTTAAAAGAAAGTTTGACATGATAAAGGATGCAAAAAATACAAGAAATAATACGTTAGAAACAATATTTAAACCCATAGTTGATCCTCTTAATATGATAGCAAATAAAAATGATGAAAAGCACCATGACAAAGAGACTGTTTATAACCCCGTATTTAAAAAAATAAAGAATAATGAAAGCGAAGCGTCGTATTCGTCTATTGAAGAATTTAACGAACTAAGTAGCGAAGATGAGGAAGAAAATCATGAACAATTCCGAACAACCGACAAAACCCTTACTGTATCACCTACTCAAGACCATGATGTGAGTGAAGGTTCGTTCAAATCGCTACAATCATCGCCAAACGTTAAAAGTCAATCTTTATCATGGTCTACATCATCTGAAGTATTTAGTGCTATACCTTTTGGAATAAGAAATGAACAAGGAAAACTTATGCTTGGAAAAAGTCGCGTTTATGATGACGGCACCACTCTAATAATTGGAAATCATAATTTGAGAAAAACTCTCGGTTTAAAAGAACTATTGTATAAAAAGAAACCAAATCTAGATGATATCACAGATAACGACCTTGAAAACTATAAACTACTACTTATCGATACTAATGCACACAGACGTAATTATGATCCATCTAAACCAATAAATAGCAACAAGGGATTTAAATACATGAATATTATAAAGCCATTATTCAAAATCTCTAGAAAACCAACCACTAGTACAGTGAGTATTCCTCGAGGAAAAGGTATTGAACTTGTAAAAAAAGTAAAAAGAAATACAGATTTAGTTTACTGGGATGATCCTAACGAGTTAGTAAAACGACTGCAATTACTGTTCGCATCACGAGATGCTGGTAACACTGGGTTAGATAATGAAATTATTGCAATCATCGAGGAACTTCACGAAGCCGGTATCATAAACAAAGAATAAAAACAAATAGCATCGGGAAATTTGTGCAGTATACTTACAGTAAACAAAGCATCGGGACCGCAATGAATATAGATAAATTCGGTCATCACGTTCATAAACGTTTACGATTATCTGAACATATTGATATCTATAACGATACGTTACAGAAGTCTGAAACGGGAGAATACGATTTAAAATCATCCAAACTAAAAGGCTTGTCGTCTCCAGACAAGGACGATGAAGCTGTAAATAAAGCATATTTGGATAAAACAGTTCAAGAGCTGAGAAACGAAATAAGCCAAGTAAATAGTCGTGTATTAATTTATTTAAAGAACTTGGAATCAGCGAGAACAGACCGTTTATCTTCTATGTTTTACTCAAAAATAGAAATAGACCGTATGATTCAAGCCAAACAAAAATGAGTAAGAAAGAAATTGTAGACGAACTTCACAGAGCGGCGAGAAGAAATTTTCCACGTCGAAGTACAATTATAAAAAGAATAGATGATTTATGGCAAGCAGACCTTATGGATTTTCAAAAGTACTCACAGTTTAATAAAGGATATAAATATGTTTTAGTCGTAATTGATACTTTATCAAAATATGTGTGGGTTAATCCTTTGAAGTCAAAGAATAAAAGTTGCGTTACAAATGCAATGCAAAATATATTAACCACTTCATCTCGAAAGCCCAAAAATTTACAAACAGATTTAGGCAAAGAATTTTACAATGAAAATTTTAAACAATTGACGATAAAATATAACATAAATCATTACTCCACTTACTCTGTAAAAAAAGCTGCAATTGTTGAAAGAGTAATAAGAACTCTAAAAAGTCATCTTTACAAATTATTTAGCATCTGCGGTAAATATCAATGGATACAAAAAAATTTGGAAGACGTTGTACTATGCTACAATAACACTATTCACCGTGTAACAAAACTTAGGCCTATTGATGTTAGCAAAGAAAACCAGTTGATTGTTAGGTCTAACATTATTAAATCACAAATTACCAGAAAACATCAAAAATTTAAGTTCCATCTTGGGGATCAAGTCCGGATAAGTAAATACAAAGGGGATTTCTACAAAGGTTATACTCCAAACTGGTCAACAGAAATATTTTATGTTATTAAAGTCAATCATACAAACCCAGTTACTTATCACTTGGAAGACAAACATAAACAGAGAATTTTAGGATCTTTTTACGAGCATGAATTACAGAGAACCAAATTTCCAGATATTTATCTTATCGAAAAGGTTTTAAAAAGAAAAGGAAACAAACTCTTTGTCAAATGGTTAGGTCTCAGTGATGGTGAAAACAGTTGGGTTGATAAAAATTCATTGGTGTTTTAATATAAACTAAGCATTATTATTTATACGCTCACTTTATAATCATCGATGACGGAAGGAAGTGGTATTATTAACAACTTAATAAATAACATTCCGTTTGAGTTACATTTACCTGGATATCAATTTTGTGGTCCAGGCACAAAACTTAAGAGAAGATTACTCAGGGGCGAACGAGGTATAAATAAATTGGATGAAGCTTGCATGTACCACGATATCGCTTACAATAATAAAGATTGGAACGTTAGACATAACGCCGATTTAGAACTTTTAAATATGGCAAAGAAAAGATTGAAATCGAAAGATGCTGGGAAAGGAGAAAAGATTGCATCATGGATAGTAAAAAATGCAATGAAAACAAAGCTTAAAGCCGGAGCAGGAGTACGGTCATTCATGAAAGGTGTTAAAAAAATTCAAAAGCAAATGAAAAAATTAAAATGTAATGACAACCGCACGACTATAAAATATGCGCATGCAGCTGCAAAAAAAGTGTTTTCTAATATAAAAGGAATACGCTTCCCACGCTGCATTCCTGTTCCGAAAACTGGTGGGTTGTTACCCCTCATACCAATCTTTGCTGGTTTATCAGCTCTTGGTTCACTCGCTGGAGGTGCTGCAGGTATAACAAAGGCTGTTAACGATTACAAGGTTGCTCAAAAAAATCTTCAAGAATCTGAACGTCATAACAAGATGATGGAAGCCGTTGCACTTGGGAAAGGATTGTATTTGAAGTCTCACAAAAAAGGAGCGGGCTTGTACTTACAACCTCCAAAAAACTAATTAAACGGTTACCCAAACGAGCACTTACTAATCTAGATATATTAAAGCACTCAGTTCATATTCCATATTTTCGTGGCGTTTTTATGCGAGATACGTTACCATCAAAACCAAGAAAAATTGAATGTGCTATTCTAAATTTAGATAGTTCCAGAAATCCGGGAACTCACTGGGTAGCCTATGTCAAGCAAAATGAATACTGTGAATATTTTAACAGTTTTGGTAACTTAAAACCTCCGTTAGAATTAATAAAGTATTTGAAAGATATACACATAAATTATAATTACAAACAGTATCAAACTTTTGGCACTACGAACTGCGGTCATCTTTGTTTATTATTTTTAAGTAAGTATTGGAAAAATCATTTATATAAAGGTTAAAATTAAAATAACTTGACAGTATAATTATGTCTTTCACTGTATCCATAACTGGGCAGGGAGCCTCCCTCGTAACAAACTACTCACCTACTTTAGAATTACGTGGAGAATATGAGTGTGGACTTCTGTACTTTTCTACATTTAATTCTATTCCTAATATAGACGAAAGAAATAATAAGTTTTACTATGGTAATAATGAGGTCATTGAAATTCCAGAAGGATCATATGAACTTCAAGACATTTGTGATTTTTTAAAAGGCAATGTCAAGAATACTGCATTAAAATTGAGTTGTAATAATAATACACTCAAAACCAAAATATTCTGTTCAGAAGATGTTCACTTTGAGAAAAGTAATTCCATCGGTAAAATTTTAGGTTTTGCTAGGGAAACAATAAAGGCTAATATAAGTTGCGAATCTCGGTATCCAGTCAGCATTTTATCTACAACTATCGTGCGCATCGAATGTGACGTAGTTGGAGGATCATTCGTGAATGGAAAAGCAAGCCATATAATTTACGAATTTGTACCTAACGTGCCACCAGGCTATCGAGTTATTGAGATACCCAAAAACTTAATATATTTTCCAGTCAACCAAAATTCAATCAGTGCGATTAATATTAGATTACTAGACGGTCATAATAAGCAAATCAATTTACGAGGTGAAGAAGTACAACTATACTTGCACTTTAGAAAAAAATGATAAATTTCAATAAAAACCCTACCCCATCAGGTGTTCAAGTCAGTTCCAAAGGTGCATTTAATAAAAGAACACCGCTTTTATTAAAAAAGAAACTTACTAAAAATAATAAAGATTTCCTAAAGCTAGTAGGCTTGTTAAAATGAATATATTAAATATATCTCAGCCGACATCATACGACAACAGTATCGAGAGTTTTGAATATCATTCGTATAAGCCTTATGTAACAAGTTTCAACAATAATGATGAAATAAGAATACCAATCAATCAGCAAGATTTGTATGTGTTGCCGTCACGCAGCACTTTGTATATTGAAGGTAAAGCTGATGTATATAACAGTACCACTAAAGAAAAGGTAACAAGTATGCATTTTGTAAACAATCCAATGTTATTTCTATTTCAAGATATTCGATATGAGTTAAATGGAATAGAAATAGATAAAATAAAAAATGCAGGTATCACGACGACAATGAAGTCTTATTTGTCGCTGAATGAAAATGAATCCAAAAGTGCAAAAGTTTGGGGTTGGTCTCCTGCAGGAATAACCAATGTTACAAGCGGAGTTTTTTCTGTCTCAATACCATTAAATAAAATATTGGGATTTGCAGAAGATTATGAAAAAGTTTTAATAAACTGTAAACATGAGTTAGTACTGTTGAGAAGCAACACAAATGTCAATGCATTAAAATTGAGCAAAGAACAAATTGTGGAAAATATAGCTATAGATAAAATCGTTTGGCGTGTTCCGCATATTAAAGTGTCAGATCGAGAGAGAATTAATTTATTAAAACATTTAGAAAAAGATCGGGCCATCACACTGGCCTTTCGTAATTGGGACTTGTATGAATATCCGTTACTACCCAAAACACGTAAGCATACTTGGTCTATTAAAACTTCATCGCAAACAGAGAAACCTCGATTTGTTATTATTGCCTTACAAACAAACCGAAAACATAATGCTGGAATGTCAATGGCGGAGTTCGACCATTGCAATGTTCGTGACGTAAGAGTGTTTTTAAATTCATCATATTACCCCTACGAAGGACTTAACATCAATTTCTCTGACAACAAGTTTCTATTAATATACGAACAGTACGCAAGGTTTCAACAGTATTATCACGGACGTCGATCAGAACCGTTGTTGAGTTTAAAAGATTTTAAAGATATTGCTCCTTTATTTGTTATTGACTGTTCTCGCCAACAAGAAATGTTAAAGGGATCAATCGATGTAAGAGTAGAAATCGAAACAGATCAAGAGATACCTGATCAGACCGCCGCATATTGTCTTATACTGAACGATTGCATATTTGAATACAAACCGCTGAGTAGCATTGTGAAAAAGCTATCATGAATAACGAAACTATTATAGTGGATATGCAAGGATTTAAGGATTTGAAAAATAATTTTATTGTAAAAGAGTTATCAATAGCAACTAAAAATCATACGCAGACGTTCTTAATTAAGCCACCATATGCTTTTAAAAATCTAACAGATGAAGAAAAGAAGCAAGTCCGTTGGTTAGAAAGGAATCGCGGGCTCAAATGGAGCGAGGGATTCATTGATTACCGCGAATTTAGACGAATAATAGTTCCTTATTTAAGCAGTAAGAAGGTATTAGTAAAGGGATTGGAAAAAGGAATGTGGGTTCGCGAGCTATGTCAAGATTGCGAAATAATGGAGTTAGAAGAAAAAGGTTGTCCTAACTTTTTAAAATTATATAGTGATTACCATGTAGATGTAAATAAATTTAATTGTGAATATCATAAAAAAATGTGTGCTTTAAAAAATGTTCTGTGTCTAAAAAAGTGGTACACTTTAAATGTTACTTGATTTATAATTGTAATACAGTATTTTCCTCAATAAAATGTGTCTAAGTATTTTTTTGTTTTATTTACTAAAGGAAAAAGGGTTGAATGAAACGATCTTAGTATTCAATTAAATTATATTTATTTGAAAATTTCTTAAAAACTATAACTATATCCACAAACTTTTTTTGATATATTGCTAATGATAGCCTCTGTTTGATCCATTATGGGGTCAATATGCTCTGTTACCACATACTGCGCACATAATAATGGATCAGTATGATTTTTTTCCAAGTCTAACACTTCAATCTTTATTAATCGACGACCTTGAATCAGCGAACTTTTCATCACGTAAGAATGATGTTGCTTCAGATAACTTCTTTTTTGAGGTCTCTTCTTTGTGATATTTCTCATCACCTTGTTATACAGCGGGGAATCGCATCGCAATTCATCTGCTCTCCAATTCGGATACTCCTCTGTAAATCCCTCGAGCATATCTTGAGCGTTCTGTTCAAAAGTCGGAGATGTCGATTGCACGACCTCCTTGTTGATGCTGAACGACAACGAGTTCTCTTGAGTATTCTAAAAAATGAAATAAAATAAAATAATTAATTACATACATATAACCACAACAATTATCCTCGAAGGGTTAGTCAGAGACTAACATAGTCCACTTTTCACCAAATAGCGACACAATCACAGTAAGAATAAAATTATTTTATAATCGTATAAAACTATCTAAACTACTTACCATGTTGATATTATCTAGCTGGACTACTGACGCCTACACTTTGATAATTGAAATTAAAACTAATTTGAAACCCATTTATATTAATGTAGGTATGATGACACAGCAACACTTGTATGTAGGTACAATGTAGGTTGCTTACTCGAAAATTATAAGATTTTGCAACAACATGTAATTTGCAATTTAGCAAAATAAAAAAACATTATTGATATTAATAAAAAATGATTAACTTAGCAATAACGTGACCTGATTTGTATTAAATAGGTTTCATATTACCTTATAGTCAGAAGAGTTGTATTACACAACCTACTCTGAAACTAACTTGTTCAAACTTGTTTGCGTTAGAATTTTCTTACTTATTTACCGTCAATGTTTTATTATAATAATGTATATACTAAATTAAATAAAAATGCAAGTTAGTTTGTTACTTTTATATTTTATTAGGTATATTAAAACAGCTGGGTAGGTACAGTAAATTTACATTACATTTCATAATATTAGTTACATTTCCTATTCAAACAATGAATCTGAGCAAAAGCAACTACATAATTAATTATCATTTTTTAATCAAAATATTGATTATATCTAAGTACTTAAGTATATTGAAATACGGGTTACAATACTTTATAACAAGTTCATATTATTTTTAATTCAAACAATGAATCTTAGTAATGATAATAAATAATAATACATTTTTTTTATTTTTCAAGCTCTAAGTATAATAAGATTTAAAAACACAGTGAAAACAATCGTTGTTAAAATATATAATCCCAGTGACCCCAAGACATAGTAGATATTTTATTTTTTAATATTACGCGTTTGTCGTCATTACCTGACAAAGCTATCTTGTTCTGTTCTTGGGTAAATATTTCATGCTTTAAAGATTTAAAAATAATGTTTTTCTTTCTTAAAAAAGTATTTTTGTCTAATACATTATAGTAATCTTCGAAATGCACATTTTTTAAAACCTGTTTCTGTATACCTTTAGCCTTTTTTAATTCCTCTTGTACTGTTTTTATACAGTATAATTTTGATCTTAAACCAACAAACTCAGAAATCAAATTTCCACCTAGTTCATCTTTGAAGAGACCCGGGACTTTTTTGTTAAGACTTGGTATACCGAAACAGTTATTTAATGGATAATTACTAGTATCGAAATATCTAAGGAAATTCAACTTTAAATCTGTATAAAAATCTTTGCTTTCTATTGAATAAAGAAAACTGTCAGTATCCGTATAACAAAGCTTTAATTTTTCCCCATAAAAAGGTTTCATAATAGAGTAATGAAAATCAAACATGTGACTTTTGGATATTTCTAATACAGAAAAGCCAATGTATATGGGTTTGTCTAAAGTAACTGTCTCAGGTTTCATTTGAACAGCTATAAAATTTTCTGTAAAAATTGTAGCACTATGGAAATTTGGTCGAGCTATTAGTTGCTCAGCACCGAAACTTTTCTTTGTTATATTTTTTTCATCATTCCACTTATTAACCAACTTCACGCTAACCCTTTTCTCAGTATCTTCTAATGTCTTACCAAATATACTATTGTTCAAAAGTTTGAAGAAATCCTGTTCAAATATAGATTTTGCCTTTTTCCGTAACTCAGTGTTCATATCAATATACTGTTTTAGGTATGGACTCTGATTGAATTGAATTACTCTGTGTATTTTTTTTAATAATAAACCATGTTTTAGGCATGTTTTCAGGTAGGAAAAATGAATGACATAAAAAAACTTATCGTATAAATTTGGTATCAATTTCGAAGTTTTAGATCCTGGAGGAGCAAATTTTTGAGCACAGAATGGAAAATCGTTATGATAATTATGCAAATGATTAGGGTATTCTAAGTCTACTTCGAGTATATAACCAATGTCCCCGTCAATAGGCATATTTTGAAAATCTATATTTGAAATTTCTAGTTCACTTAATAACTTAAAATTTGAATGAGGTAAATAAGCGCACATAGCATAACCATAAAGATTATTACAATCAATATAAACAAGGAAGTTATCACTTTTTGCGGGGTCATAAGTTTGTAAATACTTGTTATTGGCTTTCGAATATCTTGTAGAACATAAACATATACCACCGCGAATGCCTTTTTGTATCATTCTTAATATTTCCAAGTCATTTATTAATTCTAATTTAACATCTGTTTTTAATAGCATAGCGTCAAAACTCAGGCTAGGTGCTGTTAAGTAAAAAGAAGGATCCAGTTTATAATTCGTCTTACAAGTTTTTCGAAAACTTTCGAAGACGTCCGCTAGTAAAAGTACATCTGACTTAAGATATAAATCAGTAGTAGGTGTATATTGGGCATTCTACCCCACCTTCCTTCGTTCGGGCTGATGCCCTCACTCACTGCGGTGAGGTAGAATGCCCAATATACATCATATTCATGACATGTGTTCATTGGTCATTGATTTCATTTAAATATTACCATTCGGAGATGTATACATATCTCAACATGTTTCTACTGTGCGGTTGGAAGCCTCATGATAAGTAACTTCCAGCGAACCCATGGTAAGATCATGCACCGATCTGAATCATAACTGGTGTCGGCTGAGAAAACCGTAGAAAGTATCTCTCTGCGAGCCCATGGTAAGATCACGCACTGATTTGAATCCTGTCCGGTGTCGGCTGAGCGAACCGTGGTAAGTATCTCTCTGCGAGCCCATGGTAAGATCACGCACCGAGCACCATCTAACAGTTCGGTTGGAAGCCCCATGATAAGTAACTTCCGGCGAGCCCGTGGTAAGGTCACGCACCGATTTGAATCCTAACCAGTGACGGCTGAGAGAACCGTGGTAAGGTCACGTACCGATTTGAATCCTAACCGGTGACGGTTGAGAGAACCGTGGTAAGTATCTCTCAGCGAGCCCATGGTAAGATCACGCACCGAACACCATCTAACAGTTCGGTTGGAAGCCCCATGATAAGTAACTTCCGGCGAGCCCGTGGTAAGGTCACGCACCGATTTGAATCCTAACCAGTGACGGCTGAGAGAACCGTGGTAAGTATCTCTCAGTGAGCCCATGGTAAGATCATGCATCGAACACCATCTAACAGTTCGGTTGGAAGCCTCATGATAAGTAACTTCCTGCGAGTCCATGGTAAGATCACGCACCGATTTGAATACTAACCGGTGTCGGCTGAGCGAACCATGGTAAGTATCTCTCTGCGAGCCCATGGTAAGATCACGCACCGAACACCATCTAACAGTTCGGTTGGAAGCCCCATGATAAGTAACTTCCGGCGAGCCCGTGGTAAGGTCACGCACCGATTTGAATCCTAACCGGTGTCGGCTGAGCAAACCATGGTAAGTATTTCTCTGCGAGCCCATGGTAAGATCACGCACCGAACACCATCTAACAGTTCGGTTGGAAGCCCCATGATAAGTAACTTCCTGCGAGCCCGTGGTAAGGTCACGTACCGATTTGAATCCTAACCGGTGACGGTTGAGAGAACCGTGGTAAGTATCTCTCTGCGAGCCCATGGTAAGATCACGCACCGAGCACCGTCTAACAGTTCGGTTGGAAGCCCCATGATAAGTAACTTCCTGCGAGCCCGTGGTAAGGTCACGCACCGATCTGAATCCTAACCAGTGTCGGCTGAGAGAACTGTGGTAAGTATCTCTCTGCGAGCCCATGGTAAGATCACGCGCCAACCTACCTTTTCAATCTTGGTTGAGCTAACTACTAAAATAATAACTAATAGAATTACCTTTTGCATAACCTTGTTTACCTTAGCTATCACAAACTTATAAGTAAATAAGTGGGTGGTAGCTGTACCGTTACCATTATATCTTCTTTGGTCTTTGATTTTATTTAAATATTACTATTCAGAGATGTATAAATATACTTCAACATTTTCTACTGTGCGGTTGGAAGCTCCATAAGTAGCACCGAACACCATCTAACAGTTCGGTTAGAAGCCCCATGATAAGTAACTTCCTGCGAGCCCGTGGTAAGGTCACGCACCGATCTGAATTCTAACTGGTGTCGGCTGAGAGAACCGTGGTAAGTATCTCTCTGCGAGCCCATGGTAAGATCACGCACCGAGCATCATCTAACAGTTCGGTTGGAAGCCCCATGATAAGTAACTTCCTGCGAGCCCGTGGTAAGGTCACGCACCGATCTGAATCCTAACTGGTGTCGGCTGAGAGAACCGTGGTAAGTATCTCTCTGCGAGCCCATGGTAAGATCACGCACCGAGCATCATCTAACAGTTCGGTTGGAAGCCCCATGATAAGTAACTTCCTGCGAGCCCGTGGTAAGGTCACGCACCGATCTGAATCCTAACTGGTGTCGGCTGAGAGAACCGTGGTAAGTATCTCTCTGCGAGCCCATGGTAAGATCACGCACCGACCTATCTTTTCAAACTTCGTTAAGGTAACTACTAAAATAATAACTAAAAAAATTACCTTTTGCATAACCTTGTTTACCTTAGCTGTCACACACTTATAAGTGAATAAGTGAGTGGTAGCTGTACCATTACCAAAAATACCTCAGTCACCACATCATATGGTAACTTACAACATTTTCTCGATCACCTCATACTCAGGGAATATTTTGGGAAACATTAAATTTTTGGGAAGGATTAGGTGGTTAGGAGGTTGTGTATTTATTTATAATAATTTATTTTATACAAAAAGAAGCAGTTAAATCCTTGTCAGTGTGGCCTTAAACGAATTTCTACAGCGCTCGCCAGTGGAAGAATCTAAAAATAAAAATAAAAATTGTATTATTAAAAATTATAATGTAAATGTCAAAAGATAAATAAAAAGTTAATAAAATTGAAGTTATCAAGAAATAACAGTAGAGTTTTTAAAATATCGGGCAAAAATGGACTAGTATAGGCTGATGATGATGATGATGATGATGATGATGATGATGATGATGATAATGATGATGATAGACAAAAAAATGTCTGAAATTATTTTTATAAATGTGTACTTACATTATGTAAATGGTTAAATATCTTCTTCTTCAGCGTTTTTTGAGAACCTGGAAATAAAAATTACGTTATGATTTTCTTTTTCTTGTATCATAAGTATCATTGGCAAGAAAAACAAGATTTTTTCTTTTTTAATTTTTTAATTAAGATGCAAAAAATATAACTTAATATTTGTTTCAAATTTTTACTTTAGTTTAGCTCATAGTATTCTAGATTACTTATAGAAAAAAGTTTTACTTATAGAAAATTATTGTGAGACTGGGCCTGTTTCATAATGTCTAAGTAAGTTCTGATTAGCTATTATAACAGATAGTTCACATAAAACTGTCAAGTAAACTGAAAGTATCTCCTAATCAGTGAAACAAGCGCTAAACAAATGTATAAATAGGTTTACTTACATTAAATTTTTGGTCTTCTCGTTTGAATTCACACTTTTTATATAAATTTATAAGTTCCACTTTCACCAATAATATATTTTAAATAGTTTACAAGTGTTGAAATGCTACGTATGAAGCAGTGAACGCGCGTCGATGCCTTGTGAGAAATGGTTCCGAACGTGGGAACATGAATTTGATCCCACGCGAGTATGAAACTCCAAGAGATGTACATTTTAATTTTGACATTACAGGGTGGCTAGTGCGAGTTTCATTCGCCATTCGATCACGTTAACGAAAACGAAAATTTGTATGGTAAAATGTTAACTCTTCTCTTAGGACACCAGAAGGGGTTTTTTCAATGCCATACTAATTTTTGTTTTCGTAAACGTAATCACGGTAAGTGAATACGGATAGTAAACAAAACTCACACTAGGCTTTCTGTACAATGTAAAATTAGTTACATAAACACTAAACCAAAATAGATAAGTGTTAAGATTTTAAATTATTTTTTGCATTAAGTACTTAAATGAAAAATTGTGATTGAGTTGGTAGTTTTTTACTATCACAATTTTTATTTAGATAAGTTTCAAGAGAAGATAATTTTATAATGTTTAGGAAAACTTCATAATCTTCTTCTTAGAGAAATTTCATAAAATTCTTAATTTCTGTTTTAGGTACTTTTTTCCAGAGTGAAAATAAACATAATTATTTATAATTACCTTAAACAACTGTATTTGTCTAAATAACAAATAATTGCATGTAATTAGTTTAAAGTAATTTTATTAGTTTGTAAATATTTTATCGTTTTCACGGCACATCAAAAAACCCTACTGGTCCTTCTTTCTTACTAGTATATTTAGAAAGCGTTATTTGGTTATATTTATGTACTAACGTATAGCTTGTTTTTATTGTTTAGCTGATTCTTAAAATAAACACCAACAATTACAAGAATTTTCAGTCATCAGTAGATCAGTATATTAAAAACTTTTTAATTCCGCTCTAGGACTTTACTAGTGATGTCCAAAATGCAATGATTCATGAAATTTTCATCACTTCCACATTAATCGATTGGTTGTATTGTTGGTGATTTTAAAGTTCATATAGTAGATATTATTGTTAATCAGTTGATTAACTATAAACCAATATTACATACGTTTCAACCATTCCTCTTAAAAATCTACTCGTACTAGCGATAAATTAAATTAATAATTCAATGGCATGGAAACGTAATCGACTTTGTTATTAGTAAGGAACCAATTATTAAAGTTGAATATCTTACACTATAGTAATCATTTCACAAACCATATAATAGTTTTCTTTGTTTTAAGAACGATTACGATTATCATTTACAACAATCTTTTTATTGTTATTGAAACATCTCTACAGATATAATAAGTTAAGTCATCAATTTTGCAAGCAGCGGCTATGATCAAATTTCAAGCGGTAACCGCATACAAATATGTGCACGAACATAGAATGTCTTATGACACAATTTTATAACATGCGATTAATTTATTATTAAGATATCATTTTCATATCCTTATGGCTCAAAGTTTAAACCATTAGAAAATAAAATGTTTTATTTGTAAATGCCGCTAAGCTTACAGGAAAAATATAATACATCACCCTGGGTACGGTTGCGTTACTGAGTTTAATACATTTTAAAATATCAAAAAAAACTATGAGTAAAACTTAAATCGAGTTCCAATTTAAGTTATTTAATCTAATACTGATTTATTAATATTCTTTGAAATACTTAGTTTATAATTTTGAAAGGAAACGTAAATGATTAAATCTATCATTAGCTACTGTTTTTGTTCAAGTACTACTTTTAGAATTTATAAACTTATAAAAGTTATATGTACGTAAAATAAAATTGAATTGCGCAATAATGGTTTCACGCTTGACCACTTTGGGGTATTTTTGATGACAACAGACTTTTTTTCCGCATAAAATACCAAACACTGAAGAAAATTCATTCATTTCGAGAATTAATTCAGTTGGGTATCCACCACTATATCCACCACCACAGTGCAGAAGTAAATATTGCAAGAGCAATAAAAAATAAATTTATTAAATAGCTTGTGTGACGTCACAATACAAAATGTACGTAAGTATCAATTTTTTCATACACGTTTACAGGTTTATTTACAATGTGTTGAGTGCAATGATTATAATGTTTTTTTATTCAACAGGTCTGACTCAGAGTTTGATGCCCCGTCAATCATCGAGGCACCTCAGAAAAAAAAGAAAACCGCGGCTAGCACAACAGCAAGCAAACGCAAGAGCTCAGCCAGCGCCAGCAGCGCCGCCAGCTCCATCGTCGAGCCCAAACGCAGCAAGAAACGAGCCGCTTCACCAGGAACATTCGAATTACCATCCTTTCGCAAGTAAGTCTTATTCATATAATATTACTGATTATAACATAATCGCATTGGCGCAGAACTTTGCGTGAGTAACAACTAATCCCACCTTCTGCGCTAATGGTCATGGATCGTGGGTTCGATTCCCACCCAGAACATACACTATGTGATGAACATTCGTGTTTGTAAAGTAGTATTATTTCTATATAAACATTTATTTTAAACAATAATAAAAAAAATTATAAACATTGTTTAAATTTTTACATTATTGTTTGTATTATTACTTTCAATATATTATTATGTACTATAAATACGTATTCAGATTATGTTGTCTTAATGATTTGACATAACTTACATTGACGGCCCGTTGGCGCAAGGGTACTAATCCTACCTTCTGCGTCAGAAGTCGTGGGTTCGATCCCCACCCAAGTCAAACACTTTGTGATGAACATTAGTGTTTGTTCTGTCTAGGTGTTTTATATCAATATAATTGTAATATTTCTGTTGGTTCTGATTTTTCGTAACACAAGTGCTGCTACTTATCTCGGAATCAGATTAATGTGTGTGTGTGATGTTGTCTGATATTTATATTTATTTTATTTATTATAATAATTATGATTTTTGTTTTTTGCAGAAACAAGAAAGACGATTTGTTCCAAATACTGCAGTCGGAGGAGGCAGCTAGTAGCCGTCCAAAGTTTGGTGCGACAGTGACTTCCAGTTTCGCCAGCCGAGTCTCCACCGGGACGAGCCGTCGCACCGCGTCCACCGCTGGAGAATTTTTCATAGACCTTAAAGTCTACAAAAGCGCTGATTACATCAACAACCCTGCCGATGTGCGCTACAAAAAAGCGCTGGTTTCAGTAAAGCTGCAGTGTGAAGACTCGTCGCCATCCTGGGAGGCGCTGCAGACCTTCTTAGGGCAAGCGTGGATGGTGTTTGAGGACTCGGAGCCCGTTCATTACTCCGACAAAATTAATTTTAAGTAGGTAATAATAACTTAGTTGTATTTTTATTGCTTTTTATGTTTCAATTATATTATGTAGGTATGTACTACGTAAATAAAAATAATGTAAGTAAGATACTGAATTTTTGATCTAATAATACATTATTCATTTAATCAGATACATAGGTAGGTGACATTAGATACATATTTTTTTTATACTGTAGTTAAAATGCCGTTTTGTGCGTCGTGTAACACAGCTGTTCCTAATAAGTCTTGGGTAGGTCATTTGAGGAGTAATTTGCATAAGCAAAATAACCGATCAATTAAACATAGCGATGGTGTGGAAATCGTATCATCTGCATTCCGCAATCGAATAGTAACATATAAATTAGTAGCTACAAATGAACAACAATTAGGATCGGTAGATAGGTTTTTTACAGAAATATGTGTAAAGATAAAGCCCCTCTTAGATGAGTATCTCAACACTCATACATGTCTAAAAGTAAATTTTGAATTGTTTGCTACATTTTTAAAATTTAAAGACAATTCTCAGGAAATAAAATCTTTTGGCACAAAAAATAAAATATTATATTCTAATTATGATTTCAATCAATTGTTTATTGACGTTGTACATTATCTTAGAAAATGTATTGAGGAATTTGAGGACGGTGATAGTGGATGGACATTTGTAAACAATTCGCACTTAGAGGTTAACCTCAATAAATATCAACCATTAGGTGGCTCAAGTTTTATACCACTGCCTAAATTAATTCAATCAAAAAAGGCGTGTTTGAATATTGAAAACAAAGATCAGTGCTGCTTTTTATGGTGCGTGACTGCTGCCCTTTATCCTGTTAAAAAGCACCCGGAAAGAGTTTCATCATATCCTAATTTCAAAGAACTGTTCGATGTTTCGGGAATGTGTTTTCCTGTTACTTTTCAAGATATAAAGTTATTTGAAAAAAATAACCCATGCCTCAAATTTATTATTTACGGTTTAAAAAACAACAAAACTTTAGTAGGTCCATTATATAAATCAGTAATAGATAAAAATGGTAACAATACAGTTATACACTTATTGTTGCTTGAAAGTAATAATACCACCCACTATTGTTTGATTAAAGATTGTTCCAGACTTTTTAGAAGCCAGGTGACAGCTCACCATGGAAAGTTGTATTTCTGTGATTTGTGTCTTATATTTTTTAACACTATGGAGGAAGTCGATAGTCATTTGTGTAGTGGTGTAGTAACAGTACTACCTGACAAAGGGTCAGTAATTAAATTCAAGAATTATGATCATAAACAAAATGTTCCATTTTGTATTTATGCAGACTTTGAATCAATGTTGCAAACTGATTCTGGTTGTTCTACCGCTGGTGAAAACACCACGATTTTGCACCATCACGTGCCTGTCGCGTTTGCATATTACATTGTGTGTTGTGAAAATCCTAGCTTTAACCGCTATGTATCTCATCGTGGACCCGATTGTGTTGATAAATTTGTTGAATCAATAATAGAAGATGTACAAAAAATTTATAAAAAACTAAATTTAAATACTTCGATTATTTTTACTGAAAAAGAGCGAACTGATTTTACTAATGCAAAATTTTGTCATATTTGTGAAAACTTTCTATTCTCAGATAGAGTTCGCGACCACTGTCATATGACGGGTCGATACCGTGGAGCCGCGCACTCGTATTGTAATTTGCAGTATAAGCGTCCTTCGTTCGTTCCAATATTTTTCCACAATTTAGCTGGATACGATTGCCATTTGTTCATAAAAGCCTTAGGTGAGGTACCTGGAGACATAAAAATCATTCCAAAAACTAAAGAAAATTATATTTCTTTCACGAAGTTTGTACCAGTGTCAAATAATCAGTTTTTTCAACTTCGTTTTGTTGATTCGTTTAAGTTTTTGGGAACTAGTTTAAGTAAATTGGCAGATACCTTAAAGCCAGAAGAATTTAAACATTTAAAAAGTTTTTTTCCTGGTGAAGATAAATTTAAATTACTTATTCGCAAAGGCGTCTATCCCTATGAGTATATGAATTGTTGGGAGCGTTATCAAGAACGATCCCTCCCCAAAAGAGATTCATTTTATAGTTCACTCACTAATCAGGATATTTCTTCTGAAGATTATCAACATGCAGAATTAATTTGGTCAACTTTTAATATGTTCGATTTAGGAAATTACACAGATTTATATCTGAAAACCGATGTGCTTTTATTAGCAGATATTTTCGAAAATTTTAGACGCACTTGCAAACAACATTATCAGTTAGATCCAGCTTTTTATTTAACTGCACCAAGTTTATCTTTCGACGCGATGTTATTGAAAACCGGGGTACAACTCGAACTTCTTGACGATTTGTCAATGGTGAGAATGTTACAAAACGGTATTAGAGGTGGGGTGTGTTTGTGTTCGCATAGATATGCTAAAGCAAACAATAAATATTTAACTGATTATGATAATTCTAAACCTAGTTCATATTTAAGCTATATTGATTGCAATAATCTTTATGGTTATAGTATGTGTCAATACCTACCGTTGTCTAATTTTAGATTTTTGGAACAAAATGAAATTATTAATTTAGATGTCAATGAAATTCCCGATGATGCACCATATGGTTTTATACTTGAAGTGGACATAGAGTATCCAAAACATTTACACAACTTACATAATGATTTACCCTTTTGTCCCGAAAAATGTATCCCACCTGGAGGAAAAACCCATAAACTCGTTCCAAATTTGTATGATAAATTCACATATGTCATACATTACATTCATTTAAAAACTAGTTTGAAGCATGGTTTATTACTTAAAAAAATTCATCGAGTTATAACTTTTAGACAAAGTCCCTATTTGAAACAATACATAGATCTAAATACCTCTTTAAGACAGAATAGCGTGTCAACTTTTAAACAAGATTTTTTTAAACTTTTAAATAATAGTGTATTCGGCAAAACATTAGAGAATAATGAAAAACGAGTTAAAGTTGATCTTGTAAATCAGTGGTCTGACAAAAATAATATAACGAAGAAACGGAAAAGTGCACAACAACTCATTGCGCGTCCTAATTTTCATAGCGCAACAGTTTTCACAGAAAATTTAGTTGCAGTGCAATTAAAACCAGAGGAAATTATTCTGAATAAACCAATATACATTGGTTTTACTGTTTTAGAATTATCAAAAAGCCATATGTATGATTTCCACTACTCTATCATTAAGCCTTTTTACGGCAATAACGTACAGATGTGTTACACGGATACAGATAGCTATGTTTATCTCATACAGACTCGTGATTTTTATAGTGATGTAAAAGAACACTTTGTATCTTATTTTGACACGAGTAATTACTCTACTCTAAATGTATATGATTTACCTATTCAAAATAAAAAAGTTCCCGGTCTGTTTAAAGATGAAATGGGGGGGAAAATTATATCTGAATTTGTAGGTCTTCGATCTAAACTATATTGCATTAAAACTGTAGACAGCATAATAAAAAAAGCAAAGGGTATTCGAAAAAATATAATTCATAAATTCAGTATCACGGACTATGAAAAGACACTTTTCCAGGGCGATATTGTTCGAAAAACAAATGTATTATTTAAATCAATTAAACATGAAATTTTCACATGTGCTGTCAATAAAATAGCTTTGTCTGGTGATGATGACAAGCGCTTGATAGCGAAAGATAACGTTTCTACTAAGGCGTGGGGACACACCAGTATATTAAATTTTTGAATTATGTTTGTATTCTTTAATAAAGTTAATAATTATAATGTTAAAATAATAATTGATTTTAATTGATATCTACATATTTGTAAAACATTTGTTTGTTTGGTATACTTATAGGTAGAGCATGTTTAATAATATACTTATTATAAGTCAATGTATGATAAAAAAACATTTTGTTAACCAAATCTCATAAATTTGTTATGAAATAAATATAAGAATACATTTTATTGTATGATAAAAACATTTTGTTAGCCAAATATCATTTTGTTATGAAATAAATATAATAATAATGCACTTAAATTTGTTTTGTTTTTTCCCTTTCATATCATATTAACGTACTTAAATATTCATACCTAAATATTAAATACTTACATGCAGTAGTTTCTATTTACATACAAAGTAATTGTACAGTACTTAGTAAATAAGATTTAGAAACAAGTCTTAACTTGCTTGAGTTTATACTTGTCAATGCAGGCTTATTGCTGTATCAGCTATGGATTTGTTTACATTACACACACACACACACACGAACAAGATGCAAAGGTATAAATATTGTACGTTTGCTAAAATACAATTTTATTTTCACGCGAACGTTGAATATGGTAAGTTACTTGTTTTATTGAAGTAAAATTTTGTATACAGAGTTTTTGATTTCAAATGTATAATTTTTATTATTATTATTTACAGAATATGTCAAATAGCACCATCCTAGCACGTGAAGAACCACTTTCACCATCTCCTGAACTACAAAATGCGCAAGATCCTCTAGCAGGATGGTCGGAGATGTTTCCGCCCTGGGTTGTGGAGCCGCAAGAGTCCCCGTTGCAGCTCAAATTTCGGAATGCGCAAAATACTCGCAAGAGAAAAATAAAGAAAAGATCCTACCTCAAACATTTCCACAACCCACAGCAATCATTTGTTGTGAAAAGTGCGCCGGCAAAAGGACGCCGTTTAATAAAAATAGAAATTATAGACCTCGAACAAGAAGCCGCAGCATCCGATGACGATGACTCAACCCTTTTGTCAGCGCAGTATGTGGTGGTCGAACACGTCGACCAAATTATGGATCAGACTGAAGGTCTCATCAATAATATATCAAAAAAAATATGTGGATATAGCTATAGTCTGTAAAGCTATTAATATATATTTTTTGGAAAATTAAACATCTCGAGTAGGTTTTTTTACGTAACATCTCTAGTCACGTATAAAACCTACAGAGAGAAACATTTATTTAAAAAAAAAAAAAGTGTCTAATATAATCTTAATTTGATTAATGTATTTTAGTTTAGTTTTTTAATAAATAATACTCTGTTATATTATGTTGTATTATTTTACTTTTAATTACTGAGAATATTTAAAAATAAAACACATTTTACAGGCAGGTACACTAATTTATTTATTTAAAAAAAAATCTGACAATGATACATTATTTTCTATTAACCATTTTCTTATACAAATAACATTTTTCAATGCACAATATTTTATGTGGTTAAAACAATTGTATGCAAACATATCTTTACAGTAAAGTTTACTTAGGGTTTCGAGATTAGGTATACCTTTATCACTTATATCTAAAACATTTTCATGCCCACATAATTCTCGCACCCATTTAACTTTTTCTTGTCCTTTCACTATAATTTTACGTTCTCTTAAGTAAGGTTTAATGAGTCTTTTAAATTCTCTGTAGTCAATATATCCCTCACTCCATCGGTATCCTCGGTTTCTTTCTATCCACCAAACATGTTTCCTTTCTTCGAGAGTCAATGTTGAGAATGGATATGGAGGTTTGATTAAAAAGATTTGAGTGTGTTCGGATGTGCATATAACTAATTCTTTTAATATAAATTCATTTTTCTCACTTTTAAAACCTTGCACGTCCACTATTATCGTATCGTTATTCATGATAGTTTTTTAACGATGTTACTAAGAGGCTTATATTCAAATATACAGTCGTTCAGTATAAGACAATATGCAGCCGTCTGATCAGGTATTTCTTGATCTGCTTCTATTTCAACACGTACGTCAATCGATCCTTTTAACGTTTCATGTTGGCGAGAACAGTCAACAACAAATAAAGGAGCGACTTCTTTAAACTCTTTCAAACTCAACAACGGCTCTGGTCTGCGGCCGTGATAAGACTGCTGAAATCTTGCATACTGTTCGTATATTAATGAAAATTTGTTGTCAGCAAAATTAATATTCAGTCCTTCATAAGGGTAATAAGATGAATTTAAAAATACTCTTACATCACGAATAAAGCAATGATCGAACTCTGCCATAGACTCTGTCGCATTATGTTTACGGTTAGTTTGTAAAGCAATAACTACAAATCGTGGTTTTTCAATCTGTGATGAAGTTTTAATAGACCAAGCGTGCTTACGTGTTTTAGGCAATAATGGATACTCGTACAAATCCCAATTACGAAATGCCACTGTAATGGGACGATCTTTCTCTAAATGCTTTAATAAATTAATTCTTTCACGGTCTGATACTTTAACATGAGGAACTCGCCAAACAATTTTACTTATTATTATATCCTCCACGATTTCATCTGTAGATAGTTTCAAAGAATTGAGATTTGTGTTGCTCCTCAACAGTACTAACTCGTGCTTACAGTTAATTATGATTTTTTCATAATCTTCTGCAAAACCCAATATTTTATTCAGAGGTATTGATGCGGAGAATACTCCATTGTTGCCGGTGGTCGTACCTGTAGGTGACCAGCCCCAAACTTTTGCACATTTCGATTCGTTTTCATTCAACGAAAGATAAGATTTTATAGTTGTGGAAATCCCCGCATTTTTTACCTTATCTATTTCTACACCATTCAACTCATATCGAATGTCTTGGAAAAGAAATAATGCAGGGTTATTAACAAAATGCACACTTGTTATTCTTTCTTTTTGTTTCGTAGTATTGTCATATTTATACACATTGACGTTGCCCTCAATGTACAAACTGCTGAGTGCAGGCAACACATACAAATCTTGTTGATTAATAGGTATTCGAATTTCATCGTTCTTGTTAAAACTTGTTACATATGGTTTATACGAATGATATTCGAAACTTTCGATGCTGTTATCATACGATGCCGGTTGAGTAATATTTAAAATATTCATTTTAACAAACCCAGTAGTTTTAAAAATTCCTTATTGCTTTTAGTTAGCTTCTTCTTTAACCGAAGCGGTGTTCTTTTCTGAGAGGATCTTTTGGAAATGACTTGAACAGTAGATGTAGATGGGGTTTTATTAAAACTTAACATTTTTTTCTAAAGTGTAAATACAGCTGTACTTCTTTACCGCGTAAGTTGATCTGCTTATTTTCAGCGTCTAGCAACTTTATATTAATAGAGTTGATTGAACTTTGATTTACGGGAAAATAAATTAGGTTTTTAGGTATTTCAATGATTCTATAGCCTGGTGGTACGTTAGGAACAAATTCGTAAATTATATGACTTGCTTTCCCATTCACAAATGACCCGCTGATTACATCACATTCGATGCGCACTACAGTTGTTGATAAAATGCTGACGGGATACCGAGACTCGGTGCTTATATTAGCTGTTATTGTATCCATACCAAAACCCAAAATTTTACCAAGAGAATCATTTTTATTGAAATACACATTTTCAGAACAGTAAATGCATGTTTTTAATGTATTATTATTGCAAGTTAATTTTAGTGCAGCATTCATAATATTACTTTTCAAAAAATCACAAATATCTTGAAGTTCATAGGACCCTTCAGGTATTTCGATTACTTTGTCTTTGCCATAATAAAATTTATTATTTCTTTCATCTATGTTCGGGATAGAATTGAAAGTTGAAAAATATAAGAGTCCACACTCATATTCTCCACGTAATTGTAAGGTTGGCGAGTAATTTGTTATCAACGATTCTCCTCTGCCAGTTATTGACACAGTGAAAGACATATTTGTACTGATGAGTTTTTTTATTTCATTATCATTTTAAATGTTTTTTCCAATAGTCTTTTAAAAATTTCAAACAAAGATGACCACAGTTTATAGTTCCAAACTTTTGATACTGTACATAATTATAGTTTACAGTTATGTACCTTAAATAATTAATCAATTCTAACGGTGGCTTTAGATTGCCAAAACTATCGAAATATTCACAGTAGTCATTATGTTTAACGTAGGCTACCCAATGGGTTCCGGGATTATCAGAACTATCTAAATTTATAATAGCACACTCGATCTTTCTTGGTTTTGAAGGAAGTGCATCTCTCATGAAAACTCCTCGAAAGTGTGGAATATCAGTAGCATGCTCCAATATATCGAAATTAGTGAGAGGGCGTCTGGGTAGCCGTTTCATTAGTTTTTTGAAGGATTCAGATATAAACCAGTTCCTTTTTTATGGGGCTTGATATACAATCCTTTTCCTAGAGCCACAGCTTCCATCATCTTGTTATGTCGTTCAGATTCTTGAAGATTTTTCTGAGCTGCCTTGTAATCATTGACAGCTTTTGCTATACCGGCTGCACCTCCAGCAAGTGAACCAAGAGCTGATAATCCAGCGAAAATTGGAATCAGAGGTAAGAAACCACCACTTTTCGGAATAGGAATACACCGGGGCAACCGTATTCCTTTTTTATTTATAAACAATTTTTTTGCAGCTGCATGAGCCAATTTTATAGCAGTATGATTGTCTTTAGATTTTAGTTTTTTTAATTGTGACTGTATTTTTTTTACAACTGACATAAATGACCGAACTCCGGCTCCAGCCTTAAGTTTTGCTTGCATTGCTTTTTTTACAATCCATGAAGCTACTTTTTCTCGTTTTCCACCATCCTTTGATTTCAACCTTTTCTTAGCCATATTCAAAAGTTGTAAATCGGCTTTATGTCGAACACTCAAATCACTGTTATTATAAGCAATGTCGTGATACATACAAGCTTCGTCTAATTTATTTATACCTCGATCACCTCTTTGTAACCGTTTTTGAAGTTTTGTCCCGGGACCACAAAACTGATAACCAGGGAGATGTAACTCAAACGGTAATTTATTTATTAAGTTGTTAATAATACCACTTCCTTCCTTCATTGAGGTCTTTCGAGTGAGTTATATCTAATAGCAATGCCTTATTTATACTATAAAACAAGCGCATTTTTGTCCACCCAACTATTTTCTTCATCGCTGAGACCTAACCATTTAACAAAAAGTTTTCTACCTTTTCTTTTTAAAACCTTTTCAATGAGATAAAGATCAGGAAAGTTAGTTCTTTGTAATTCATATTCGTAGAAAGATCCTAAAATCCTCTGTTTGTGTTTATCTTCTAAATGGTAAGTAGGTGGATGCGTATTATTTACCTTAACTATATCAAATATCTCCGTTGACCAGTTAGGAGTATAACCTTTGTAAAAATCTCCTTTATATTTGCTAATACGAACATGATCACCAAGTTGAAACTTAGGTTTACGAACTATTTTAGGTTTTTGTGTTTTAATTATGTTAGATTTTACAACCATCTGGTTTTCTTTGTTAACTTCAATAGGTTTAAATTTTGTTATACGGTGAGTAGTATTATTATAGTTTTTAACAACCGAATCTAAATTTTGACCCAGCCATTGGTAATGACCGTGCAAACTGAAAAGTTTGTAAAGGTTTTGTTTTAACGTTCGTATTACTCGTTCTACAATAGAAGCTTTTTTTACAGAGTAGGTAGAATAATGGACTATATTATATTTTACTAATAATTTTTTGAAAGTATCATTATAAAACTCCTTGCCTTGATCAGTTTGTAAATATTTAGGTATTCGTAAAGAATTGGTTAGTATTTTTTGCAACGCATGTGTAACACATTGTTTCTCTTTTGATTTTAGAGGATTCACCCACACATATTTTGACAAAGTATCTATAACTATCAAAATGTATTTGAATCCTTTATTAAAATGTGAATATTTCTGAAAATCCATAAGATCAGCTTGCCATAAATCATCTATTCCTTTTATGATTGTACATCGACGCGGGAAATTTCTTCTTGCTGCTTTGTGTAGTTCATTGACGATGTCTTTTTTACTCATTTTTATTTTTTTTGGTTAATCAAAAAATCAATCTCTGTTTTAGTATAATATAAATTACTAAAACGATTTGAAGTCGCTTTTTCCAAGCTATTTAGGTATTTCTTAACATCAAGGGATACTTTTTTTATTTCGTCTCTTATTTCTTGAATTGTTTTGTCTAAATAAGCTTTATTTACTGCTTCGTCGTCTTCTTCCGGAGCCGTTAAACCTTTCAGTTTTGATGATTTCAAATCGTAGTGTCCTGTATCTGACTTCACCAATGTTTCGCTGAAGGTATCAATATATTCCGCTAAGCGTAGACGCTTATGAACATGATGACCAAATTTGTCAATGTTCATTGCTGCACTGATGCGTTCTTCAAAGTGAACTATTTCCCTGTCAAACGTTCTTTATATTTCATATTCTTGATTATTCCTGCTTCCCACAGTTCTTCCATAATTGCGATAATTTCATTATCTAAGCCAGTGTTACCCGCATCTCGTGAGGCGAATAGTATTTTCAAACGTTCTACTAACTCATTCGGATCATCCCAATAAACCAAGTCCGTATTTTTTTTAACTTTTTTTAGTACGTTAATACCTTCTCCATGTGAAAGACTTTCCACACTTGTAGTTGCATTTCTAGCAAACTTAAATAAAGGTTTTATAATATTCATGTACTTAAATCCTTTATTGCTTTTTATTGGTTTAGATGAATCATAATTGCGTCTGTGTGCATTAGTTTCTGATAAAAGTAATTTATAATTATTTAAATCTTCCTCTGTAGTAATTTTTAAATTTGGTTTCATTTTAAACAAGAGCTCTTTCAATCCATCTGTTTTATTCAATCTGTACGTTCCTATTTTTAGGATTTTCCCATCATCATAAACGCGGGTTTTACCAAGCATCAATTTCCCTCGTTCATTTCTAATTCCAAAAGGTATATTACCCATTACACTCGATGATGTTGACCATGATAGTGTATGATCTTTAACGTTTGGTGATGACTGAAAGGACTTGAATGACCCCTCGCTGACATTGTGGTCTACGGATGGTGATACTGAAATTGTTTTGTTTTTGTGTAAGTCATTGTCAGATTCTATTTCTTCTTCTTCACTATATATATCATTGAAGTCTTCACTAGAAGAGGACAAGGTCTCGCTTTGATCTTTCTTAATTTTTTTCACAGAAGGCATAGATTGATTTTTATGCTCTTGATGTTTTTCTTCATTTTTATTAACTAACAAGGTAAGAGGGTTGACTATAGGCTTAAATATGGTTTCCAGAGCCATATTATTCGAATTTCTTGCTTCCTTTATCATCTCAACTTTTCTTTTTACAGCTGCAGCAGATTTTATAATTTGTTGTTTCAAATTTTTCTCCATTTTAGATAGGGTACTGCTTGATCCTGAATCACGAATGAGAGTAATTCATTCACAGTGAATCAACCTGTTATGTACTGTAGTCTAGTATTATAAATGTATCAAATTTTAACCTGTAGCATCCGTTATTTCTTTCACAATCTTTATTTATCACAAGATAATTGTAAGGCTTATTCCAAACAGCTGAGCACATTTCTCGGAATTGAGACCAGGACATATCACAACCAACATGCTCATCATAAACGTGTTTCAAATTAATGTCATCTTGTTTAAACAATATAATGAGATTTGCATTGTCCCTTACAAGCTGTTTAGGTATTTTTGTATAAGTCTGATTTATATAAAAAGAATCAATGTTCTTATGACGTCCCATAGCAAAATAATCCCTTATGTTATTTTGGTTTTCACATGCAACGTCGTCAAAAATAATAATAGAATCAGGTAAAGCCTCATGTGGACTCAATATTTCACTGTTATGGTTGTATTTATTGTATGAAATTGCGGGCACCATATCTAAAACTTTTTCTAGAAATACGTATTTAGCCTGGTACAAGGATTTTGAATAAACATACAGGTTACGAAAATGTAAACCCTCTTTATGCAGTAATAAACTTATCACTAAATTGGTTTTCCCGCAATTTGATGGACCGCAAACGACACAGCGAATTGTATTGGGTAGTAATCTACCATGTCGATTTGACTCAGTCGGTAAAGGAGAACAAAGACACTCTAGTTTTAAAGATTGTTTTTGTTTTACAAACTTCATCATCAGTTGATAGCTGTACAAGACTATATACAGCTACGATGTTTTCAATTGAATGCGTTAAAGTCATGATACATAGATATTATATAAACAGATGGGTGGTGCTCGGCGCATAAAATTTTAATGAAATCAACGACCAATGAACACTTGTCATGAATGTGATGTATATTGGGCATTCTACCTCACCGCAGTGAGTGAGGGCATCAGCCCGAACGAAGGAAGGTGGGGTAGAATGCCCAATATACACCTACTATCAGTGTATTCTCCAAGGCTCCGTAATTCAAAGGTTTGCCATACTCTTTTTGCATGTTCATAATCTGCTTTTGATATGTTACAATTATGCAATTTACTAAAAAAACATTTAAGAGGAGGTATTTCTTCCTCATCATAAGAATTCCAAGTAGTGACGTATTCGTAAGGATAAACCCCTTTACGTCTAAGTAAATTAAAATGTTCCTGAGAAGGAAAAAAAAATGTCAGATGTTTGAAATCAATTGTATTTAAATTTGCAACTAGCTTCTCTAGGCTTGTGCCTAAAAATTTAAAAGAATCGACAAAACGAACAGGCATGATAGCTTTGTTATTGATTTGAAAAAATTTGGTAAACGATATGTAATTTTCTTTATTTTTTGCAATCACTTGTATCCTACCGGATAATTCTCCTAACTGTCGTATGAAAAGATGACTGTCGTAACCAGCTAAATTATGAAAAAATATGGGAACGAACTTAGGCAAACAATATTTAATATTACAATAAGAATGAGCTGCACCACGATATCGCCCAGTAAGATGGCAGTGATCTTTTACTTTGTCGTCAAATAATATTTTGTTACAAAGATAGCAATTTTTAGCTTGAACAAAATTGGTTCTATCTTCATCTGTTAAGAACATAGGGATCGATGAATGTAAAATATTATAAATTACAGTAATATCAGATAGAAGGTTATCAAAAAAATGTTTCACACAGTCAGGTCCTCGATAAGACACATATTTATTAAGGGAGCTGTCGTAGGAGCATACAACATAGTAAGCAAATGCAGCTGGTACATGCTTTTGCGTAATCGTTGTGCAACTTGTTCCAGAATTTGATTCAACTGGCTCTAACAAAGATTCAAAGTCTGCGTATAAGACGAAGGGCATGTCTTGCATACGTTCATAATGTTCAAATTGTATTAGAGTTCCCTGATTAGGTAACGTTGTTGCTACACCACTGCAAACGTGAGCTTCGAGTTTAAGATTGTCGTCAAAAAATATCATACAATCCTCACATAAAAATATTTTGGAATGATGTTTAGTTAACTGCTTGCGAAGTAATTTAGATAAATCTTTAATTAAACAGTAATGTGTGCGTTTTCCATTTTCAAGAAAAAGCATGTTGACGTGATGTCCTTTTCGAAATTCACATTTGTACAGAGGTCCAACAACCTTAGTGTTATTTTTAAGGCCATAAACATTAATACTTATGTCGGGATTATTCTTTTCAAAAATTCTTATATCCGCGAACCCTACTGGAAATGTCATATTTTTGACATTAAGTACACTTTCAAAGTGCGGATATGCTGTCGTTCGGTGTGCGTTATTTTTTGCAGGAAAAAGTGCTGCCATAACACACCACAAAAAGCAGTAATCATCTGAATTTTTAATGTTGATACATGCACGTTTGTTTTTTATGACGCTAGGTAAATGTAAGTAACCCGAGGCTCTCAACGGGTTATATTTGTTTATATTTACTTCTAGATACAAGCTTCGTAAATAAGCCCAACCACTATCTTTTTCCTCAAATTCTTCAACTTTTTTACAAATTTTATGGCTAATGTTTGTGTACATTTCATCAAAATTATAACTTTGATGTAAGATAGTGTTTTCAGTAGCAAAAGATTTAATTGAAAGTGAATCATCCTTATGCAGAAAAAATTCACAAAACAATTCAAAATTTACTTTAAGGTTTGCATAAGCCTCAATTCGGGCTAAGAGTAAAAGTTTTACGCGGGAGCGTAATTGCGTTAAAAAATCAGCAGGAGTAAACACACGCATACGTTCTTCATCGTCACCGATGACGTCCTCGCATCGAATCCGGTACGACGCTATGCGACCGCGAAAAGCGCTATGAACTTTTTCGATACCTTCGCTCTCAACGACAGAACTATTATTCTTGTGTAAAATACTTTTTAAATGAGCAGAGAAAGAATTATTTTTAACGGATAAGTTGCAAGTTGAACAAAATATAGTTTTAACCATTATGATTTTTTCACTGTGTTAAAAAATTTACAAGAGGTTAAAGTCGTTTTTAAGTAAAATGTAATATTACATATAAAATGATCTAAAACCTAACACACAATATAAAAGTAAAACCATTTAAGTCAAAATTTTCCGAAGAGAGTGTAACTAATTATAATGGACCCAGCTGACTGTAACTATTTTTTGTTTTTATCACTAAAGAATACCCCCTCTTCAGTAAATTTTGATTTGGCTAATTTAACAAATTTTTTTATAGTCAATAATTCAGGAGACTCGGCTTCGCCTTGTAGTCGAACCCAAACTATTGCCTTTTCACACCTTTCAAAGCCGGTGAGACTGTGCACCTCCTCAGCGTTGTAGAGACGCAGCTCCGCCACCAGTTCACCGCTGAGCTTCGCAGTCCGACGCGTTACCCCGCCTGGTACACGTCGCGTTAGTACGCTGTCGTTGACCTGGTTTGTCTCGCGTGGTGGCGGCAAAACTTCGTCATCTGACTCCGAATCATTTAGCCAGTTTGAAGCGGAGCTGGACGCTTCTTGTTTTTTCGCAATCGTCGTTGAGGTCTTAGGCACCGACGACGACGAGTACAGGCATTTTTTCTTAGTGCTAGAAAGATAAGAAATGTAATTAAAAAACATACATTACTTTACTTATTAATATCGCCGATATACAAATAAGAAAACATACAATATGTTGACACATTTTTAATACTTAGTTTTAAAAGTAGTCAACGCAAATTACCTTATGCTTTCGTTGTCCGAGTCAAACAAATTGGTTGACACACAGCTTTTCTTGGCAGAGCGTTTAATTTGCTTGGTTTCAGACCTGAAATAACAATAAATATTAGAGACTCGATATTAACATTTGACATGACTCGACATGACCCAACATGATAGTAAATGCTAGGATGATTTAATAATAACATTTGCTGATCTAGGTCAATGCTCCTCTACAGACCTTCTATAATGACTTCTCTACACATAGAGAGAACGGACCACAGCCCACCACGCAGACCCAGTGCGGTTTGGTGGTGATAACGGTTGCAGATGCAGCTGGGATCACCCGCTTGATATACCTTCCGAAGCATATAGGTACTCGAGATGGTAATGGTCGACCACCCATCAGATGACTGACCATGCATGACACAACATATTAATAAAAAAATAATAATAATATTCAAAACTTACGAACATTATTTCGGTGTATATCTTCTGGATGATTCTCGGGGCGAGCGACGTCGGAGTACTGAAGCACTGACTAGTGGTCGAACTACTGGGCTTGGCGTGTCTACTAGTGGTCAATCTGACTTAGGAAGCACTGATACGACGACTACCATTTTTCGGGTATTTATTGGAGAAAAGTGTTTAACAAGCTATTTTACTAGGCAGGAGTGATCAACTTTTTTTTAATTTATTTTTAATTTATTTTTTTCATTTGTTTGTATACAACTAAACTACCAGTGCTAGTTTTTAATTTCAAGATTACATACACCGTATGTAAAAACTGTTAATTCCAAATACTTTTTTTTTTATTTTTACCTTTAATACATAGGTACTTAATACTTATTGGTCTTATAAAACACATCAATTCTAAGTAAGACAGGTTTAGCCGATAGTTTGACCTTCTGTACTACAATCAGTTACGTATACGATATACACATAAATGCTTGCATTCATCAAACAAAATGCTGCTACTAGCATTCAACTTGAACTGAGCCTTTTTCGCGTTATAGTCAAGTATCTAACCACTACATTAACTACCAGTTATATTTTACGAGTTATATTTTAACGAGTTTACGTTTAAGCAAAAGTATTTAATCAAGTATTGCAATATAAATAAATATGTAGGTTTTATTAGTAGCAATGAAGTATTTACAAAATTGAAGCAATGTTGAAAACCTCTGGTTTTTTTAATATTCAGCAAATTATATAGTTTATCGATTAGTGTGAAAAGTTGCAGCGTAAGTAAAGTATAACATACATATTTTAACATTTGCTGTGTAAAAAAGGTCAGCAACCTTTCGATAAAGCGCTGACAGCGATTGTCCGGATGTGCAACATTAGGACTGTTTTCACTAAGCATGAAATTTATTAATACATTCCATCTCATGATCGGTCTTTACGAGAGTTGCTTAACCACCACAATCGCTGATCGAGTTCACCACTGCGCCATCGAGCTCCTCACACTCTAAAATTATTTTCGATGTACTAAACTAGACAAATGTCTCGGTAACTTTAAAGTTAACCGCTCGGATATCGAGAGACGCAGGTTCGATTACCGTGAGGCAGTCTATTTTTATAACTTCTGTGTTTATGTATATGAATACATAAGATGACTTATTCCCACAATAAATAAATCTAACCATATTTAATGGGTACGTATTAAAATAGACATTTGCATTAATAAGTTAAACCATGAAAAGGTACTGTTATGGAAATCCTATCTGATGACTTGTTGCTAAACGTGGCTTCAGCATGACATAATTGTTACCTGTTGCTCTGTCTATCCCACTTGTGGGAATATGGCGTGATGTTTATGTTATTATGAAAATTTATGTTTAATGCGTTTGTCAATTAAACAGTATAAACTTAGCTTTATCTTTTTAATTTTGTTTATATTAAAGGGTTATTCCCATTCTCCTCCAAGAAATTGTCCCAAAGTCCTCCACAGAAAAAATACGAATATAATAATTTGTTAATCGATTTTCATTCTCCTCCGTAATTAAAAAAATGGTAACCGGGTTAATCTCAAACTCCGCAGACAACTTCAGAAAATACTAATTTTAGCTACTCTGAGGACAATAGAACTAAAAAATTATACTAATATTTCATCAACATCAGCCTATAAACGATCCACTGCTGAGCACAGACCTCCCACGTGGACAATAGCACGTGAGGATAATGGGTCATAACCCACCACGCTGGCCCAATGCGGTTGATGGGTTTTAGCGACTATCATCTTACGACAACAACCGAGACCAACGGCTTAACGCGCCTTAGCACGGAGGAGCTCGAGATGTTTTAAATTTGATCACCCATCCAGCGAGTCAGCATTGCGAAAGTTGCTTAGCGGACAAGATCGCAAGCCGAACGCGCTAGCCGCTGCGCTATCGTGCTACTATACTAATATTTAAATAATATTTTTTATAATAATCTTTGGAGGAGTCTAGGAATCAATGTTTGAACTTCTTATATTTTCCAAACAAAAGATTGGAGGCGTTTGGGAATAACCCGTATTAAAATTGTTTTTGTCAGCATTGAAATGGGAAGTAGTCGAACTCGTAGGTAACGTGTGTGAGTGTGTGTGTGTAGTGATTGCATACGTCGTTGTTGGTGGGATTGATATAAATAAGGTAACTAATAATTCCCTGCACAGTTGTCTGCATTGACTTAGATCAAAAAACACAAGTGTTTATCTATTATGAAAACCTTGAAAATGTGTTGAGTAGATCGGAGTCGATAAAGACAATTGGCAACTGATTCTAATCAAAATACACAAGTGTTTTCCTATGGGTCGAGGTACTACTTTGACAAATGTTATTCATAGTACTAACTTATTCGGGGATCCAGTCCTGGGAGACCAGGAGCCCCATCCAGTTTAAGTTGTGCTGTAATTCCATGTTGTTAAAAACCTTTGCATCCAATAGACGAAGACCTTGAAAATGTGTAAAGTAGATCCTAGAACCTATATTTAAAAAATCTTAATACGGTGGTACGACCAAACTGGCTGGAAAGAATCTTGAGCAATCAGCCACATGTTTTAAAAATCATTTTAAAAGCATGTGAAGATTTCGTTTCCAGGTACCTATATTTAGAAAATCTTAATACGATGGTACGACCAAACTGGCTGGAAAGAATCTTGAGCAATCAGCCACATGTTTTAAAAATCATTTTAAAACCTTGTGAAGATTTCGTTTCCAGGTACCTATATTTAAAAAATCTTAATACGTGGTACGACCAAACTGGCTGGAAAGAGTCTTGAGCAATCAGCCACATGTTTTAAAAATCATTTTAAAAGCATGTGAAGATTTCGTTTCCAGGTACCTATATTTAGAAAATCTTAATACGATGGTACGACCAAACTGGCTGGAAAGAATCTTGAGCAATCAGCCACATGTTTTAAAAATCATTTTAAAACCTTGTGAAGATTTCGTTTCCAGGTACCTATATTTAAAAAATCTTAATACGTGGTACGACCAAACTGGCTGGAAAGAGTCTTGAGCAATCAGCCACATGTTTTAAAAATCATTTTAAAACCATGTGAAGATTTCGTTTCCAGGTACCTATATTTAAAAAATCTTAATACGTGGTACGACCAAACTGGCTGGAAAGAGTCTTGAGCAATCAGCCACATGTTTTAAAAATAATTTTAAAACCATGTGAAGATTTCGTTTCCAGGTACCTATATTTAAAAAATCTTAATACGTGGTACGACCAAACTGGCTGGAAAGAGTCTTGAGCAATCAGCCACATGTTTTAAAAATCATTTTAAAACCATGTGAAGATTTCGTTTCCAGGTACCTATATTTAAAAAATCTTAATACGATGGTACGACCAAACTGGCTGGAAAGAATCTTGAGCAATCAGCCACATGTTTTAAAAATCATTTTAAAACCATGTGAAGATTTCATTTCCAGGTACCTATATTTAAAAAAATCTTAATACGTAGTACGACCAAACTGGCTGGAAAGAGTCTTGAGCAATCAGCCACATGTTTTAAAAATCATTTTAAAACCATGTGAAGATTTCGTTTCCAGGTACCTATATTTAAAAAATCTTAATACGTGGTACGACCAAACTGGCTGGAAAGAGTCTTGAGCAATCAGCCACATGTTTTAAAAATAATTTTAAAACCATGTGAAGATTTCATTTCCCGGTACCTAAAATAACTTATGACTTATGACGATGGTACGACCAATCTGGCTGGAAATAATCTTGAGCAATCTACCACATAACATAAAAATTATTTTAATATGTTTTAAGTATAGCTCAATGGTTTTAAGTACCTTTAAACATATAAAATAATTTATTGTATCTGGTTAATCTGTAATCTGCATTGTGAAGGTTTCATTTCTGAATGACTATTGATTTTTGTTCAACAGCACATACCTCATCAGATCAAAAGACATTTCTTATTATAATATTTTGGTGTTACCTAATGCGTAATGTAAAGTCAAGTGAACGTCCTGATTCTAATCAGTGAGTAGCATTTTTAGTAAACTAATTTTTAATTTTTCTCAACGATTATTGTCCAAAACACGAGTGGCGTTGATTTTTCAATCGCGCGATTATTGGACATTCTACTTCGCTTTTTCCAGTGAGCGAACGGAGTGAGCGAACGATTAAGAAAAAGTGAAGTAGAATGCCCAATAATCACCTACTTGCCCACAACCATATTCTGTACCCGTCGCCGGCCTAGGTCCTAACTTGGTAGAGCGAGTGGAGCAAAAGGCGCCGAAATGCTAAAACGAAAACAAATTTCAACAAAAAAAACTGTTGGCGCCTTTTTTGATGAAGTAGTGATATCGCGTTTTATTTTTATTCGTGAGGCTTACCATAAGCTCTTATAGCAGTGTTATTGCAGTTGTGAAAGCGAGACGCGTGTAGCGGCGAATATACTCGCATCTCTTTTCCACAACTGCAATAATACTGCTATAAGAGGTCATAGTAGGGGCACTGATCAAAGACTAGAAACAAACATCTGGGAGTTTAGTACCCCCAGTAAAGAAAATCATACTATCATATTATAATTTTTTTCACCTTTCGATAAATTTGTATGGCAGGCATTGAAGCAGCAGCGCCTCCTGGTGACATATTTAATTTGCCGTACAAATCTTACTAAAAGAGAGAATTGCATATTATTATTTATTTCTTTTGAAGTTATATGAATAAATCACTTTAGAGGACACGTTTATGTTTGCTAAATAATAGCATCATTGTTGGAAAAAAGCTGCGTCACGCGCTGTAATTTTGGTAGGTACTTACATACTTTTCATTATTAGCATTTGTTTTACTCTGCATTAACTTATAAAGCACAAAGGATTGGGTTTCTTGATTGATTGGGATGGGTGGAAATACTTATTCTGTGGTGCTACTGTGAGAGGGAAACCTCGGTGGACCCCACTAAGATAAATAACCGAAGATAAATATCTTTAGTTGCCATTTATTGTTCATAGAAATGCCGATTTGCACTGGATAAGTCCCATGTCGCGCCTAGCCTGCCTTGTAGCATTAGCCAGTTTACATTGTGTGTGTGTTACAGACTCTCTTTCTTTCTTTTTTTTTTCTTTTTCTTTCTTTTCTTATGGAGAGCATTAAATGATTGAATTGAATTGAATTGAATTGAAATATCGACGTTTAACCTTTTCGCCATGAGCGCGGCATGTGGTGGGTGGTGGGTGGTGACTCGTGCGTGGCATGTGCTATGCAAGCTTGCATGCATACAACTCTTTACATTTGTTTATGTCACTTGTCATATAAGGGTTTTGTTCCCAATACGAATATATGTGTCGATAAAGGGAACAAAACAGCTGAAAACCATTTAATTTTTTTTACATAATTCTTCATTTTTTATCCGCCATTATTAATTTATAAATCTCGTTTAAGTTTTCCCTTAAACTAAGAGATTTGGCTGTATATAAGCTAGATCCCTTTGATTTACCTAAGCTTCAGAAAAACAACTTCTCGAACACAACACAAATTTCAACACTAATCAAATTCTCTCAAGAAGTCCGCTTGAGGACTTAGTAAAGCCCCACATCTTTACTGAGATACTCGAGGGGTTGGGGGTATATCATTTCTCACTTCTCATTTCCATTATCATTCATCATCATCATTTCCATTATCATTCATCATCATCTTTAGGATTATAATACTAATGAAATTAAGAAACTAATGACATGGCAGCATGGTCTATGACCTTAGCCGGTTCCTCAGAGAACAAACTATTAAAAAAAAAAAAAAAAACACAAATTTCAAAATCATAACGTCATTTGTCAAACTTTAACTAAAGAAGTGCAGGGAGGGAAAGTTCACAGCCCGTTTGGTTATTTCTCAGCATTTGCTAAACGTAGTGTTAAATTCTCTTTGCATTTGCTAAAGAAGAATCCGGTTTTTTTAATGTGGGTCTAAGTGAGTAAGCAAATTTACAATTTTTAAAGTGAATGAAAATAGTCCTGCTGGTCATAATCAATTGAAATAAATTACGACTATGAAAAGGCAATTATCAATTGATTCTTTTTTCAAAGCAAAACTAAATGCTTCTCCTATACCAAAATCAATTATGTTTCTTGACGAGAATAAAGTTATAAGAAAACGTAGTTTATCGTTAAAAAAACCAGTCACTCCTAATAAAACTTCCAAAGCAAATATTGTTGATAATAATGATCGCGATATAATTGACTTGTGTAGTGAAGATGAAAGCTTTACCAGTCCTTCAATATTGTTAAATGAACATGGAACTCCTAAAGAAGAGGACGACATTGTTGCATCTGATCTATCAGATGATACTGTGATATACTCACCACCTATGCCTACAACTTCTCAGTTAACTTTAACTCCACAAACTCCTCAAAAGTTAACACCCTCCCAGGGTTTGAAAATCAGGAGCCCAGGCTCTATTAATAAATATTATTCGCCTAGTAAAAAAAAAGCAGTGTTTAAAAAGACTCCTGTGAAAAAAGAATTGTTCAAAAGTTATGCTAGCCATAACATTCCATCCCGGTCTAATACTGATGAACTATTTCAAAATGCCTGTGCAGGCATGGATGATAAAAGTAAGTTATTAAACATACATTTCAGCATGTTGAAACTTCATTTACATTTTGTTTGTTCTATTACTTAACATGTTTATGATTTTATTTCAGCAATCTTTCTTTTAACTATAATCAGCAAATATCTTGGAAACGAATCCCTCAAATGTTTGCTGAATCAAAAATCTCAAACTCTCTTAGAAAAGTGTATGTATATAGTAAAGCCAGGCATGCGGCTAGTTTGTCGGTTGTTTTGGTACAAAGATAGCTGGTACAAACAGGACAAACTGAGATCAATTTTGACAGAGGGAGAGAAGAACAGTAAAATGAAGATAGACATTGATGATCCAACATTCATTAAAGTTCTGGGATCATTGGTAGATAATGATTTGATTGTACCGGGCAGTTTGAATGGTATGTAAATACAATTAAAACCGGTCTAATGAAGATTCGATGATCATTATTTGTGGTGTTCATTAACTTCTTTGAAAGTCTTAAATATAAATTTTGTCTGTCATATTTTGATGTAGCCATCATTTCTTCCTTATTTGCAGGTAACTCTCAGATGACATTTGAAGACTACACAACAGTTCTAAGTTTAAATGATTTGAAACAAATATGTAAAGACCTCAAACTTAACATAAAAGTTAAAAAAGAGGCTGCTGTGGAGGCTCTTAGAACTTATAGTAAACGGAAATCAATCCAGTATTTTTGCAATGGGAATAGTAATGATAACTCACAACGAGTGTTGAAAATGTAGGAAATGTTTGAGTATATAAGATATATTTTATATTGCAACATAAAAAAGTAGATAAACTGCTTACAATTTCGTTTGACTTTCGATTTATGTAGGTACTTACAAAAAATTCTTTCTTTTTAGCATGAGTGAAAAAGCTGGACCATGCTATAGGCTTACAGATTTGGCTCGAACGACAATACACAAATTATATGTATTAATGTATCTAGGAATAAATTATGAATACATAAGAGAAAAGAAACTGGAGCTGGCATTAGTGTATGATAAATCAAAAACTGAAACATATCCCATTGATGATAATATGGTGTTACAGAATGCTAGTGTTGTTTTCAAAACCAATGATGAATTTGAAAGGTTTGATTTGATTGTATTATTGCACTTTTATACACTTATAAAAACATGAGGTTTTGTTTCAAGTGGAGCGTACACAATTTTGTTGAAGCTTCATTGGGCTACTAAAACAGATTATTCAAGAATACCTTATGGAAAAGATGCATCCACCCAAAAATTTATTAATACTTTTTTTTCCAACTTACAGCTTATATTCATAGATCTAATAACATTCTTTTATGAATATCAAATTCAAATTACTTTTTTTTGCCATTCTTATTGTACAAAGGTGTTATGCATAATACCTTTATGTAAAGGATTATTTTACACAATATTTGAACAAATAAAAGTAAACTAAAAGTAACTAATAATATGTACAATATTTATTTCAGATATATTAAAGCCCTCTGCATTTATGATCAGTATTCACAAGCAATGAAAGAACATAATAAATGTGCCATTGTAGAAGACGTATTTCAAGTTTATAAGGATTACATTAATGAAGAAATGTTACGGTAAACATAATTTTATTAAATTACAGCTCCACCTATTGGGTCCAATTGCGTTTTGTTTACGTAAACCACCCTCAAAAGACTATCTATTAGAAAAAACTTCATCAACATCCATACAGCGCTTCCTGTGATTAACCGGTGCCAAACAGACGCATCCTAGGGACTTTCTTTTATACTATGGTCACCTCTAATTAAAAAAAAATGTTGCAGGTTGAATTCATTTCCAATATGGCTTTTAAGATTCACACCATTAAGCATTTATGTCAAAATATTGGAGGATGGAATAAAAGAGTTGAAAAAAAACAAGCAGTATGAGGTTGCTTTAGACATCCTCAGCCTTCTTATCTCTCAGAACATATTCAGGCAACATAACAAAGCAAATTGGTATGCCGAGAAGTCTTTGGTGCTCCATAAAATTGGCCAGTATGATGAAGTAAGCCTCTTTTACAATTTATTGATGTTTATTACAAGCATTCATTAATAAAAATAAAATAAAAATCATTTATTTGCAGACAATGTTACACAACAGATTGTTAGTTACAATATTGTTTAAAACTATATTAGTTTATGACATTTAATATTGATGTTATAATTTACAATTTAATGACCCATTTGTGTTAGTAGCACAATTTCTTAACTTATTTTAGTATGAGTAGTAGTCCAATTTATTTATTTTTTTATTAACCCTCACTGTCCCACTGGTGGGCAGAGGCCTCCCTCCATTTCTTCCATCCATTGCGGTCCTGAGCTAATTGATTCCAATTTTGGTTAAATACATCCAGTTCGTCCCGCTCGCCATCTTCTCTGTCCTCCGTGTTTTCCAATTATTGCAGGGTGCCTGTGTGTGTTTTGTTTACAGTGCGATTCAAATAGGATGGCGGCTGTGAAGTTAGTCACAAGTCGCGTCGCAGTAGCGAATTTAAGGTTGACACCTTACTGCTGGATGTTACAGGGCGGGGAGGTTTTACTGTACCTGGCCGCACGCGCTCGCCGCATACTTCACAGCCGCCATCCTATTTGAATCGCACTATACTATCCGTATTCATTCGATTACGTTTACGAAATCGAAAACTTGTATGACATTGAAACAGCGCCTCCTGGCGACATACGAAAAGAGTTAAAATTTTGCCATACAAATTTTCGTTTTCGTTAACGTGATCGAATGGCGAATGAAACTCGCACTAGGCACCCAGAATAAAAATTTTAAAATTTTATTACTTTAATTGTAATAATTACAACTGCACCATACATATAGCAGTGCTGTTCGAAATGATGGATGAGCAAAGCATCCTGTTACAAGCAAAATACTTAAAAGTAGACTCCAACCACTGTTTGTAATGGAAACTATTGTAATCATTTTGTTAGTTTTTTTATTATGTGTTATTAATAATAATTCATATATTTCAGAAAAGACATTACCTAAAATGTTAGTAACAACAGCACTTGTAATAATTATTGTCATTTTTCTGTCCTTTCGTGTATTATTAATTTAAATATAATGTTTTATTACATCTGTAGGCTGCCGGAGTTTTATTAGATGGATTTAAATCCAACTTATCTGAAGAGGGCAAAGATATTTTGCGACCTCGAGCCGCAATAACAGCTGGGCAAGTTGAAGACCAACTAAAGGCTGAACTATTGAAATACGCAGAAAGAGAAAGCATTTTGGAGAAGAAAATACGTGGAGTACATGTACATAAACAGCCTATGGAGTAAGTTGAATTTGGTGACCATTCACAGCTGGGGCTTTGTCAAATTTCCTCAATAGAATTTGAACTTTAGATGTATGGCATATGGTTGAACATTCATTGAAGAAATTTGACACTTTTGGATAGGTTGATGTGCCTGTGAGCCTGTTTAACAGGCCCGCAGTAGATAAGAAGGCTAAACGTTTCCCGTTGTTGAAAAATAATAATAAAAATAAACCTTTTGTTTTTGTCGTTCATTGCAGTCGTACACAAACGAGAGGTAAACTTAAATTTGGGAAGAAAACGCTGAATCAGATGATTGTGCAGGACGTTGAAGAGGTCGGCATCGACCACTATTTAGACTCCGGAGAATTTACAGATGGTGAGCATAGTAATGGATTTTTTTTGTTAACTGTACCTACCTGATACAACTAGTTAAACTATCATTAGAGTAATTATTAACGTTTATTATTAATGTTTATTATTTATGAGTATCCGATATTTTGGCACAGTTGCATGCGCCATGATCACGGAATAACTGAAGTTATAGCAGGTGGATCAGTAACAACTGTTAGTAACTGATACTTTGATTGTTGGTTGTGTTTGTTCCCGTTCTCCCCTGACTCTTTTATGTGTGCTGTAGCAGATATTGTGATTTGCTTTTGTGACAATTTGATACCATAATAAGAAACATGAATAGAACTCTTCTTGCGGACTATAGCTGATACTTTATTAGTTGGTTTCATTTGTTATTGATCTACAGCTCTAATTCGTTCAAACTAAAAAAAAACTGTGTTAAAGCTTTTGTGCGATTTGAGTCTTTTCAAAGTAGAATTTAAAGCGCATTTTTTTTTTCTTTTCATTCTAATATTATATTATTTAAATTCTGCAATTTAAAACGCATAATTTCAATTGTTAAAACTGTTTTTGATTTTTTCTGTTAACTGCCAATATCTCTGTATTTTCCTTTAAACATAGAATGTTTCATTAATATTGGTTCTTTATTAATACTGTCAGATAAGCCTTAGTTAACTAACGTTTGCGTAACTTTGATAATAGAGTGTATTTTGTTTTCAGCAAGGCACTGGGAAGGCAGAATAGTTGACACACTATTCTTCCTACTATTTTGGGACATAATATATTCTAATCCGCAAAACAGTCCGGGCATATTTCTGACTCGCTTCCAGGAATATCCATTAGATATGTTCTATGATAGTTTTTACGCTAACAGGAAAGATGCTATCGACAACAGATTGAAGGAACTACAATCTATGGATATTAACAGTATATTAGAAGAGATGCAAAGAATTTGGGATTTGAGACCCGAAAGTAAGTCAACTTTTAAATAGTTTTGATGTACCTCATCAGTGATATAATATTGGGCTTAAAATCAATTTCAAATATGACTATCGTCACCTTGTCTGATTATCTATTGTTTGCAATTTGCATATGTTTGGTGTACGAGTATATTTAGGTTTAGTGACTTAATCTATATTAATATGTGAAGAAAAAGATTTGTACAAACACAAATGTTAAAAAAATTTCCACGAGCAGGATTTGAACCTGCACCCTTCTGACATACCGGGTCAGATGCTCTCCCAATTGAGCTATCGTGGTTCTAACCAGCCCGCCGAAATTATCCAACACTATTTACTTTTTACTTTGAAAGCCAAAGGCGCTCATTCTATGTCAACAACTATAAAAACAGTTATAAAACATTAATTTCCTACTAAAGCTGAACGCTCAGGCCTCCAACGTAGCAGCTTAAGCTGGTTGGACGTGCGAGTAGTTAGCTTGTGCCTGAGATCACGCTCGCTCGCTCAATCAAACTCACAAATAAACTATCAACAAACAGCTTGTGTAGGGCATGTGGTTGTAGGGACAAAACGGAGTCACTGCAACATCTATTGTGTTACCTCTGGCTAGGAAAAGTAAAGGACTTTTAGGGTTGGTCTATCCGAAACCAGAAGACTTTAGGCAGTCCGTTTGACTTATGACAGTCACTTTTACGGAATTATAGTGAAAGGATCCCTATCCTTTCTATCTATTTCCGTAAAAGATTGCACAAAAGATCTTGATGGGTCGAAATGCTACTGGGAGAGGGAAATCTCGGCAGGCGCCACTAAGAAAAGATAAGATAGCCGGCTATAGTCAGCCCCACTAGGGTAAGATAAGATAAGCTAGCCAACTCAAAACTATACATAATGAACATAACTTTCGCATTTAGCCGAGCGCTCAGGCCTCCAACGCAGCAACTTAAGCTGGGCAGATGTTCGTGCTGTAAGTTCGTGCCTAGGATCGCGCGCGCTCGCGGCAGTGTGCGGACGATTAGCCAAACACTACCGATACGCATGCAGCGGATTCCCTGATCTCACAATGTGGCACGAACACACTAAGAAGGTATGGAACACTACTTTAAAAAAAATATATCACAGATTTTGCAGTCCCCGCAAGAATCGGAGCATTGAAAATGAATACAACAATTTACGCAAAAAAAACATTTTATTTTAAATAACACAATTCCAATTTGAATGCACTTCTCGCCTGCACTCGCATCTTTTAACACCATTACCATTACGATCGGTCAATAATCAAAAAAGCTACACCCGTTGGTCACAATTATTAACCGATTTTCAAAAGTTTTTCGCCATTTTGTAGCTAAACTAATACCCTAGCAGCCTTTTTTAATTATTTCTTAAGTCAGTTTTTTTTTAATATTTACAATTAAGTATACAAACACCCCCCAAAAAACCAGATTTTTTTTACATTTATCAAAATTCCAAAAAAAGTTTCCAGCCGATTTTCAAAATTCAAACGCTCACACGTTTCTCGATAAATTCCTTAACTCTTGGTATTATTTCCATCTCGATTCTTCCAAAATCCTCGGAGCTATGGCCAAAAATACGTCTCAGGCGATTTGCATCTGATAACCATTTTCAATGGTAAAAATCCTTACAGGTAAACATTTGACTTTAATGTAAAGTGATGATAAGGTCGAAGGTCAATGTGAAACTCCTTTATATAAGTAGTTAACCACCTGTGGTCTAGTGGTTAATTAACCACCGGTCTCCGGACCAGAGGTCTCGGGTTTGATTCCCAGTGTGGAGTACATGTTTGTGTACTCGGTTTGGTTGGTGGTGGCTTGTTTGTCCGCCTGGCTTGCTGCACCATCTTATCTAAATACATCGCCATGTTTCCGGCAGCTAGAGATAAAATAGCCAGTGTATCAGTAGTTGAGGATTCCAGGTGAATTGCGTTTCCACCCAATGGAATTCCAATGCCTTATCATCACTTAACCTCAGGTGAGATAAAGGCACTTAATTATCCGTAAGATATAAAAACAAACCAATATATATGTCTGTTTCAGATAAGATTCGTGGAGGTGAAGAGTGACACGGACAAGCCGTCTATGAAGCAGCTGCAATGGATGCACTATCTGCTGCAGCACGGCATCGACACAGAGTTCTGTTACGTGGGCGTCCACACAAAGAGAAGCAAAGCTAGGGCCTGGTAGAAGTACTGTTATTACACTATATACTTAAAATTTTAAAATATTTTTGAGACATTTGTAGCGAAACGTCGACAATTGTCATATTTCAGATTTGTAGTGAAACATCGACAATTGTCATATTGTTTTGGATAATCGCCTCAATAGTCATATTGTAGTGAAACATCGACAAATGTCATCTTTTTTTGACAATTGTCGCAATTGTCATATTTTTTTGACAATTGTGGCAATTGTCATATTTGTTTTGACAATAGTTGCAATTGTCATCAGGGTACCAAACTTTCCACTGATGGGCTAACAGCCGAAATTAATAACCTATCTCTGGTAAGAGATAGGCCTATCTTAGTTTAGTTACCTAGCAACCGCTGTTATTTTCGGATAAATAACAGAAATAACTAAGCAACAAGTAGGTTTATCTCTTGCTGAGGATAGGTTATTAACCTTTTGAACGCCAGAGCGCAAACGCATTGGCGCCCCTTCTACGCCAAGCCACAAATTCTGAGCAAATACCTACAAATAAAATAGGAATGCCAACGATCTTATCGATAATTTGTCAATAACCAATTTAATAATTGCTATTCGTCACATATTTTTGAAATAAAATATTACTCGTTATATCAATCTTTATTTGACACTATTTCGTATCATTTAACAGCAGTTACAAAATTCTAAACAAAGTAAAAGTAGACATTAGAACTGCAAACGAATAAATCAGATAATAATAAGGTACATCACTAATCTCGTTCGTGAAGTCATCCGCTGTCGGGAAGACCCGACTATGGCGTGGTTGGCACGACCTTTGACAACTTTCTCGCGTGTGAGGTAGGGATGTGACATTTCAAGTAAACTAAAAATTATAAACAACAAGGTAAAGAAAAGGTTGTCTATTAGAGTACTAATTATTAAGAGGCCTATTACATCTCGACTGTGATTTTTGCGTAAAATGCCCAGTTTCGTATTTTGTAGTAATTTTCCAGTTGTATTTATCGTTTTTATCGAATAATAAATTCATCCATAGTATTACAAATTTCCACTCTGCGAGAAAAAGCTGAGTTCGGACGGCCGGCGCATCGCATTTTATAGTAATTTTGCAGTTGTATTTATCGTTTTTATCGAAATAGGATTATAAATTCATTATTAAATGTTTATTCCTCATGAAGTAACAATTATTCTGGTATAAATTTTGCTCAATAATATTATCGTAGATAGGAGAAATTCACATCGATCTTAAAGCGATTTTAGAAGTTTTGTAAAATCTAAAAATGTAAAAATGTAAAATGTAAAATCAATGATATCTAAAAATTCCGAGGCCGCTACGAACTATTCGACTATATAAGAGATAACATTCTATTTTTTTATTTTATTTGTTTAGAACAGTAGTTCAATCTAGGAGCTCAAATAAGTGCCTTCGCGCATTTTATGAAAATCTTTCTCTACTATTTTGGTTTTCATTAAAAAGGTAAGCAAAATTTACAAAAAGCGAGGCCGCTACGAACTATTATATGCCAATAGCTATTCTGCACTATTCAATAAATTTACCTAACTTACCCTTCACTAGCTGTCGTATCTTGCCGACTGTGGCGTGAGGAGAACACCTTTTTTAAGGATTTCGATTAGCAATATTTAATGATAATTTTTGCTAGTGAAATGTAACTAATGGATATATCTTCGTGCCATTTTACAATATATCATTACTGTACTTTTAAATAATAGGAAAAAGAAACACAAAAAAGTTAATTTAGTATATTTATTTTGTATTTTAAAAATTTCGTTTTCTCGTCGGCTATACACGACGGTGGCGTGTTGGGCACTTTTTCATTTGTCGTCCAGTGCCGACCGTGGCGTTCAAAAGGTTAATTTCGGCTGTAAGTGTTTCCCAAGTCGATAATAATTAATTGAGAGAGGTTTTTGAACTATCATGGTCACTTACAAATATTGTAATAAAAGAATAATACCGGTAATAATAATTGTTTTTGATTTTATTCGTTTGCGACTTTTACTAAAAATGAGGCCAAAAAAAGAAACCAAAATTGTTGGTAAGCCACCGTCATAATAAATATACATACAAAAGACATATAAGATATTTTATCGTATTAAAAAGGTTAGGTAGATAATCTTCTCTAGAATACAGAAATTTTAAGTAGCATGCTGGGAATAAAGGGACTGAATATAATATTCTCATAGTGTGCTCCCTAGTCATTCGTAATCCAAAAAATAACGCAAAATATTAGGATTGTAACGAAATCAAGGCAGCCATACTTATACAGACGGTAGGTTTATGAGGTCGACGTACCGATTTACATAATGATTACTATGTAGTGTATTAAATTGAAGGTAATTTAGATTGACTATTTTATCTTTAAAACCGGACTAACGATATTAGTTATATGATCGATCACATTGCGTGTAATGTCTTCTATCGTTATGGCATTCCAGAATATTGCACAAGAACAAGCATTAAAGTTCTTTGTCAGATCTATTACAACTTTGTACAGGTACGTATCTAAAGATTAACATTCTAGACTTTGTATGCTGCCTTGCATACTTACTTTTATTTCGATTTAATTTTTAAGTTTATGAAGTAACTTCATAATTTTTGTTGTAATGTTAGGTGATAAGAAAATTAACTTTATAAAAATCGTTGTTTCCTTGTTTATTGTAGATTTAAGTATACTATTTTAATCAATAATCTTAAAACTATGGTGCTAATTGTAAAGTACAAATAAATGTTTATGTACAAAATATATGAAATGATTTTTTTATTCATATTATGTTTAGATCGGATATCCCATTTTTTAGTTCAGCAATTTTAAATGGCTCCGCACACTAGGCGACAGCGACAGCTCGGCGGCTAGACGCGACGACAGGCTGCGGCCGACAATTTTCATATATTTTGTTTAAAGCTTTCCGCACACTTGGTGACAGTCGCAGAGTCGCGATGACAAGCTAGGGGAGTCGCGATGGCGCTCACAACTGTACGACTGTCGTCGTGTGTGCGCGTGCTCTACGCGACTAGACGCGGCGACTAGACGCAGCGACAAGTCGTCCAGTGTGCGGAGCCATTAAGATTTCAGGCTCTATTCTCACACTGCCTACTGCGTTAAATTAGTATAATAAGTTTTCCTTGAAAATTTATGATTTTTTCGACAAATCAAAAGACAATCCAAACGTCTGCCAAAATGTTACGCATGCTGTCTTCCGACCCGTCAACCTTCAAAGCAGTATTTTGATGCAGTTTTATTGCGACTGCAAAGTTGTGAAATTAAAGCTTTATTAACATTAAAGGTTCAATGTTAATGGGCCTCGACAAGTTGGTGCTGTCAGTGTACATCCCGTTAATGATAATGTCTGCGGTGTCTGCGATGTCTGTGGTGTATTTGTACTGCAAGAGCCGCGCCGACCGGCGGAAAGGGTACATGGACGTGTCGGAGAAACCCTCCTCAGACGAGTAGGGGATAAGATCACCTGTTATTTGTTAGCTAGTTATTTAATATACGTGTTTACTTGGTTTTCGTCCTTTTTTACACAACGGGAAATTGCTGTTCTTTATTGTTAATTGTTAGTAATGCTAACGTTCCAAAATGGTAGCGCACTTGGAATTATTGTTAAGGTACTGTAACAAAGTAATGAGGGTAGAATTGAAAAGCTGGTTGCGGTATATGGATGTCCGGCTAGCCATGTAGACGGGTTCAGGGGTAGAAGTGTGTGTGCGTACAGTGCCGGCCCTAGCGCTTGATCAAGGTAGTGCGAGATTGTATTGTGGTGCCCTTTGGTTCGACCAAGCTAGTGCGTCGACGCTTTCACAATATCTACCCGAACTGTGGTTTTTTGCATTTGGCATTTTGGCGCTTTTTGCCACCAGGCGCCGCCGAGAGCGATCGCTCCACTCACGTGCGTGCGTACGTGTGGGCTTTTTATAGCGCCGTACATGTGCATGTGCCGTTAATGAGCATCGACAAGTTGATGCTGACAGTATACATCGAGTTGACGATGTCTGCGGTGTCCGCGATGTCCGTGGTGTATTTGTACTGCAAGAGCCGCGCTGACCGGCGGAAAGGGTACCTACGTGGACTTGTCGGAGAAACCCTCCTTAGACGAGTAGGGGATTCGATTAGCTGTTATTTGTTACATAATATAGGATGCTATACTACGCTATTTATTAGATTATGCTATATTATACGTGTTTACTTGGTTTTTATTGTTTTTGGGTACAGTATTGTTTGGACGATACTTTCCATGATGGTAGGGCACTTGGAATCATTGATTATTGAGGAACGTAATCAAAACTGTTATGGTGGCAGATTTAATAAGGTTACGATGGTATATTAATGCAAAGAATAGTAACAATAATGTTGTGATCGTAGATTTGATGAGGTGGTGGTGGCATGGATGCCTTGGCTAGCCATGTTAATGGGTAGGTCGCACCAAACTTCTACTCCCCTCTGAAGTTGCTTCATTGTGCAGCTGTACAGTCAGGCCCTACCGCTCGTCCCCGCCTTCGCCCTACTAACGCCGATTTTTTACTACTGCGACGCGAATCGCGCCAACTTCAGAGGAGACTAGAAGTTTGGCGCGACCTATACAAGGGTAGAAGTCGTGTAATGTAGTGGTTTAGGTACCACAGTTTACATACACAACCGAAAACACACCGTTGTTGTTAACTTTGCATACAATGCAATTTGGAATACGTTTGACACGTACAGTCACGAGCATTAACATGTATACACTTAACTAGTTTTGACTCTCAAGAGCGGCACACACATACTAGAGAATTATTTATTTATTTATTTTTTATTATTAATTTTTTCGTCGTAATGTGATACTGACTCTCCTTTACTCTGTTCACATTTGAAGAATGAATCCAGTGTTTGCGTTTGCATTTCTTTTTATGTAGAGCCAAAAGCAATGCGATTAGTATTAATTCCTCTTCCATAGAGACGTTTGCATGTGCCGGGAATCACGAGACTACTGATCAATCTGAATTTTTTAAATATGTGAGAGGCAAGGTGCCGGAATTTAGATTATGAATCCAGAGCTATTCCGGATGTATGAGGCCTTCCTCATACATCAATGCCCGTGATTGTACACTCGACTATTTTTTTAGAAAAAGGTTTTAGTAAAGTAAAATACTTTTTGGTAACAGATTATTTATTAAAATATATTCTACAAATCGTAACATAATATGTACATTGAACAATACACCAACTAACAGCATGTGTGTAGTATATTTCGTACCGCTGCTTTTTGTATATAAATAGTTACTGTGTATTTTAAATACCAATTCGGTATGGATTTTTCAATACCACACATTACAGCTGTTTATATATTCTTTTACGATCCGACACCATATCTCAGATCGTAAATAAAAATTATATATAAGGCACTTACTTTTAAATATATAACATTAAACGTACATCTCAAAACCATCATAAAATTACAATTTCCCTAGTGTAGAGAACTTTCACCTCATTACAGATATATCTTAATCAATACCATAATGGCAAGGGAACTTACATTGAGCATTTCATATTCATAACATCGTCAACATTTTCTCATATACGCTAAAATATAAAATTTACTTACAACAACTTCTACAATATGTAGATACAGTCTACGTTTCGTGTATAACAGCATGTTTACAATAACAATACAAATATCCGCCCAAAAATGCCTAATCATTTAAATGTTTCATTTCAAATCCATCCCCTAAACTCGACTGGTAACACAAACATGATATAAGTAAAGAAACTGGCCAAGATACGAATAGAATATTTTTACGATTTAAATTACGTCCATAATATTTAAACATTTTATGTTACACAGCCCAAGTAATTAATTGCACTTTTAGACAGACTAAATAAGACATACAAAAGTATTACAAATAATTTTGTCAATTTTCAAAAATACCTACACCTATGTAAATATATTCTATCTAATATGGACACCAGTTTTGGTAGATCCTTATAAAAGTGTTCATAAACTTAAAATAAACTTGTCCTTTTTATAAAATATCAAGATAACAGCACATAATAATCACTTTTCTAAAACAATAACTGACTTATAATAGGTACTATATTATATGATTCGTATAGCGTTTATTTTAACAAAATGGGAACATTTTTGGTCGAGTCCAAATAACTAGAATAAAGGTATGTAATACAAAATTGCCACATGCCGTGCACACTATAATAACGTTATATCTCCAGTCGTCATTGGTGAACCGTCAGGACTCCTGGTTAGAAATAAAAAGAATTATATTAAAATTTCAATTTTCTGTCAATATTTTCAATCCACCAAGATCCTATATGACACCGACACCGTTGGTTGTTAGTAGAGTTAATATGGAAAACATTGAATACTACTAATATTAAAATGAGATCTAAATAAATGTGTGATACCTGATGTTATCAGATTAGTTTATAAACAGTACCACAATCATAAACTACGTTGATAAAGAACTATATGTACACCCATTTCGTAAATTCTTTAGAAACTATTAAAAAGTCGTAATCGGTATTACGTCATCTAATGACTATAGATAGCAGTGTAGATAAGTCACAGAAATATCAATTTCAAGTTAAGATTTTCAAAACATAAGACGAATTTAAGAATGAGTGTAAATAAAGTAACGCACATAATTTGGTATTAAAACACTCGTGTGATTCTGTAACTCAACTCTTAAGCCCACACGCGTGTTACAATACTGTGCCAGTCGCATATATAACTAATATTGGTTTTAACATATTTAACATTTAACTTGCAATAAACATTGTAATCAATTGCCTCACAATCACAAAAATATATTTAACTAAGATAATATAGATAGTTGCATTATTATAAATTCGTGGTATCATAACATATATTCAATATTTTTAATACTATCATAATATAAGGCACACATCTTCCCTGTTGAACTAGACAAATTCCTTATTCTACTTGAAATTGTAATTTATTTATTACAATTTTAGTTAGAATCATTATTATACAAAGTTATGTAATTTAAGTCTACGCAATAATATTATTTTTACTTGTAGGTAATCATTTGAGGATACTATCTATGATTACCAAATCTGATATGATACCAAATAAATATTTATATAAAATGCAATGAAAAAATTAAACGCCCACCCGACCCAGTTTAATTTTTTCACTGCATATTATATAAATATTGAATTCAGCTTAAGTGTAGCAATTAACACTTAAAAATAAAAAGTAAAAATGATACCAAATAAAATAAAAATTACCATATGGTCATATATCTCTTCAAGGACATATGTATAATTCTTTATGGTTACTAATAAAGTATTTTAAATTAAAAATTAAAAAGTTATTATAGAGTTACCACTAAGAAAATTCTGAACTACACAATTTGATTACTTTTAGAATGATTATTTAACATAATCGAAGATTCGAGGATAGAATTCTAAACCCATGAAGGAAAGGCTGGCCCTTGCCTCTGGAGGCACTGCGGTATATTGAACGACTAAGTTATATTATATGCCGATACCAGGTATTGTTATTTAAAAGATGTTACAAAACTATGTAATTAAAAACAGCGGCCCTCCACATTAACACAAGCCAAGTTATGTTTTCAACCAAAATAGAGATATTTGAAGCGAAGGAAATGTGTCGCAAATAAGCAAATGAAGGCGTTAACGCAGATGAGTTATACAATTTGAATAATCGCGTTCTATTATAAAAAAAATGTTTAACGCAAACTGCTTAATAACTATCTTAGGAACCGCGTTTTTTTATTGTCCGCCTGACTTGTCTGTGGTTACGACTTTGCTAGGTAAGACGTTCGTCTCAAATAAATAAAACCGTTAAACATTTGATTTATAACGTTTTAATCCCTATCGCGGAAACCGGATCCAAAGGTTTGTGTTATTGTCTATGACCAAGTTACAGGTTACAGGCGCGCCTAACGCAGACGACCACTAAAAATTTCGTTCGTCACTAGAAAGCGTTGCTTCAATTAAATACAAATTATTGTTATTGTTTATGACTTCTTACTTGTGCGTAGGGTCCGACTCTAAAAGCATCCTTATACTCATGTAATTCAGTGCGAGCGAGCATCGAGAATGTGTAAGAACTCTCTCTTACTAAAATCTGTTGCCAACAACTAATCAGTGATCGCAGGCGGCTCTGAAAGCAGCCTTGTGAGTGCTCGCGAGCGAGTATCGAGAACTTGTGAAAACTCTCGCTAACTAAAATCAGTCGTAGCCAGTTACAATCAGTGTTCGATATCGGTCGTCTGCGTTACGCGGCGATGATGATAATCCCGTTTCACCTTTATAGGACACCATAATTTCAACTACATATATCCCATTGACATAAGGTCGAAAACCAATGAAAAATATTTTAGGTTAAGTGTATGGTAGACAGTCCCTCGTCGCTCACATGTTGGGTTCCTGCTTGAAGGGCGCGGGCTGCATGAAGCCGGCCTCCAGCGGCGCCACGGGCACCAGCGCCGGGGACCCCGCCGGCGGGGCCACCGCCGCCTCCTCCATGGCGGTGTCTGTTGACGCGCCTGCGGGGGAAAATCATGTTTAATAATGATGATCAACTATTTTTTTGGGATAGCAAGTAAATCCGCGTTCTGTTTATATATCAATGTGTATTAATTTATTGTTTAAAATGTAAAATATCGACAATTATTTGACATCAAATATTTGTTTTATTTAGAATTATAATATTGTATGATTTGGTAACGACATATTTTTTTTTGTAAATGTTGTTACTTCTATAAAAGTTGTGCGGTTTCTTGCGCCCATTCTTCTCCCCAGCTAAAAAATATTCGTCCTTAATGGATAGTAGGTAATTAAAAAAAATAAAAGCTCTTATTGTAAAGTTTAAAAAAATACTTGTAATTCAAGTGGTTAAAAAAGTTTTCGTATTTAAGAAAATCGTAAGAGCCGACCATGGGATAATAATGGTGCCAAAGTACTCGCACATCAGGCGATCGGCTAGCAACCTGTCACTGATGTTATCTATTTCACCTCGGAGTCCTCCTTTAATTATGCTGAACTAGCTTTTGTTCGCGGCTTTGCTCACGTGGGCTACACGCCTTGTGTTTATTCGTAATAAAAGCCAAACTTATTAAAGGTAAATATCATAAGGGTATAAGTAAAAAGTGTCTAACACAAAACAACGTAATAAAGATCACTATGTATAAGTAATTTTGGTCCGTTTTGAAAACTTCTGTACAAATTGTCATCCCCTACTTAAGGGATCATTTTCCAAAAATCCTGAAACACTTTTCAATTTCTAACCAGGCCAAATACCGAAATTTAAAGAATGACAGATTTCCATACAACTTTCCAAGCTTTATTTCACCTATCTAGGGGAGATTTTTCGAAAAATGCTAAACACGTCATTCGTTATTTTTATTGAAAGATCTATAGATCGATTAAATTATTCATTTTGATAGTTATTACTTAAAAAATAATGATTTCCCCAAAAAAACTTCTTCCCTTTTTTACTCTTTTAAAAGAAAATAAACAAAATTCCTGAGACACGTCATTCTTTATTTCTTATCAAGAAGCTATTTTCATGTATTTTACTTCAAAACTGACGGACTTTCATACAAACTTTCACCCCCTATTTGACCCCCTTAGGGTGTGATTTTCGTAAAATACTTTCTTAGTGGCTGGTCACGTCACTCAATTTACCCACAGACCAAATTTCATCTAATTAGCTTCAGCGGTTTAGGTTCGGCGATGATGAATCAGTCAGGCCAAGTCATTATATGTATATAGATGTAGCATTGTTGTCATTAACGGCGAGTTCTGAAACTGACTTTTTGATGTCGGCGAGAAACTAAGGGATCCTCAAGTCGTGTGATCGATACACCGTCAGAGGTTTTCTAGAAGGAATGGCATCAAGCACTAGTGCGTCTCCCCGTTCCTTACTATATTCTCCGAGGGGTTCAAGTCGGATCGGGAAAAAAGGTGGCAGCTCACCGCCGAGCAGCATCTCCTGCAGCAGGCTGTCCACGTGCGCCACGCCGAACAGCTTGGCGAACTGTATCTGCTCGATCATCTGCCACGTGATGCTCTGCAGCGGCGGCAGGCACAGCAGCAGCTCGCCGAAGCGGCCGCGCCCGTCGTACTGCCGGTCGCTGATGTAGTCCTCCAGGTTGATCTGCACTTGGTAGCGGAGCTGCTTGATCTTTTGCGGCTGGGAGAGGCCTTTCGCGTCTGCGGACGATTTTCGTTTCGATTACGTATTGTTTTCCTTTTAATTAGGAATTGAATGTAGTTTTAACAACGACGGAGTTCAATTAGATTTTTTTTCTTCCTTTTAATTATGGCTTACGTACGTACGCTTTGCATGCTTAGCCCGTGTCGAAGTCTGGGAAATGTTGAAAAATGTCTGAAGTTGACTAATTTACATTTATATAATATAGTACTCGTATATTCCTCTAAACGCCTTGAGTATCAGTAAATATTACTAATACAGAGAATCTAAATAGTTTGTAAAGAATATTGCGTTTGTTCAACTATGCTTTTAAGAGCTTTGTATTTTGCATAAGCATAGAAGTTTCATTAAAATTTGCCTATTGGTTTAAAATTTATGATGGTATATCGAAACGTATAATGATGTTTAACAATCTTCAACGGGCACAACATGTTAAATTTCATAGGATTTCGACCTTACATTAAGGGGATAAATTTGAAATTATTGTGACCAATATATTGGCAGAGTCCTAAAAAGGGTTAATAAAACAATAACTCACTAGGGTCGAAGAATATGATGGCCTTGAGGCAGGCGAACTCCGTGTCGTCGATGTCGATCTCGCGCAGCGGCTTCACGATCTCGTCCATCACGCGCATGCCGATCATGCTGATGTCGATGTCCATGCGCCCGTCTGTAGAGGACAATACATAATCACCATTAGCTGCAGTTAGCTTTTACAACGTCATCGGATGTTTGCACAGTGCTTCTATATTCTTAATGGCTTAGAACAAGCATGCATCTGTCAGTCAGGGACGACCACGGGTTATCCACTCTACAGGAGTTCCACTCTACTCCTTGCCCAGCCCCGAAGAGCTCGATGAGAGGAGGAGAGGCCTACCAAGACGTTTGTCTTTGATCTTTAGGTTGGACTTTCTCCCTGGAGACCATAAAGGTTGTCGTAAGAGGCTACTGACCCTGGTTGTGCTTGTCAATGATGCAGTTGTCAAAACAGGTTACTAACCTTGATGGTTACGTTAGATCAAAGAGCACTAACTGTTCTTGTGTTCTCGCTAAATCAAAGAGACTGTCATAGAGTTTAGTTGCACTAACCCTGGAGACCATAGAGGTTGTCGTAAGAAGCTACTAACCTTGGTGGTCGCGTTAGATCAAACAAGCCACTAACTGTTCCTGTGTTCTTGCTAAACCAATAAAGGCTGTCATAGAATTTTGGTGTAAACAAACTCTATGATATCCTCTTTAGTTTGACTCTTTGACACCCTGGAGAGCACAGAGGTTGTCGTAAGAGGCCACTGACCCTGGTTGTGCTTGGCGATGATGCAGTTGTTGCTGAGCAGCAGCACGTCGCTGAGGTGCAGCGAGCGCCGCGCGCACCCCAGCAGCAGGTGCTCGCCCGCGTGCGCGCGCAGCAATGCCACCTACGGGTGAGATAACATAACATACATTTCACAAAAATTAAATTGAACAAAAAATCCTGCAAAAAAGCGGGGAGCAGCTGAATAAAAACAAAAAAAAAAACTAAAAAGAACCCTCACGGTATAGGGAATAAGGATCATTATAATCGTACCTGCCCCCCAACCGCGTAACACTCTCGCTTTCGATCGCTTTGTAGGCGAAGCCCTCGCCTCGTTTTCTAATATAATATCGAAATATAATATCGAATAATATCGAAAGCTATAGCCTATAGCTTTCGATATTGCTTTCATATTGCTTTCGAAATGACAAGATGACGCCTCCTCCTCGCCTCGCCTTCAAAGCGATCGAAAGCGAGAGTGTTAGGCGGTCGACCCCCTGATCATCAAGATGCAACTCGGTGAAGGCGGGAACGTACTTGGCCTACTCGACCAGTATGAGGAACTGCTATTTGGAGGAGTCGTACACGTCGTTGATCTTGGCTAGCTTGCGGTTGACGAAACGTGATCCTTATCGTATTGAGTGAGGTTCACAATGGTCGTACCTGACCATCGAGATGCAGCTCGGTGAACTTGGCCTACTCGACTAGTACAAGCAGCTGTTGCTAGATGGAATCACAAACGTCGTTGATCGTAGCCAGTTTGCGGTTGATGTAACGTGACCCTAATCGCATGGAGAATAAGGCTCATAATAACCGTACCTGATCATCGAGATGCAGCTCGGTAAAGGCGGCTATGTACTTGGCCCACTCGACCAGTATGAGCAGCTGCTGTTTCGAAGCCAGCCAGCAAACCATTTTGTCCAGCTCGCGGTTGATGAAAAGTGACTCTTACTGCATAGAGAATAAGGTTCACAATGGTCGTACCTGATCATCGAGATGCAGCTCGGTGAAGGCGGGTATGTACTTGGCCCACTCGACCAGTATGAGCAGCTGCTGTTTGATGGAGTCGCACACGTCGTTGATCTTGGCCAGCTTGCGGTTGATGATCTCAGCGTCCGACACGTTGATAGTCTGGAAACAAAAATATGTTTAATATAATTACCAAGGATTACTACTAGCTACTCTCATCTAGTTCTTGCCAGCCTCCATGCGAAGATCATCGTTTCACCCAGTCTGAGGGCGAATCGTGCTTAGTGGCGTGCACTTGGAGAGGCCTATGCCCAGCTGTGGATTAGTGTAGGCTGATGATGATGATGATGAAGATGGTGATAATGATGATTCCTATAGGCAGACTTTACCGACGCATTCATCATATCAATGACAGCAATGTGGACGCTTCTGTCGCTCAAGGCAGACCTTTCAGCCCTTTCTTAACCTTTGGTTAATACACGAATATTGCAAAGAAATATTGACATAAATATTTCTTTTATGACAAATTCGGTATTAATTTAAATTTGACGAAAAAACCTTAAAGTGAATGTCACAGGCGACCCTTGTCATGTTCATACAATGCATGGCACATGTCATAATGACATACATACATCAATCGACATTTACACTAACAGATTTTTTGGATTTATCAGCAGGGTATTTTTAAAAGTAACCTCATCGTGATTAACAAAAGATGGTTGTATATTATTTATATACGAGTATACCTAATATTATTTTGGTTGCTTAATTTTAATGTCGCTGTTACTTCCGAAAACAGAAGTAGGAATTCATTTTAAATACTAATTTCCAGTACAGTGACAGTATCTTTTTTTAGTGATACAGAACCATCGAGCGAATTTAAGGGCCGTCTGATAGGCATTCTGGCAGGGCCTGTGCGAGGTGACGTTTCAAACTAAAAGAGACATTAAGAAAGAGTAAGAGTCTCTCACTAATAAATTGTGAGGTAGAAATTGTAACGTGTGAGGGTCTATGTGTGCGTTGCTGGAGCGCATTAAGCTTACCTTCTGGGTTAATAAACCTTATTTTGTGCTGTCGCTGTCGCTTGTCTCTAAGTCAAAAGTCGTGGCAATGCAATGATAGTTAGTTACCTCGTCGATGACTTTCCTGCTGAGCAGCTCGGCGTTGAGCAGCGACACGACAGACAGCCCGTTGGCCTGCGTGGGCTCCTCGTACGAGGGCCTCCTGCAATTGATGCGGTCTCTCTCATTCTGCACAGCTGGAACAAATCAACATACATATTTAATTTATGCTACTAAGCTGGCAAAGAGGCATGCGGCTCGCCAGATCGTAACCGGCCACCGTAGCCCGCTGCCAGAACTACTTATTACGTCTGCAAGCCTTGTATTACTGAAGCAAAATAATGCTGGTTGCTGGTGACGTCTTTAACCACCTCTGACGTCTACTAGTACTTTAGAGCCAAAGGTCCTGGGTTTGATTGTGAGGGAGGAGGAAGGGGGATTAATCAAGCTCTCGTCTCCATTGTACCTAACCTTAGGTATTCGGTTTGGGTTGGCGGTAGGGCTTCTAGCTGTCACCATCTTATCTAAATATGTTGCCGTAACAATGTTAGTAGCATTGTTTGTGTTTCGATAGAGATAAGATAGCCAGTGCCTCAGTAGTTGAGAATTTCGGGTGAAGTGTGCCTCCCTCTTCGGACTTACATTACTTAATATCAGGTTGAACGAAGGCAAAGTGTTTACTACGAGAAAAACAAAATTATAGTTGCATTTGGTACTATGAGGTCTTAAGTATATAGTATATTATTAAAGCTATTTTTCTATGGAATCTAACCCAAAATACAGAATAATAGAACTTCTGCACATGTTTAAACTATAGTATCTCAAATGCGTTATTAAATCATATTTAAGATGTTTAGATATGTTTCATTAATTAGACTATTCGCGTTATAAAAACATTAGTGTGTTTGAGGAAGGTAGTAAATGAAGTCAGACCATTTTGCACCTAGCAAATTATGATAAGATAAAAAAAATACATAATCTAATAATTGCGCGGAGATTATATATTTTTCAAGACTAAACATGACATATCAAAAAATATTTTGGCTGGGTTTAATCAGTTTGTGTGAGAAATTACAATATTAAGCATTTTTACATATTTGGACTCTTATTGCAATTACGAGTATTGTTGAATGAAGTCAAATCCTTTATATCTATCAAAATGGTTATAATATCTATGATTGATTTTATTTCTGCTAATACTCATCCGTGTAAAAATGGTTTTATTAATATCTAGTACCTGGATGACCGACCGATATTTTTTTACGGATAAAACGACGTTTTCTAAAAATGAAACTTAGCTATATCGATTTATCGCCCCCGAAACCGCCTGCATACTACATGAAAATCGTTGCAGCCGTTTCCAAGATTCAGATTATATACCTGTTACACGTTGTATACATATACAAGAATTGCTCGCTTAAAGGTATTAGATATTCATTCAATGTTTTGTGTCGATACTTTATTTATCGCAACAAATCTTCTACTCTGAAAGGTCGTAAGTACTTTGTGTGTAAACCTTAATAAATATGCGGGATTGCGGACATTTAGTACATTTCAATGATAACTTCATTTTCCTTTATCTTATCAATGTCAACGTATATGCGTTGGAGTATCAAATTATATCAAAGCAAGAGTAATCGTCACATCCGTATGAAATGGAAATAATTTTAAAATACAACGTAGGTAAAGGGTATTCAGTAAATACAAAAAAAATATTTCGCTGTCATTCATTATCTACCGAACCATTTTTAGAGTGTCTAGTGCGTTTTATTCGTCATTCGATCAAGTTAACGAAAACGCAAATTTGTATAGCGTTGAGACAGCGCCTCCCGAGTGGAGGAAAACGTTTTCTATGGCTTTTTACAGTAGGCTTTACCTGCTACGTAAAAAATAGTTCAGCGTAGGTAAGTATTTACCTACAACGCACAACATAGGTACCTACTTAAATCAAACATACATCCAGATATTATTGATAAAGATACTACAGATACTATAAAAACAGTAATCAATCTCATATGTTACGATAATGATTTTTATCACAATAGGCGCTTGATTTTAAATTTTATTTATATCATCATCATCAGCTCATTTTATGTCCCCACTGCTGGGGCACAAGCCTTCCCTATGGATGGATAGGGAGAACGGGCTATAAACCACTACGCGGGCCCAGTGCGGATTGGTGGTTTATTAACGACTGCTAGTGCAGCCGGGACCTACGTCTTTACGTGCCTTCCGAAACACGGAGGAGCTCGAGATGATAAATTTTTGGTCACCCATTCAATGACCGGCCTTTGCGAAAGTTGCTTAACCTCAGCACCTGCAGACCGGGCACGTTAACCACTGCGCTAACGAGCTCTTTTATTTATATACCTTTTTATATCTTTATTTATATCCCATTTATAGAAAGCAAAAGAATCAAGCCTTTACAGCCTAGACTTTAGTTAATTTCTCATTGTTTGGTGGTGATAGATGATAAGTGAGGTTATCGTTAGGTTATTAAAGATAAATGATTATTAATGAATGATAGTTGATATATCACTTTACTAACATCGCTCAAAGACAATAACATAACGCTTTTAATCTAATAAACTAAAACACTAGTGCCATCTATTGTTATAAAGGAACAAGAACCTTTAAAAATCCTCCTCATTGTTGAATTGGTTATGGTGGTTCTTTTAAATAATAATAAATACTAATAATAATACTATTGGTTTGTACCCGTAATTATGGAGAAAACCGGCTTGTAGCTGAGAAAAAGAAACATACTTACGAATAATAATTAAAAAAATGTATTTTTACGGTTCATCTAATTTAATAATATAAGTCTTCTTAAGTTATATACTGAAGTTATTTTACTAAAAGCATTTGCTACAGACTATTAATATTTATTTATTTATTTATCAAAATCTTACATCTATCCTTACAGGTTCTAACCTAATGCGACAGAAGAGACAGGAACAGGACATTAGAATTCTTAAAACTACGAGTATAGACTATTACTATAATTAAATTATTACATATTATAACTAACTAAATATAAGGTATTTATCGCAAATTCCCTCAAAGAACATGCAAAAAAGTAGATTTTGTCATGGACCTTGTTAATTAGGCCTATTGCGCGGACAAGGGGCGTCTTTGCCAGCAGGATGATTTAACAGTTTATCTATTCTACCTACTTAGTACAATTGTGTTTACATTTTCTAGTGAAACAACAAACGGTAGCTAATAAACTTATATCGAATTCCAGTTATTAAATATAAAACAGGAAACCAATTTCGTGGTATTATTCACTGTGACTGAATCAATATGTTATTTATGAGTAATTAAAAGCGTTGAGTAATTAAGGCAATTATTCCATTATTCCCGGCAGATAGCTTCGTCTGGTGAACCGTACTTCGCCGCAGGAGCTTTATCGGACAAAGAGAACTGAAGCGTAATTAGGTGTTGTTTATCAATATATACAGAATGTACATGGATATTATGGATAGTAGATAAGTTTTGGTACCAGCGTTAGCCGTATTCTTTTCTTATAAGCAAGTACATCTATATTTAAATAATATTTCAAATACACAGGCCCGCACATCAGACTACAACAAACTGTAAAATCTCTTCAATACACTTTGCTCTTTATGTCTTAGACATACGGTTGAAAAAATATTGAATAAAAAACTACAAAAACACAAACGTTGAAAAAAATTCCATGAGCAGGATTTCCCTTATGACATACCGGGTCACGTGCTCTCCCAATTGAGCTATCGTGGTTCTAACCAACCCGCCGAAATTATTCAACACTATTTATTTTTTACTTTGAAAGCTAAAGGCGCCCATTCAATACTTTAATATAATATAATATAATATAATTTATTTTATTTTATTTGTTTTTATTGAGCATGTACTTACAGAATTATGAATAAATGAAAACTAGTTTTTCTAATACCTTGCTACAAAACTGTAAATAATAAGTTATTAACTCATATGTAACTATGTATTAGAATTATAGTCTCACATTGAACTGACATTAACTCGTGCAAAAAAGAGATTAAAAAATGTGTTCATTAAAATGCATGGTATAATGAATGACATTTACTAACAAGCAAAACTTACATAGTTGCCTTTACAATGCTTACAAATTATTAAATAAATTATCGTTTAGTCATATTACATTATCTTCCAAAATAATATTGCCAGTTATACCTACTATCATCACCAATATATCTTTCATTATCATATTCTGTTATCAACAAGCTCACTAGCATTAGTAAAGTAGTGTGATAAAATAAATAAATAAGATAATTGGTAGCCCGGAGTAATAAATTTACTTAACGATAAAAAATCGGATGAACATTATATTTTGTCAAATGGTATTTGAATGCATCGTGACTTTAGCGAAGCACGTTTTTATTATTTTGCTTAGGCGATATACAGAAATGTGATACGCGCTAAAGAACTGTCAACTAAACTATATTTACAACAAAACGCATACGACATTAAATGAATCGATTATGTAGTTTTCTATTTAGAAAATATACTTAAGCACCGTTGTTTTAAGCCGTTATCTTAAGCCCGCCAACCAGAGGTAGAGGAACCAATGACTCCAGGACCCGTAGATAAAATTACGCCTGAGGAGGTCAAAAGTGCAATTTCGAAAATAAAAAACCGCAAAGCAAAGGTCCGGATGAAATACCTGCTGAATTGTGGAAGGCTCTAAAAGCGGATGGAAAAGGTAAAGGTATGGCTAGCTGAATTGTTTAATGACATCTTGAGAAATGAGAAAATGCCAGATACCTGGAAGAATAGCTTGCTTGTCTTGTATAAAGGCAAAGGTGATGTAAAAAATTTAGAGGAATAAAACTCACATCGCATACCCTCAAAATCTGGGAGAGTCCTAAATGAGCGCCTCATAAAACTTGTCACTGTAACAGAAAACCAGTTCGGCTTCACAGCAGGGCTTTCCCTGCTGTGACCACACATGCTATCCACGCGGTTAGGCTAGTCATGGAGAAAGCACGAGATAACAAAACAATATTTATGGCTACTATTTATAGACCTAGAGGTCTTTGACCGAGTACCAAGGACAATAATATGGCAGGCTCTGAGAGCACATGGTGTCCCTGAATGCTATATAAGGCTCATAAAGGACGTGTACAGCGATGTCCAAAGAAACGTCATAACGCCAGTGGGATCATCTAAAATGTTTGGTATTAAAGTTGGTGTTCATCAGGGGAGTGTCCTTAGTCCGCTACTATTTAACATCGTCATAAATTATCTCACAGCAAAAATCCAACGCCTCACACCATGGGACCTCATATATGCTGATGTTGTGGTCCTTATTTCTGATAACCTTCAGGTGGTCCAAGAATACTTAGAGCAGTGGAGAGAGTCATTAGAACTGAATGGTCTATGCATCAGCAGAACTAAGACTGAATATATGTTGTGCAATTTCAACTCAAGCGCTAGCACCGATATCAAGCTAGACAATACTGCACTACCAAGAAATCCTTCAAATACTTATGATCACTGCTCTCAGATGATGGATAACCGAGGATCATGTCGTGAGGACACTTCCTCGTCGAAAGGCACTCCTTTCGACGGCTACTATAAAGAGGGGAATAGGAAGACCTCAGGGTGCCAAGTGAGAGTTTCATTCGCCATTCGATCACGAAAACGAGAATTTGTAAGGCAAAATGTTAACTATTCTCGTATGCCGCCAGGAGGCGCTGCTTCAACGCCATACTAATTTTCGTTTTCGTAAACGTAATCGATGATGAATGAAATGAAACGAATGAATACGGACAGTAAACAAAAGTCACACTAGGCACCCAGACCACCTGGCTGACGAATGTCTAGAGGGACATGAAGGAACTGGGTCTCAAGGAAAAGGACGCACAGCGACGGACCACGTGGCGTCGCATGATTGGAAAAGCCGACCCCGTGTAGCGGGAAAAGGCGAGGCCAAAGAAGAAGATACTTAAGCACCGTTATTTATGTTGGTACTGTAGCAACCGAGACTCCTTGCTCGGGCATGCTTACTGGCAGTCGCCGTGGCCTGCATTCAAACGTAGTTTAAGAAGAAAAAAGTGGAAGAAAAAAGAGGAGCATCGCGGACATTCGATGACGGGCCGCGACTACGAATAGATTATTACTGTTATAATTCTTTTAAATTAATACAAAGCTGAAACGATAAAGCATTTTATTCAGTAAATCCCCCGCCCCCGGTACCTCAAGTGACGATCCTTCTGATTGTCACAGTACTGACGCCTGCACATGAACCTATCCGAAACTGTCAAGCTTCAATAAATGTTCAACCGTACGCCATATACATAAAATTCAAAGTCTATTGAGGCAATTTCACAGTTTGTGGTAGTCTGAACTGCAGGCGTGTGTATGTAATATTCGAATCCATAATCTTATTTAATAATAACGGGAAATGACTAATTATTATTTATTTTAAATTATAAATGACTCAGTTGAAATGGTGTCATGCCAAAATAACGAAAAATCATTGAAATTAAAGAATGCTTACTTCAACGATGCGATGGTATAAGACAAAAAACATCACATGTTTCTAAAAAAGTAATATGTCAGGGACGACAACATAAAGGCAAATGAAAAACATGTTAAGTTTCAAAACAAACGTATGTTAAGTAGCACACTTAACAAGCAAAACTTCTCAAGTAAGTCACATTGAAAATTAATCTTTTTTTAGGAACAAACATACAGGTAAACTGCGATTCTGTTAGATATTGTTTTCGCTAGTGTCCGCGCTCGCGCGCGCAGCGTACCTAACTTTACTTTTTTTACAACAGATTCCACCAGGCACCAATCCAGCCAATACACATTACACATTACCACTTACTAGTGGTCGCCCAGTGGTCGAAATTCGACCGTAATTTTATTAAGGCTGCACGGATTGTATCCTAAGCATTGAAAAATTAAAAAAGATAGAATGTGAGTTTGGATTGGCATTGACAGATGTCGGCTGCATTAAAGACAAACAATACGTGTGTGTCAAATTTATGGTAGTGTTTTAATGTACTTTTATGCATAATTAAAAAAAATATTACCATTCGGATAAACTTCTCTATATAAACTATAAGTGTGCGAAATTTCATACTCCTCTGTCCCGCGCAATGTTCGTAAAAACGGGTACAAAGGTTTTGCTTCACGTATTAATTTATAGATGTTCGTTGGAGCCTGTTCGGTGGAGCCTCTCATTTCCACCGACCCTTCATGTTTTGGTTCGTTCGTTATGTATTCCAATACAATTTCCAAAAAAAAATAAACCTCAATCTGTCAAATTTCCTCAATAGACTTTAAACTTTATGTATATGGCATATGGTTGAATATTTATTGAAGAAACTAGACAGTTTTGGATGGGTTGATGTGCAGCCGTCTGTACGTACGGTAAGTACGGGGGTAAAAGTGATATCAAGGTCAAACTGTTATGCTTGATGATGGGCCGACTTTACAACGTACGGAACGTCCTACCTGTTCGCTGTGTTTTTATTTTAGAGAACCTATACCCTTTGTATGTAGGTATGTATGGAAATGCGTTGTAATTTGCATGAAAGTACAAAAATGTTCGAGCGACGAGAGAAGGATATCATTCATGACTAGAACAACATTAAATGGCATACGACTCTACCTGACATTTATTACAAACGTCTAATGACGGCAGCACAGATTTTTATCTCAGATACATGAGACCGTGCTCTACTAGAACTATATAGTTCTATATTTTAATTTATCTTTTTTGTCTAGACACTTCTTTCTGCCGAAGGATGCAAGCCAGCACGGTTATGTGACTCTCCCGTCCCCTATCTCGGTCTAGAAAGATACCTAACATCACTTACTTTAATAATTATAAAATATAGTGAAAAAATTAAATACCTACCCGACCCAGCCAGGATCGAACCTGGGTCTTCCGCAATCCGGGCGGCTGCACTGACCATTATGCTACCGGGAAGGCTGACGTAAGCACTGAATTTTTTCACTACTTTGATTTTGAATTTTTTCACTATATTTTATAATTATTTTAATTCGGCTTTAGTGTAGCAATTAGCACTTAAAATAAAAATACTTTCTCTTTTAGAAGGACTTTTTCATTTGTCCTAACAATGAGGAAGCGCTTATCTTTCATATAGTTTGATAGAGCGACGATAAACTTCCGATTTCGGAAATCGCACCTTAACCGGAATCCTCAACCTTTAAAGACCTATCTATTTTTTTTAATCTTTAATAGGAACACAACAACGCTACCAATATTGTTATGGCGACAGACAAAACGATATTACCTATAGCATGCATTCCTTACTTTGAGGTAAGTATTTACGTCAATAAAATGTAAATGAACTCACCTTCTTTCTTCATGCCAGCCTTGAAGCATTTCCTTAACCTACAATATCTGCATTGATTCCTTTTGTCTTTGTCCACCACACAATTTCTGCTAAATCTGAAAATAAAAACACAAAATTTGTTTATAAGTTTTCTTGAATATAAAAATCCGCAAACGTAAACTCTCTTTGCGTGTTTACGTTAGAGTTTACAATGTGCCACATAATCTTGAATAAAAAGTTCATTAGCTCTCAATGAGTTAGCCAACTGGAATTAAACATATACCAAAGGTACCTACGAAAAGTAGTTTTATTGAAATAAATAAATAAATTACAAAAACACAAATGTTGAAAAAATTTCCACGAGCAGGATTTGAACCTGCACCTTTCTGACATACCGGGTCAGGTGCTCTCCCAATTGAGCTATCGTGGTTCTAACCAGCCCGCCGAAATTACTCAACACTATTTACTTTTTACTTTGAAAGCCAAAGGCCTATTCAATGTCAACAACTACCGTCGTTAACATCCGATCATAATATTTTTACAAATATATATTTTTACTAGTTTTTACTTCTTAAACAGGCAAGCTATTTATAAAATGTTGTTGTTTTTGATATATAATTTTAACGCAAATTTTGTTGCGAAACAAATTACAAAAAAACAAGCAAAAGGTAAATAGTGTTGAATAATTTCGGCGGGCTGATTAGAACCACGATAGCTCAATTGGGAGAGCACCTGACCTGCTCGTGGAAATTTTTTCAACATTTGTGTTTTAGTAATTTGTTTCGCAACAAAATTTGCGTTAAAATTATACATATAAACAAAACAAAAACATTTTATAAATAAATAAATAAATTTACCAAAACTGGTTGAAATAATCAGTTGATTAGATTCAGTTCTAGAGCAAGGTCAGGGTTCTGAATCACGTCTGAAGTGTCTACGTCTCCACTATATATGCATTGTGCCATCATCATCATCTTAGCCAAAATACGTCACTGCTGAACAAGGGCCTCCCCCAAGAATCTCCACAACGACCGGTTTTGTGCTGTTCGCATCCAGCAACGGCAATGGTATGCCTGCCTATCTTATCTCGAGCTGCCGGAACACAACATTGACTAACATTCATGTTACGGCGATATATTTAAATAAGACGGTGGTAGCTAGTTATTCCGTGTTTTCTTCCTGTCATGCAAACTTAATTTCAAATTAGAGTAAAAGAGATAAAACACGGAATAACCATTCGGACCTTACTCTTTGTTTATAAGGCACTTATCTATACTAATATTTTTGTATGTATGTATGTTTGCAACGAATAAACTCAAAAACTACTGAACCGATTTAAAAAATTCTTTCACCATTAGAATGCTACATTAGCGCTGAGTAACATTTTTTTAATATAGCCTTATATAAAAAAAAGTCCACCCGTGCGAAGCAGGGACGGGCTAGTAGTTTATATAGAAAAGTATTGCAGAATGTTAATTCTTTTTTTAAATTATGCATAAAAAATACATTAAATCAAAATCAGGTTCTTGGCGGGAAAGTGAAGAGTCATGTCTGCGGTTTTGTTTTATTTTCTAAAATTTGTGTTATGTCGAATATTAATGTGAAATAATGGTGGATTATTAACCGTTAAGTGTTCGTGAGTGTGCATGAGTGTTGGCAAATGAAACAAAACAGTGCAACGTCACTTTTCAAATTCTCTCAAGAAGTCCGCCCGAGGACTTAGTAAAGCCCCACATCTTTACTGAGATACTCGAGGGGTTGGGTGGTATATCATTTCTCATTTCTATTATCATTCATCATCATCATACAGAAAAGAAATATTGTTTATTTATGTATTACTTGTTAGAAAAATTACTTTGACACTGGCTAAATGTGCTAGTCGCACAAAGCCATCAACAAAATGAAAAAAAAAAAAAAATCAAAATCAAAACAAACATAACACACACTACCATGTATTTGACACACAGGCATATATGTATACTCTTTTCAAAAATTTCAAAAATGGAAGAGGAGCGCCCGAAATCTGTCAATGCCAATCCAAACTCACATTCTATCTTTTTTTAATTTTTCATTGCTTAGGATACAATCCGTGCAGCCTTAATAAAATTACGGTCGAATTTCGACCACTGGGCGACCACTAGTAGTTATAATACCTGCACGTGTATAGATGGTTCTTCCTGACGCTCCTCCTGAAGAAGCCCTTGCAGCCGTCGCACGAGGAGGCGCCATAGTGCTTGCCCGTCGCGCGGTCCCCACAGATCGCGCAGTGCTGAGACAGTGGCGTAGAGCTAGCGGCGCTCGCTTCACTGCTACTGGTTTCCAACTGTATATCACTATCTGTAACAATGGACAAATAGTTTAAAACTCAAGTGAGTACTTTGGTAGTGGACTATACGTGGCCACGGGGCAACGCGCATGAGACAGTAGTCTTACGAGTTCCGGATAAAGAATAAGCTTCGGCGCGTCCGGATCTGGCGTTATGACCTGACGTAGATGGCCCCTTGTGCGAGTTGGTTTATTTGCGCTAGGTCGTCTGAAATCTTTCGTATAACCTAACGGTTAGTAAAGCAGGTATAACAGGTTTGCTCCAAGGCTTTAGAATTGACGACCCAAGCAGTGGAAACTGTTAGTTATTCTCTTCGTACAACGAGAAGTGAGCACGCTAGACAGCTCCGGTCACCTATCTGGAAAATAGTGAGAGAACTGCACCTACGTGTCAATGAAGCAACAGTCTTGCGGTTACAAGTCTATGAGTATTGGATGAAGAAGGCGCTACTGCGGGTTCTAATCTGGCGTTATAACCTGACGTAGATGATCCGTAATGCGGGTTTTACCTGCGCAGGGACCCCTTCTGGCACCTTTTGATACCTACCTATAACCTAACTATTGCAAGTGGGTACTGCCAGCACAAATAAAATTTATGAAATGAGAAAGGGTTGTCCGTAAGAATCTGGTAAACAAGGTCTAACTCCCGCGGAGTTGAGCGGAGAGGAGAAATGTGACGCAATCACAAACAATAATCAAAGGAGTTAGGTAAAAACTTAATTTTATTAGTTGTTTACGAAATATCTACTCTCCTCTGCTTTCGTCTGCGCTTAAGGCGAAGGGTAAGGCACACTAGCGCCGCTAATGGATTTAATTTGATAATTGCTAAACTGGATTTTTTTCAAACATTGCGGACTTTCCGACACTAGGCAAACATCTATTATTTAATAATTGTGCACTACTTTTAGGTTTGTTTTTGTATTCATTCGCTAACACTAACAGTGGCCATTGTTTGTGAATAAATGCGATAGCCCGTTTTATGAATAAACCACGCAACAAAAAGTAGTGCACAATTATTAAATAAATACTATGGATGCTTTCCTGTTGTCGGACGGTATGCAATGTTTAAAAAAAGATCCGGTCCGTTAGTAATTGTCAAATTATCAATTGGTGGCGCTAGTGTGCGTTACCCTTCGTCTTAAGTAGATACCAGGCTTTATTTACATGGTACAGAAGTCTCTAGAAGGAATAGGGCTCTGCAAGCCCTTTAATATATGTAGCTAAGATTAGATGTGAAATCCGAAACTATAAGAGACTGAGAAATTTAACAAAGCAACTCTGTCGTCAATTTAAAATTAAGTTAAAATACAATCAAATTTTCAAAAGAAATTGTTTATAAAAATTTGTTAATTCTTAAACGGTAATAAAAGGTAATACGTAATTAATAGGTTTAAAATTATGAAGTAAGCAATAAGCTATCCCTCAATTTATTCCGTGTCTTCATTTTACAGTGTCATTTGCACAATAAATCGATTTCCTGTAAACATTCAAAATTACCGTATTATATATTTGTATCAATTTGCAAGTAACTCGAGTAACGAAGTACATATAGGTAGTTATGTATATTTAGATGCTGACGTTCGTAACATTTATTACCTACCTACACCTAGAGCCGACATGTTTACTAAAAGCTAATTGTTACACCAAAATAACTCTTTCCTTGTTAAACCTTACTGAATCAATATGATCGCAACAAATTATTGTTAGTACCATAATACTCGTAAAGTTTTACCAAGTTTAACTTTAGCGTTCTAGAATAACGTTTACGTTCGTCGGTCGGTGACTTTCCTAAATGAACAACAACTTATATGAATGTTTAGATAATTTACGCAAATATTTTTGCGAACAAATACAATACACTACAATACAATAGGTACAATTTGAAAAAAGACGAAGTGTTGAAAAAATTCCACGAGCGGGATTCGAACCAGCACCCTATGACATGCCGGGTCAGGAGCACTACCAACTATGTTATCGTGGCTCAATCCAACTCGTCGAAATTAATCAACACCTTCAACAATCTACCTTTACTTTGTAAGCCAAAGGAGCTCTGTTCAATGTCGACAACTACGTCCCTACTACGTCGTCTGCGTGTTCGAATCCCGTTCGTGGAATTTTTTTAACACTCTGTCAAAAGACAAGCAATAAACTTTAATTGTTGTTTGAAAAAAATTTCAAACAACATTTAAGTTTATTGCTGGGATCTTCTCGTTTCATCTCATTGTAAACAACTATTTAAAAAGGCTTCTGAGTGTAAGCTTACTTTAATAAAACTCTTTTTACACTTTTATAATGTAATTTAAAAAGGTTCAAAACGGCACTCCCGGTCTATCAATCTCCAATTCTCACTATGATCATAGAAATTCCCAAATCTCACAAAGTTGCAGATAAACTCAAGTCGAAAAATCGCACGACAACTTGCTTAACGACCAGACATACATAAATAATAATGTCCCATAACCGGTTTTAATAAACAGTTTTCTGTCAATTTTACATATTAACAAAGCCAACAAAAGCTAATAAAGCGGATAAATAAGACAGTCGACAAGACCAGTTGGAGGATAACATTGCAAACATGTTCTACTGGTTGGTTGGGATGACGAAATTTAATTAAAACCACTTAAAAAGTATGACATTGAAATAGGTATAATCTTTAGGGCCAACAAACACGGACACGAGACTGTTTACTTATATTATATCTCAGCGAGTATACGAGCGACTTCAAGTCAAATATCTTAGTAAATAACTTCAACAAAGTAATGATTATATTAGAATTAGGAAACCAGCCTAGCCTTCTTTCTAAATTGAAGAAAGGCGCAAGAAGAAAAATACTAAAATGGAGATATGAAATTTTTCTGAATAACAAAAATTTTACAGCTTCAAGTTTAGCTTAGTTTTGTTACTCCCTGTTTTGGAATTACAGAGAAAGATTTGTTACATACACATATAGGTTTTTTAAGGCGTCAGATAATTTATTATATAAAATAGCTTGTGGCATGCCTAAACAAAACAGGTGACAATAATCAACAAAAGGTAAGCATAGGGCAATATTGGTTCTCAGAATTTGAAGTGTCGTTATTAAAATACGTAATTGAGAGATTAAAAAGATTTTTGCACAAACAATTAATTATACCTATTGAGGAAAAGAAAAGATGACCCAACTACTGAGAATACAGCAAAAAGTACATGAAAGAATAGCGATAAATCCATGGAAAAACAAATAAAAATATTTGCAATTAAGTCCTGAATTGGAAAATATATGCCTGATATAAAAAACCTAAAGGATTTTCCCTAAATTATGGGTCGTAATTTTATAATGATGTAAAAAACAATGAAGAAATCTTTGGGGAAAGTTTTCACACATACATTTATCAAGCCTTATCTTCAGAAACTCCTTGATTCTTGTCAGAATCTCTCAGAAGAAGGAGACTCTAAAATACAGGCGTAAACTATGTATAGAACACTTATTTATTTATTATCCATCTCATCAGATGATCCGTATGCGCTTTTATTTAATCTTGGTGGTTCTTATATAAATAGTTATATATGTTTTTTACGTAACGTATGTCAAGGTAGAGCTAAGATGTAAATACTGAGTCCCACAGTAAGTTAGCCATCACGCAAATAAACTTAAGTTTTTTTTTTATATTATCTTAACGTACGTAGGTTCTATCAACGTAATTAGCCATAAGAACCTAACATTGACGTCTGCACATTTATTACAAACATCAAATCGATTTAATGATCATGATAAACATTTGACCACGTCGTGGGTAATACCTACCGACTCAGCTAACCGAAAATGGAAGTTAATTTGTAAACGTTGTTTTCGAAAATGTTACAATTTATTTATATCGGGCAAAACTTCGGGGACTACCTGAATAATGCTTGACAATTATACACGGTGATTAACTACAGGAATGTCGAACTATTTGGCCCAAAGGCCACACTGACTTTCCCGACAACTTATCATACCGACTTCGTAGTATTTATCTCAGCCAAAAGACGTCCACTGCTGGACAAAAGCCTTCCCCAAGGATTTGCATGAGGCAGGCGGGTTGGCAATCGCAGTAAGTTGTGAGTAACCTCAGAGAGATGCTGCTGCCCACCCTCTGAAATAGTCGGCTTTCACGTCACCCAGAAATGGGGTGGTGCAATTCTTTATCCCCGGCACCACACAGGGCAGTATTTTGGTTAAGGAAATGTTTGATGAAATTTTCTTAATGTTATGTTTCTTATTGTTGCTAGCTTCTGTTTTTAGGTGCAAGTTAGTTACAAATAATTAACATTCGAAAAAGGAATGCTCTCGAAAAATTGTTGCAATGGGTAAAAAGTGAGGGACTTTTAACAAGTAATAAGCCCTAGCAAGGGTAATAAATAGTGTTGATGGCTTTAACAGGTTTATGGCATTTAGTAATGCGCTAAGTAAGTAAAGTGCAAACTAAATGATTATTTAGTTTGACCATTTAAATGTAGTCGCTGTAATACGAAAAAATAAGAGGGACGATATTGACAAGATACCATCAATGCCATATTTGATGATGATCATAACGCGGTCCACTATTTACAAAGCAAGGTCACCTGAAACTATAATCATAATAGTAATGCTGACTGATAAGTATGATAAAATGTCGGATCATCCATGTATATCTGATAAATGATGCAATATTGTATTTCGGTACAAATATTAAATAATGTTCCATTGTTATTTTAACCTTTAATTTATTGATTATCTGTAAAAGTTTTAATCTTCAGTCAACAAATGATGTAATTCAATAAAAAAGTTAATAAAACGTGTAAATGATTCAGACTAGTCTAACATTATCAGTGACACTTCAATATCGCAGTTCACGCAAAGGGCAGTAAACACACCATAAACATTACAAATTATGAGCCGAACGAATGTAAACAAACCAAAGAGTATGTAATATTACGACTCAAACCAACCTTCGTTGTACTTGACAGAGCTATGAGAGTTGTCCATGTTATTCCTGCAGAATCCCGTGTACCCGTTATCCAGGGCTTTGTCCCACGACGCAGGCAGCATGTACTCGGCGGGCGAGCCGTACCCCATCATGCACAGGTCCTGCGATGTCATATTGTCGAAGCCGAGCACTGGCATCTTCCAATACGCGCGTCTACATCGACAGTTATCGACAACTGCACGAGCCGGCGACCGTGCTCACCGATAATAACGATAAAAACACATCATTAACCAACAGGTGACATAATATCCTCAAATTAAGTAGCTCTCCTTCAAATCTAATCGCGTTATTACTGACACTTTTGTCTTCAACTCGTACGGTTAATGGCAACACTGCAGCGCTACTAAAATCACAGTGAATATTTTTAACCTCTTGATAGTGTCGTTTCCTGGCAATGTTATAGTTTTTATCACTGATTGTCTACGGGTGAGTTCGCGTCTTGTTTACAGAGACGTCCGGACACGGACGGAGTCGAGTGTCGTGGTGTGGGTCGCGACGGCACGACCTTCCTCGTTCGCGATTTGGTTGCAACTGACAGCGAAATGTTGACTGGCGTCGTCTGACAACATCCGTTTCAATGAAAATCCGCCGAGTGCACGATTAGGAGCGGCTGTATGAATGACCTGCACAATAATGTGAGGGATCAGCGGAACGGGCCCGCCAGCCAGCGCCACTACTGACTCACCCCTTATCGGAAACGCAGCGGATGCGTATTCGATGCCTACTCATTACGCAGCAGCTGTCAACTCCAAGTTTTTGCCATAAACAGTTGCAGTATAGCAACTATGTGTGACTAATTAACCGATGCCGGTATAAACAAATGAACAACTCTCTTTGTCCCTTTGTTAACTAATTGCTAAGGAGACACGTAATTGCGTACCCTTTTGCGGTAGGTTATTTCTATTGTAGCAACAAGATGACATAAACTGAAAACAGCTCTGATTAATTATGCATCAATTTTGCATACACATTAAAATTATAAGACATCAATCGTATGACACATCGTAAACGGAAAAGTAGATATACCTAATTTAACTAAAAACATCGTTAGGCAAATGAACTCATTTTGATGTTTTGAATCTGTGACAACAAGCTGCTAATCTAATGTATATGTATATAATGTGTACAATGATAAGGATGTCGATATAATATTAACTGTTAGCTTTTACTTTGGTAGAAAATAGACTAACTTATTTCAACTTCATTAGGAAACAAGACAATTAAACTAAAGGGTTGTTTAGAGAAGGTCTTAGAGGAAATCTGTAGCGCCGCGATTACAAAAATAAAGCTTGGTTTGTATGATAACTGGATAGGTGGCTACGCTATTTTAGATTTTCTTCATAAGACAATAAATGCGATGGTCATGCTTGCTATCAAAACATTTTGTCATCGTAAAAACAAATAATCTAAAAATCTGTTTTTACGATTCCATTCTACAAGGAGAGGGTGGAAAGTATTTGCTTTCCGTAATATAAAAAGAAACACTTGCCGCAGTTTTCTAGAGTTAGAGAAAAAGCTTAAAGTGAACATTTTGATCAGGTTGACAATAAGACAAAAAGATATCGGGGGAAACGCGAAGCCCTTTATCTCATTTGATATGATAGTAATAAAAATAAGGCCGAAGATGGACGCGCAGTTCACCCGGAAGTCCCAGAAAACCCTCTACCACTGATAAACTGGTCAACATTGATGTTATGGCGACAGACTTTGATATAACTACAAAGTTAATGCGCAAGCACAACATTCCACAATAGGATGTTAAAGACGTAATAACTAGCTCTTAATTCGACGGCTTTAAAGTTTCATTTTGACTATGAGGCTTGCCAAACGTGCCCTAGATTCTGGAGTCATCCTGATCTTGAAGGAAATATGAGGTTTTAAACAATTGGCATCATTAACTGTATAAACAGCGATTGTAAACATGTCGGAGACGCCGCTATCAGCAGCAGACGTGGCCGATCGGTCGGGGTCAGGCCTATCTACTAGATACTGAAAGCACAAAATGAGGAGCTCGATGGCGCAGTGGATAACGCGCCCGGTCTGCGAATGCTGAGGTTAAGCAACTTTCGCAAAGGCCGGTCATCGGATGGGTAACCAAAAATGTATCATCTCGAGCTCCTCCGTGCTTCGGAAGGCACGTAAAGTCGGGTCCGGCCGTTACGTCCTCGTTCCGCGAGGCGCTCGGCCAGAACGCCCACAAATTTTAAAATTTGTTTTTCCGCGACGCTCATGATTTTTATTTTTTTTGCAAATTTCTTGAGAAAGTACTGTCGCGATTAAAATTGTTAAAAGAAAATAATAAATTATGTTAGTCTGAGTTGAATTATGTATTTTTTTTTGTTTAAATATTTAAACAAAAAAAAGTAGAGAGAACTCTGATAACCTACTAATCTAATGATTAGTAGGTTATCAGAGTTCTGTGCAATTATGCGGAATGAACACTACATTACATATTATTATGAAGGATGTTTGTCTTTGCTTCACGTTTCCTTCAGTTTCTTATCATCCAAAAAGAGGCAGCGGATCTCCTGGTTTTATGTATAGATATTGTTGGAGGTACCGGGGGGTATTTAGTTAGTCTGGTAGTGTAGTTTAGTACCTAGACTTTTTGTGACCAACCGAGTTTTAACTTGTTTTCTGAACATAATAATAACATAATACCTAACCTATACTATTTGAGTGCCTTTTAATTCGCTGGTTGACCTTGTGCTTGATGCATATACGTTGAGTAGCTATATCAATCGTGTTTTGATGAACATTATCTGTCATGTTATGTTTGGTTTATGTTTAGGATATAACATGTCAAACCCTCATAAAGGACTTCCTTTAATTAGGATCACATCAGGAAGAGCGATAACAAATATTGTCAAAAACGTATATAGGGTGTAGTTGAAATTGGTGCGGATATTTTTAGGGTTGGCTTTAAAATCATAAAAAAATAAGGTAGGGATTATTATAATGTTTTGGGCTGTGATTGATTGACCGATATTTTGGTACGGTTGCATCTTGTGACCATGGTATTTTAATATTCATTTCGAACCCTACATTGCATTATCTTTTCCTTTAATTTTTTGTCTTGTTTATTTCTGTTCCTTTTATTCATGATAATATTGCATGTCGAGGCCTACAATTAAAACAACAAACCTTTAAAAAAACTTGTATTTTAAAATTTTAATAGTGTATGTTTTGTTGGTAGTCTATCTAAAATAAATAAATAAATACTATGGGCACTACCACAGGAGAATGTTGTTAGGTAGGTACATACGCGACACGCTTGCGTGATGCCAGAACTAAAAATCCTCAGGGGATCGTTCGGTCAGCACGACTTGAGGAACCATTGAACTATATAGAAATAACCTAATCGAATGAAGTAAACTCTCTGGCTAGGAAAAGAATGGGACTCCTGGGGTCGGCCTATCCGAAACCGGAGGACTTCAGGCTCTTCGCTCTTAGGGACGTTGCCTATGTTGGTGCTCGTTTAAATAAATAAATAAATACCAGCTTTCCAGGTCCCAGCGTTTAGGATAAGTGTCGATGAGTCAGTCACAGTCAGTAAGTCGATCAGTTTCAGTTTTCAATTTAAGCGCAAATGACATGACTCATTATTATTTACTTAACTAGATTTAATTGCCAACTTATATCTCCTTTACCAAAAAACGAATGGCTAAAGTTAGACATTGTTTAAAAGAGACGCTGTCACTTTTTTAGCTAAGTAATATTTTTAGACAGACAAAATATTTATAATACGTATTTAGTCATTGTTTAACTATAAAGACTGTTTTGTGGTACAAGGACTTTATGACTTTCCGAAACTAACTAACAATATTTTAATAGATTTACAAGAACAACGTCCGAGGCTGATTTAATAAATTACAGAGCTTTGCGGAGGAAATTCCCCAGTCAAACTGGTTTGAGCGCTGCTTCTGTGACTGGCGGATTTGAACACATCACAAACATGTCGTACGTATTACGGGGAGTTTTGTGTTAGTAACAATCCTATCACAAAACTATACATTATATACTTTTTAAATAGTGAATTAAATAAATACTCACATATACTATATAGTTTAAAAAAGACCTGAGTGCCTAGCCTGTGTTTTGTTTACTATCCATTTTCATTCGATAACGTTTACGAAAACGAAAATTAGTATGGCATTGAAGCAGCGCCTCCTGGCGGCATACGCTATATAAATACTCGTTTTCGTTAACGTGATCGAATGGCGAATGAAACTCGCACTAGCACACTGCACCCTTGTTAGAGAAACCACGTGGAACCATGAACTCCATGAAGTTTAAATCACCAACATTGATTGGACGAGACGCATTTGTATCAAAATCATAGTTTTTGATACGAATGCGTCTATTGTATGCTTTGAATTCTTTAAAAATAAGGTGTTTTAAGTTTGCTTTCTAATAGTTTAAATTTGTGCATGTCGTGGCCACCTTTAAGTATGACAGCGTTTAAAAATAACGTTTGTTAGCGTTTGTTATGTTGGTTGTCTTTAATGAAAAAATAAAATAAAAACTCTTAAAGCAGTATTGTATTAGCAGTCTTGTTGCTGTTCAATGGTTGCTCAGCTTAAGGGTGCTCCCACATAGCAGTTAGATATATACGCTAGGATAATATTATATAACTAAATAACTAACTAACATAAATAATCATACATAATGGTAAAACATTTTTAAATGTATTTATAAGTTTAAATTGATAAGTAACAATGTTACTTCCTAATGCGTGAACAGGAACAGTTGAGCACACTGATTTTCGTAGTAACGAGTTTGGGCTGAAAGGGAAAATAACAATTTCATTTGTACGAGTGCCGTCATGTAGTCGTCGCCCGCCGCTGCACTGTGTCAAAACGAGAATCTACCAATACGTACAATGTAACGTGCGTGTTTTGAGGTCTAGCAGAGTCAAGGTCTAGGCCGCGTGACGTCACTACACACCGCCGCGCGCCGCTATTCACCGCGAGCCTATTCGCCTGCCGTTTACGTCAGCGGCTACCTACACCTATCGACATATCCGGGGGTCGACCGCCTAACTCTCTCGCTTTCGATCGCTTTGAAGGCGAGGCGAGGAGGAGGCGTCATCCTGTCATTTTGAAAGCAATATGAAAGCAATATCGAAAGCTATAGGCTATAGCTTTCGATATTATTCGATATTATATTTCGATATTATATTAGAAAGCGAGGCGAGGGCCTAGCCTTCAAAGCGATCGAAAGCGAGAGTGTTACGTGGTTGGGGGGCAGGATGTTGTTCTTGATTTAAGCGATGCGTTTTATTTTTTTAAATTTGTATTGATAGAAACTGTTTTGGTGGGCTAAAGACCGCCTTGTAACGGCCTCTGACTCCACAGACAGACCCACGCCCACGGCTTCTGTGCTCTAGTCGTTACGAGCCCAGTGAAACTGGGTTTATCCCCAGCGGGATGTTATCTGTGGTATCCCTGAGTCTATGGAAACTATATCGCTGTCTCTAACTCTAGCAGCCGGAACACGACAATGCTACAAACATTGAAGTTATGGCGACATATTTAGATAAGATAAGATAAGATTTAGACAAGCTCTACCACCAACCAAACCGAGTACACAAACATGTACCCCTGCTGGGAATTGAACCCGGGACCTCCGGGTTTAAACATTGGAAGGCGAGAAATTTAAATTCTTAAAGCCATATGATCGAAACTTCCTCAGAGTTTCTAGAGCAAACGGCTTTATGTAAGCGTGTCCTGGTCCATTGTGATGTGATGGCCGGTGGAGTAAAGCCTTCATGGAAAGGCTGCTGAGGATAGACAAGCGGAGCGCTGGCCGACCAGCATCCGATCCGATCCGAACCCCTCCTCGGAGAATCTAGTAGGGCACGGGAACACGAACTAGTGCGTGATGCCGTTCCCTCTAGAAAACCTCTGACGATGATTCGCTTCACACAAAAAAATGGCCGACCACCCGCTAGTTGGGCCAGAGATAAAGTGTTGGTTGCTGGAAAAACCTGGATGCGATTAGCTCAAAACAGAAGGGAATGACAAACATGGAGGAGGCCTTATACGCAGCAGTGGGTACATACGGGCTGAAAATGATCATGATGTTGATTCGCACCCGCAAGGCTTTAAAACACAAAGTCGTTTAAAGCCTTCGCATAGCAAATGAATATGGTGTCGTCAAAACAACTATGTGTGTAAGTAGGTTTACTCAGAGTTACGTCAACCCGGACTTCGCCCCCATTGGTCAATAGAAACACGTCAGTATAATCTAAAATTTAACGCCACCAGATAAGAGCTATTTTTGCGTGAATCATTTTCACGTAAGCATCGTTACATTCAATAATGTTAGTATCTTGTCACGAGTTATTCAATCTCTTTGCTGTTGTTCTGTCCAAAGTCCAATTCAATGGTAGGGCTGCCTCTCTTGAATGATCAAAGGTCATGTGACTTTGTTTACGAATAACCTACTTTGGCAAGTTTGGCTGACTAGATAAGATAACTTTATTATATTACAAGAAATGAACATGATAAGCTTTGTTTCCGATTAAATATAGTGATAGATAGATAGTGCTCAAGTAAAATCATATTTTTATTTTAAGTCGCATAATAATTACGTAAGGTTGAACACTTTAATAAAAAGTTGTTTAAGAACCGACGATGACGTAAAACACTCGAAAATGTTGCAGGTGATAAAATCGAATTTTAAATAATAAATCAAATACCTATAACTATGTACAAAATAATTCGTTTATATACCTAATTTATTATAAAAAATGCATATAATCTACCTTCAATATAGCATTTTGAGGAAACGGACAGATTATATTTAAAAAAAATGTGTGTTAATTAATGTTTTAGTTAGTTTCGACGTAATTAAATAACAAACTAACAAATATTAATACTTTTGCATTTATAATAGGTATTTGTAGGATTGCCTAATTAACACAACGATTCACATTTGCTCTAGTTGCCACATATTGTATGTGACAACACTGACAACCCTATCTCATCAGCAGTTACGTAAAATTACTCACAGTGACTTGCAAAGTACTTAAAATATTAGATTATTTAAGGAAAACAGAAATGGCTAATCACAAAATTGGTATTGTTATGATTATTTACATACCAATAATTTTACGCACATATTGTTGCGAACAAATTACGATTTGAAAAAATAAAACAAAAAATATACTCGTATAAACCGGACTAACAAAAAATAACTGCAAAGAGAAAAAACTGAAAAGAAAAAAACAAGCTCTACGATCCCAGAATTCAATTTGATTTGAGTGGCTCAATCCAACTGGCCGAAATGTTGATTAAACACTATTCTACTCTTACTCTGTAAGCCAAAGGAGCCCTATTCAATGTCGATAACTACGTTATCAACATCCGATCTTAATATTTTTACAAATATTGAAAGATCAGTTAAGAATCAGGCAAGCGCGGTTCGAATCCCGCTCGTGGAATTTTTTCAACACTTTGTCTTTTTCAAATTGGTATTGTTATTTATTTTTTGCATTAAAAATAATATATTGCCATTTTGTTTTAGATCGATCGGGGAAGTGGACAGCACACCTTCACAAATGAGCAAACAATTAAGGTAGGTGACATACTGATATAATAATAATTAGATTTTAGTAATCACTTACCTATATTATCCCGTTTTTAAATATATGGCTATAGAATTAACATGAGAGCATACCTACTAACAAAAAAATTAAAAAAAAGTTCTGTAAACTCAACAGATCAACAAACCAAAAGCAAAATCATAAAATTACGACAATTTCAGCTACTCCTTTCAGGGATCAATTGCAGTCATTTTAATTAAAAAAACTTTAATGCATCAATTGTTTTCCTGCAAAGTAGAGTCACAATGACTAAGCAATAAAAGTTTATACCTCTGCAATTAACTTGTAATTATCAGTATGGAAGCACTGGAAAACCCGTAATTTAGTTTCTATGTACAGTCACGAGAATAAATATATTACTATGGACAAATGGGCTACAATAATTTAATAATGTCTGTCTAAACGACTTTTAAGTTATATGATAATTTAAAAGCGGCTTGTAATTAATTTAGAACTCATAAAAAATTGATATGAGCCATTAAAAATCTTGTTTTAGCACTAGCTACCAAGCTTTAAATCAGGAATAACCTTAGTCCACGTATTGGAATCACGGGGCTAGAGTTTTAGGGGTAGAAAGCAATCAGTTGATGACGGTATGAAGAAAGCAATTTCGTAAATTGTAAAACTCTTCTGTTATTATTTGTCAGAGTATCTATAACAAATACATTAAGCATGATAATAATAATTGTTGTAATAAACTAATTATTGAATTGAAACTACTTAATACATTTGGTAAATACGCAATAATCTAAATAAGTAAGCATTATTGATGGCATTTTATTAATTAACAAATATTTTGACTATTTGATTATTTTACTGACTGAGTTGTGTGAAAATTATATGGCTTTATTTAATACCTCTTCAAAAAAAAGAAAAAGTAAATTATACTAATATTATACAGCGGAAAGCTTTGTATTTTTGTATGTATATATGTTTGCAACAAAGAAACTCCAAAACGACTGGACCAATTTAAACATTTTTTTCACCATTAGCGCTGAGTAACATAGGCTATATTAAAAATAGAAAAAAAAAGAAATGCGGTACGAAGTCCACGGGTCAGCTAGTAATACATAAAGTATTACAATATAGAGTATACAAAAGAGCAAAACAAATTCAATACTTACTTAATCATTTAAAAATACAGCATAAATAAACAAATACTTATTATTGTGAAATGGAATCTCGAAAAGAGATATTGAATTTCCTAATTTTTAACATGCCATCATAATTTCATATATCAACAACAGTTTCTTACTTAAATACATTTGTAAGATATTGTATCATAAAGAATGCTCTATGAGAAGTAACACAATGGGAGGTAAATAGGCAGTGGTCAATTGATAGGTCTGGTAGGTACAGTGTCAGTATGCAATTGAAACTAATTGTGTCCTTAAGCTAAGTGTCTTCTGTAGAACTATAGTCATGCTCAAATATTGCAACACTTAAAATTCCGATCCAATTTTCATAAACATATTTAGTTAGTGTCTTAGAGTAGAAGTTTTAAATGGTATGACTGTTTGAAAGGTATCAGACATGGATTTGAACGGCTGTCATATATTTAGAATTTACACTCTGAAATAATAATACATGAGGTAATAAAATATGAGACCTCTTTTTTATATTGGATTACTTTTATTTTATAGATGTAACAATAATATAGACACTTTAAAAGATTTTATGTTATGTTATAAGCCTTGCAGTATGATTGTTGATGGAATCAGATTATGAACAATTTTAAATTATAAAATAGTAGTATGTTTAGAACTTATCAAAATATTACTCAATAATTTTCTCGCAAAACCAAAATTATTTCTCTATTACTGCCGTCAAATTGTGAGTATGAGCAGGCACATTTATGGACACTTGCGGTATCCAACCTTAGCCCCTTGAGCGTCGGGCAACCAGCAGGTGGCCTATAACAATATAAATTCTTATTGTCTGGTATTCGACTCTTGAGCTCTTAGGTAGATAAATGAAATAAAAGTATTTTCTCTTGCTAAACAATGCAAAAAGAAGAAAACTCAAGCCACTCCTGCTTTTATGTTATACAAATAAGCATTTAATAGAGTATGTCATAACTTTGTGATTGTATATTTTTAGTATACATGTGTCATACATGATTTTAGGCTCTCCTTTTTCAAAATATCTTCAAAGGGTATTATTATGGGGTAAGTACACAATGTGTCTGTGGTTATTAGTGATAACCTTTGCTTTTGTACGGATGCTAAAAGCAATATTAAGTATCTATAAATATAAATAAAAATCATCCTTGAACTTGCTTCTTTTTTTATGTTTCTTCTTGTTGAGATGTTTGTTTATGTCTACACCACAGATCAACTCTTTAAAATTACAATATTGTAATAATAATAATAATAAATAATAAACTTTAATGGAGGAGCTCGATGGCGCAGCGGCTAGCGCGTTCGGCTTGCGATCTTGCCCGCTAAGCAACTTTCGCAATGCCGGGTCGCCTGATGGGTGACCAATTAAAAACATCTCGAGCTCCTCCGTGCTTCGGAAGGCACGTTAAGCCGTTGGTCCCGGTTGTTGTCGTAAGATGGCAGTCGTTAAAACCCACCAACCCGCATTGGGCCAGCGTGGTGGGTTATGGCCCAATATCATCACGTGCTACTGATCATGTGGGAGGCCTGTGCCCAGCAGTGGGACGTTTATAGGCTGATGATGATGATGATGAAACTTTAATACACTCACACCAATTATCTAGCCCAAGTGAAGCTTCGTTATGAAACTCGTTAAAATGGTTACTAGACAATGTAGGGAGGTACTCAATTCTTACTTTAGTTTTTGTGTACAAATATGTTGTGCCACAATCTTAGACTCACAATATATTTAAATGAAGAAATCAAGCCTTTATTCTACACAAACTACAAGAAATAATTGGTTAAAGACCTAATTGTATCGTCACATCATAAGCTTCTGATATATAACAATATTGATATCTAGGTGTATTCAGGATATAAGTTTTAACTTATATCCTGAATACACCTAGATATCTAAGCAACATAAGTCACAAACTAGAAGCTTCACACTGTATATGTAACAAGGATAATAGCAAACAGTTCTGAAGAAGACACAACACATTTGTATATCTGTTTATTGACCCACTTAACCAACAGATAGATAACCCTTACTTGTTAAACATTGGGTAACATAAATTAGAGGTCAAACCTGTTCTCGCTCGCTAGTTCCGCTATTGAGATTGTTGAGGACAATAAGCACCAATGTAAATACGTTTAGCTAAACCAACAGACCATACATACATCTTGAGGATTACACCTTTTACAGAAAACTAACAAATGTCTCAAGTATCGCTATTCCAAGTGTTTTCTTTTAAAGTGGAACTTTAAATGTATGTTGTTTGATTAAGAAATAACAGAAATAGTAATGAAATAGCCAGCTGTTCAATTAACAGAAAAGAAATGATAGAAAGTTGTTTTAAAGATATCCATTAGTATGTTTAGTGGTAACAACGCACGTTCTGGTTAGAATGTGATAAATAATACTGGTTCACTTACCTTCATCGCAGAGTCCCATCTTCAATTAATAATATTTTGCCTCAATCTTGTATTAATGTAACTTATTAAGTAAATTTATGACAAAATCACTAATTATTTTTAATCAACAAGTTTGTTTAATGACAGCTGTCAAATTCAATTGACGTTTTTCTAGGCGGAAGTTGGAATGAGTTGGAATGAACGAAGGTAAAATGTCAATGGTGTTGCCATACGCAAAAACGAATAAAGCATTATAGTGACATCTAGCGTTGATTTTCTTAACCATGCGTGTTTAATATCACTAATGTTCAACAGATGCCGCTGTAAGTGCTACGTGCAACTAGATTTTAATATACTTTGAATATGTTTAAAATTAAAATTGTTATATAACAAACTAAACTAACTAAACAAATAAAGGACCTAAATAAAACACAATGAGAGTTTTGTTATTACCCAATGGCAATTATGATACGATAGTAAAAAAATACTGTTTAAAAATACTACTGTAATGATGGTACTTAATTAGGTAGGTGCCTATTTAAACAACAATTTCTTGTAAGTTCAGCGTGTTGCAGCTTTCAGGGTCAACAGAATAGACAGAAATGAATTATGTCAGATAGGTAGGTAGATAGGTAGCGTGTCGGTTGCCACAGTAAATGCATACAATTAGTTTAATTGTAAGGCAGTGTATTCTAACCGAGATCGGCACAATGAGACGGTCGTTTGACCTAGGCTAGGATTCCTATTTGTCAACATAACGCACACGTGCTCTAGCTAGGGAACACGTGAAACCGCTTCATCAGTTAATGGAAACCACAACCATTCTAAATTGACAATAGTTAGTAAAATAAAGTAAACAGCCTATAATTGTCCCACTGATAGGCATAGGCCTCCATCGTTGAAATTAAGTCATCGCTATGATGTGATATGATATGCAATTGATCGAAATGCGGGTTGGTAATCACAGACCCGGGCTATGCATCAAAAAATCCGAAATACATTTTGTCCGACCTGGGAATTGAACCCGAGACCTTCGGGAATCGGGTCGAGCGCTCTGGCACTCGGCCACCGAGGCATTATGTTAGTTATTTCTCTCAATAGTTAGAAATAGTATTATAATAATACTAACCTAACATAAATAAATTAAATTAAAAAAAATATTGCGAATGTAATACCTATTTAGTGAAGTTATCTACTAATGCACCCCTCCCTCCTCGGATATTCAGTAGGTGCAAGTTCGAATACGTTCCAAATTTCTGCAGCACCTTTTCTTAATCAGGGTAGTGGCACAGTGCTCGACATGACTATGTATCGACACTTTAAGGCCAGTGTTCAAGACTTTAAGGCGAGTTTTCGTTGCCATAAAATTACATAGATTTTAATTGAAATATTACGGGGATAAGGGTAGCTGACGTTTCGGACACATTATATTCGGACACAGTGTCCGAATTGACATTTTTTAATTTTATTATTTTTTTCACTGACGATTCGGACACCAATTAAATAGCTACTTTGTACAGTCAGATAAAAAACTTCTAATGATTTCTTTACATTAATTTTAAGAAAATATACTATAGTAAAAAAGAACAACTTGATTTTTCTTCTGGCCTGCTCGGGGTGAAAAAATAAAGCTTAACTTTTAGTTAGTCTGGGGATGACATAGGGTTGCCACCTGTTTGTGTGCAAATAAAGTACCTACATTGATTATTACAAGGTAGAAAAAAAAGTACCTACATTGTGTCAAAATAAAGTACGATTATGTTTTTCGCTTAAAAACATACTTCTCATTGGTTTTAGCAACTTTTAACAAATGATTATCACTGCTAAATATCTGCACAGCAACTTTTTGTAAAAAGAATCCCAGAGAAATAAAAATATATGTGAAATAAAGTATTTTCGAGTACTTTATTGTTCTCATAAAGTATTGAGTATAATTACCCGAAATAACGTAGGTACAATCTCATTAAATAAAAATCTTCTATGCGTGTGTATGTTATTGAACTCCTTCTAAACGGCTGGACCGATTTTCTGTGTGTGTTCAAGTGGATTCGAGAGAATGGTTTAGATTTACAATTAGACCCGGTAGATGGCGCTGTTATAGGGGTCCATCATGGGACGAACACCCGTAGGTGTTCTTAAGCGGACGAATGATTTGCTTGTGTTGTTGTCATGGAAACTGTCAACGTTTTCTTTGTTTTGTTGTCATGGAAACTATCAAAGCGGTACAAAGTCCGTACAAAGTACCAAATAAATGAAATGAAAGTACAAATATTATTTTTGCTTCCCGAAATGGATAAATGCTCACCAAATTTTTACACTATTATTCAAATGATTGAGGATACTAGCTGCCCTACTCACGTAGGTCACGTGGTTATTTTTTTTATTAGACAACAGAAAGCAAAAATTACCAAATTGAAACTCTAGGCATAAAATATTGGTGTTATCTATTTGGTGACAAAATAACACATTTGGTTTGAAATGCAGTTAAAAGGTATTCATATATTTTTAAGGCATTTAATAAAAATATAAATTGTATCCTTTTTATAATATTTTAGGAAACACAATTTGGTGAGCATTTATCCGTTTTGGTAAGCGTTTCGAATTTTATTGGTTACTACCATTTGAATACTAGAATAGAATTGATACATTTTTGGTAGGCGTTTAAACACAAGCCTTAAAATTTGATGATACTGGATGATGACATAGGTATTTTATTCATTTAAATAAAGTGTGTTTCGGATTTTACGATACATACATAGCCTTGGGTTGTGATCGATCACCGACTCGCATTTGGCAAGGGTCGTGATTAAACCAAAACCCACCAAACCGCATAACATCATCAGCGTAGTAGAGGCCCTTTCTTCCTAAGTTCTTTTGTCCATGTTGGGAACGTCCCCAAGGCTAACATCATTGGGACGTTTGTAGGTTGATGACAACAATAATGAATGAACGTTTAAAAAGCATGAAACTAAATCCGAAATAGATCTACATAGTTTCCCATTTTTCTTTTTCGTCATCTGCTACACAAATAAGTCTGGGCGGTAAACACAAATAGAAATCGAATCATTGAAATTCACGAAAATGTGTCAAGTTCATTTATTTTGATCAGTTAGTTATTAGTATAAAAAATATAATATGCGGATTAGGGCCGAGTCGATCGACTAAAATACTGTTTAATTATACTTTTAATTTTTATTGGATAAGATTTATAATTCAATATACCTATACAGTCAGTACCATATTTAGTAGCTATAATAATATAATGATTATTTCCAAAAAAGATTTAATTAATCGCATTTGTATACAAAAGTAATTACAACACAATCGTATGCTGAGGGCTGAACCACCTCCGTGGTCTAGTGGTTAGACTACCGGTCTCAGACCCGAGGGTCTCGAGTTTGATTCTCAGCAGGGAGTATGTTAGGCTCAATGAACGAAATCGCTTATTGAGCGAAAAAAGAGCTCACAACGCGTCGTGGTCACTGTAAAATAGCCTCAACGCGAAATCCGTATAATCGCTCTTATAAAAACTAATGTACTGGTACTGATCGAGACCACTTGGTTAGGCGAGCCTACCGGCAGCCGTCGCGTTCTGTAGGGTTACTCTAGAAACACAATTGCATTAATCAATTTCCAATCGCAAATCTAAAAAATTCAAATGGCACTCTTAAAAGCGATAATATTGGAATTAAATTGCGTGGAAATTGAGTGAACAAATTATTAATGAGATGGGGCGTTCCGAAATTGCGAAACTTATCCCAATATCGATATATATTAATCGCACTGGAATTGTATTGAGATTGAGTTTGCGTTCAAGAGTAGCCTATCAGCATTCGATTCGGCGATAGAAGGAAACAGAAGAGCATCGGGGATTCGATGTCAGGGCGCGACTACGACAAGTCATATTTTAATGTATTACAATTGATTCCATAAGAAATTAATAGAAAGCGTAAATCGTTTCATGCGTTTTCTTCGATAAAACCCCCTATAATACAAGTGAAAACTCAGGTCTTCACAGTAAGTACCTTTAGTATTTTTCAATTGTTCTATGGAAAAAAAAATATTAAAAAGTCAACCAGTCTCGTGAAGCTTGAGTGGGAATCAACCTTTGGATAACGTTCCAATGCTCTGACCGCTAAGCTACCGAGACCCCAAAAAATTATTGATAATTGATTCGAAATAAGTAATTAAAGGTATAGATATAAATGAACATTAAATCTTCTGCTATAAATATATTTTGGAACACAGTCAGAATAAACCGAGCAAGAAATGGTGCGCTTTACCTAACTCATGAATCTTTATTATTTGGCATAACGTTACGAATTGGCATGCCTTCATCATATGATTTCAACGCATCTTCCAACCGGAGATTTATACCTACATGCCAAGGTGAGAAAATAATCATCCTCTTTCATAATCTTCTCTTCAATACCGCTATAAACAGGCAAAAAATACAGTTTTAAAGGACCTACCTACACATTAGGCATTCAGCAAATCTAAAAAATCTAGCCACTTATGACAATATTTTTTTAAACAATATTATTGTTATTTAACTACTGAGGCGCTGGCTATCTTGTCGCTAGGTGCCGGAACACAACAATGCTACAAACATTGATGTTATGGCGACATATTTAGATAAGATGGTAAGCTAAGCTAGCCAGGCCGACAAACAAGCCCTATTACATGCATGCATCCCGGTACATGTTTGTATACCAACCGAGTACACAAACATGTACCGGGACCTCTGACCGGTGGTCTTAACAACTAAAACCACAGAGACGGTTAGTGCTGCTATTTACCATCACATCCCAAGTCCGCAATTGCAATATAGTCTCAATAGGGTGTCGGTAGCTTAATTTTGACAATAGGACTATGGAAACCGCCAATCAGGCATTGACACACGATCTTAGTGCTCTAAGCACACGATCTTATAATAATAACAGATTCGAGTTTCTGTCCTACCTAACCTAACCCTAAAAAAGGAGCTACCTGTAAGTAAATTACCTTATATTTAGCTGCAACTGTGAAAGAGATTGTTGAAATACACACAATGGTAAACTTACCTATTAAAAATTATCTATATTAGGTGGAGATTTATGGCATTGGTTATTATTTTTTTGAGAGAGTTTTGCCGATTGCCGCTGACGGCATTTTCATCTACACCGGGATTTTTGGGGGCACTAGTGCGCACTAGTACGTGTCCCCGTGCCCTACTAGATTCTCCGAGGGGTTCGGATCGGATCGGGGAGCGGAACAACCCGAGGGCGCCACTAAAGGCTCGGACCTCGGCACGGTTTGACTGAGCCGTGGTGGTGGCGAGAGCGCCTAAGTACAAGTCTGTAGGTACCTGGTATAGAGCGCGTGTGAACCGGCTCATTCGTACCCTTGTTCTATGAGTACGGTGTCTTGGGCCTAAACTAGTGTGCATGTTTAGTGTATTCTGTAAATGTGTAGTGGCATTTAGAGGATCGGGCGGGGATTGGTTTACCTTACTTTACTTAGACAAAATCTAATCTAGGCAACTCAACTGCACCAGAATAGTATATTGAATACTATACTATAATTATTATTCTAAACAAACTTAAATACAGAACTAAACTTTAAAAAAAACTGGTGCTATTTATTTATTTATTTAATTTCTTTTTCTATTGTATATGCTCATACAGACTAGTTATACTTGATAGGCTAGGAACGCCTTGGGTAAACTATAAAGCTACAGGTATTGTGAGTAGAAAGAAATCAGCAAGCGCACATCACCACCACCACCGACATCGAGTAGGGTGCTACGATTTTCGCTCTAATTTTCGCTACAATTTTCAAGTATCTATACCAGGGGTTCCCAACCTTTTTTTGTCTACTGCCCACTTTAAGAATAAATTATTTTTTAACGCCCTCCTTTTTAAACATACTTAAAAACCGCTAAGTACTTATAACTGATTATTGAAACGCAACTTTATAGTATTCGGACAGAGTATCTTTTATTGAAAATAAATCAAACATAATCAATTCTTATATAAAAACTAATGTGAAGGTTGAATCTGATGCTGTTCAATAAGTTTGTTGATATCAGGTTCCAATTTACTCAAAAACAGCCGCAAGTCGCCACGTTCGGTAACACGCAAACGATTTCTCTTTTTAATAAGCAGCGTTGCCACAGCACTAAATCCACGTTCACACAAATATGACGATGGGAATGCTATCAAGAATCGTTGAACAATTAACCACAATCCAGGGTACAATTGCGGGATCGGTTAATGTAGCCAAAATTCTTGATATCCATTTTTGAACTTGATTTTTATTTCTTCGTTTGTTGTCAATTCTATAAGTTCTTCTTCCAGCTGAGGTGACATTGCTGTGTTGACATTTGAAAACGGATCCAACACCCAGTCTGGTATTTCCAAGTTTAAAATGTCCTGGTATCGTTCGGTGAAGTCAATGTGGAGGTTTTCCAAATGTTGGCAGTAGGCAAACAAGTCGTCGTTACTGCAGGATACTGATAAATTCGGAAAATTGTGAAACTCACGTCTGCCCATATTCTTTTTGTGCAGAAGCAGTTTGGCTGCGAAAGCAGCAACGACATTTTTTGTTGTAATTAAATTTAGTTCATCGCCTTGCAGTTGGAGGTTCATGTCGTTGAACAATTTATACAGGTCTGTCATGTAAGCTATATCATTCTTTGATGTTATGAGCTTGTTGCGCAGTTCTGTATCTTTAGTTTCCAAGAACTCTATCACAGAGTCAAACAGGTTGTAAAATCGAATCAGACAATTGCCTCTTGACAGCCAACGAACTTCAGTATGAAGCAACAAACGGTTGAAATCTTCGTCATTAGTAACACAAAGCTGATGAAATAATCTATCATTCAAAGAGCTGCTACGGATTTTATTGACTGCTTTGATGACATATTGCAGTGATTGAAATAGTCGTTCACTTAAGTTTCTAGCAACCAAACGTTGTCTATGAATAACGCAATGTATAGCAAGGACATCTGGAATTTTATTCTTTAAGTACGCTATGAAGCCTTTATGGCGCCCTGTCATAGCCGGAGCGCCATCCGTAGCAACTGATATAATATTTTTCAAAGGAATCTCTTTCTCTTCACAAAACTTTTCCAATGTATTGAATATGGTTTCGCCTTTTGTATCTGTCTCCAAATTTCTGGCAAACAATAGTTCTTCATGTATTTTCTCATCTTTAATAAACCTCACGTAAGATAGCAACAACGCTTCATTAGTTGGTAAAGTGGACTCATCGAGCTGAATTGAGAATTGACTAGTCCTCAGATGATTGCACAATGATTCTTCAATGTTTTCAGCCATTTCATCAATTCGTCTTTGCACAGAATTATTACTCAAAGGAATTTTTCGGATAATATTTGCGGCCGGTTTATGAAGCACAGTAGTTATTACTTCCTTTATTGCTGGAAAAATTAACTCTTCTCCGATGTTGTGTGGTTTGCCTTTTTGAGCAATTAACAAAGAGATATTGTACGAAGCTCGAAGTCCGTCGTCATCTTGCTTAGCAGCCGCCGAAAATAGTTTTGATACACTTGGCTGAGTATTATGCTTTTTCTCTAGGTCTTGAAAATATGCTACATTCTTGTCTTTCTTATCTGGATGCATTTTATTCAAATGATCTTGCAGTCTTGAAGGCTTCATTGCTTCGTTCGAAAATGTTTTTAGACATAGAAGACACAAAGGTGACGACGGGTTTGTGGGATTTTCAATAAATCCGAATTTAATATATTCCGCAGAGTATTGCCGTCTCTTCTTTTTTACTTCCGACATTGTTTTGTTTTGAGAAATACGTAAGTGTGGAAATCAAGTACTGCTTATCTATTAAGCGCGAAACCACAAATGAAAATAAAATAAATTTACGTCGTTTATATAGGATTGCATAAGCAGCACGCACCAACAGGAATAAGACAAACGTGCATAAACTCGTTTATCTCATTCGACGCCCAATCGTACTCGACAAGCAAGAACAAGTATTATAGAACCAGCCGATTGATACAGGAATGTACAAATCGGATTATTTAACAAAAACCTGTTAAAACATGATTGCCCGCGGTCTATTATATCGAACCGAGTTTGAGCTATATCTTAATTAATATTAGTTGATGTTCACAAGATGTAGTCGAGAGTCGAGAGCTCAGTTGGTGTCTAAGAGTCTTCCTAGCTAGGTAGATGAAATTATAAATCGACCCCAAAGCCCTACACAACGCCCCCTTTTTTTTCTGGGTCTCTTACCGCCCCCCTTTAGGCCTGCAGCGCCCACAAGGGGGCGTTATCGCCCACGTTGGGAAAGACTGATCTATACTATCTGTCACCGACATATGTACGGACTTAGACGAGACATGCCCTGTATGTGCCCATGTTTTTGAATGCTCTTCAGGTAGAAGAAGTCGTCGACATCCTCGACTGGCGATGGCAGTTTGACAAATGTGGGGTATAAAAATGAGCTGCTAATGAATTACAGAGAAGTGTTCCCTAATGCATGCAAGCATTATGCAATAGCCGATATGAATTATATGCATCGTGACGTCACTTTGATATTGGCAGTAGCCGCTGGCAGCGGCGCGAGCGCACTTCTCTCGGTCGTTCAATGACATGGTTCATTTATAAACCCGTTGTCAGAGTGACGCGCTCCATTCATACCGATATGCCATGCAGGCTCTTACTGCAGCTGATAGGTCAGTTTCGTCAGCTAAAGTTAAAAACCGGCCAAGTGCGTGACGGGCTACTCGCAGTGTAGGGTTCCGTAGCCCATCTCAATAATGCGGACTCTGAGAAGAGGGCTTTTATGAACATTTATTTAACGATTTGAGGAGCTCAATGGCGCAGTGGTTAACGCGCCCGGCCTGCGAGTGCTGAAGGGCCGGTCATCGGATAGGTGAACAAAAACTTATCATCTCGAGCTCCTCCGTGATTCGGAAGGCACGTAAAGCCGTTGGTCCCGACTGCATTAGCAGTCGTTAACAACCACCAATCCGCACTGGGCCCGCGTGGTGGTTTATGACCCGTTCTCCCTTTCCTCGGGATAACGGGTCATAAACCACCTATCTAACACACCACCTACTACCCAATAGGGAAGGCTCGTACCCCAGCAGTGGGAATATAAAATGAGCTGATGATGATGATGATGATGATTTAACGATGGCTCATATACTTAAATGTATATGAGCCTACCGGTTTTACACACCTGACAACGTTATTTAAGTATTTCCCAATGACAAATACCTCACTGCGCCAAGTACATTTTATAAGTTGGTCGACTGTTACTCGTAAAATTGTAAAGCCTACTTAGCTGTGATAGTTTTCCTTTTAACTTCGTCATATATACAACTACTGTGAATTTTTTCACGTATCCAAAAACAACCATTTGGCTGGCAGGGGAGGACACTTGACTTTACAGTTTAATTAATAGTTTACAAACGGATGCCTCAATCAAAAAACTGTTTCCACAAAGCCGCTCCCACAATGGCTCCGTTCTGTCCCCCACGCTGTTTCTCCTGCTTATCAATGATATGCTTGCACTTGGAAATATTTATTGCTATGCAGATGATAGCATGGTGCATGGGGGATATAACGGTCACCCAGCGGCAGGGCGGGTCGAAACGGAAGTGAATCGAGTGAATCTTGTCATTGAGCTCAATCGGGTATTGGACTTCATATCTAATTGGGGCTCCAATAATCTGGTTGAGTTCAATGCCAAGAAAACACAGATATGTGCGTTCACGGCAAAAAAGTCATTCCTTCCAACTCTTTGGGGTACATCTCTTAGCCTGCAGAGCAGTATCAACATGCTCGGTATGACGATTCGCTGCGATTTGAACCAAAGGGACATTGGATCATAACAGCCTCACGAAAACTCGGTATTCTGAACAGAGTGCGGCGATTCTTTACACCGGACCAGTTGTGCCTTTTGTACAAGACACAGGTACGGTCTTGCGTGGAGTATTGCTCGCACATCTGGGACGGTTCCGCAAAGTATCTTCTCGATGCCTTGGATCGATTGCAGCGTCGCGCTGAACGCATTATCGGCAATGCAGAAGTCGCAAATACTCTCGAATCTCTGCAATTGCGTAGAGATGTTGCGTCACTCAGCGTGTTATACCGCTTATACCATGGCAAGTGCTCTGAAGAGCTCTTTGACCTTATCCCACCTTCTCCCTTCCTTCTAGAGTACACGTATTGCTCTTCGGAGTCACCGCTTCACTGTCTCAAATATCCCATTGCGCACAAAGAAATTTGGTGACTCGTTTCTTTGTCGTACCTCCAAAAGATGGAATAGTTTATCAGCACACGGTTTTCCTCCTTCTTATGATATGGGGTACTTCAAACGAGGCGTGAGTGTGTAAGAGGTCTCAACATACACCATTTGAGGCCCAAGCCAACCTCTCCTGCGCGTGGTGCACCTTGCTGACCAACAGATGAGGCTCTGGCGACCGACCGATGGCGGGATATCCATCACAGCCCGAACGTAGCTAACAAAGTGCACAGACCGATGTCGGGCAGCAGCGACACTGGTGCTATTAGCTACGCACTGCTATTGCCCACCCGCATGCCCAGCGTGGCAATTATGGGCAAACCCTCCAAATGACGGCATGAGGTGTGCACTTGGAGAGGCCTATGTCCAGCAGTGGATTAGTATAGGCTGATGATGATGATGATGTTTTCCCTCCTTCCTATGATATGGGGTCCTTCAAAAGAGGCGTGAAGAAGCACCTTGTTGGGCCGGCAGAGTGAGGTTAACTGATGCTACGTTTGTTTTCACGCTGCACCAGTTATCTTCGCGTCTGGACTCCATTTCCATTTAACATCAGATGAGATGGAGTCACTTGCCGAGCTATCTATAAAAAAAGCAATATTTTTGAAATTGCTATCCAAGACACGCCACACTATGAGGTAGACAAGAAAAAAAATTACATCTCCACTTCAAAAAATATATATTTTTAAAAATTTTACTTCACCACACAAACTGTAAGGATTCCTTGTTGTCTACGAAACCCTAAAAAAGTTAAAAAGTTAGCTAGCGCGAGTTTCATTCGTTGCCGCTACACGATTACGTTAACGAGACCGAGAATTTAAATGGAAATTTTTTAACTCTCCTCGTGCCACCATGAGGCGCTGCTGCTTTAATGTCATACAAGTTTTGGTGTTCGTTAACGTAATCGAATGGCGAATGTAACTCGCACTACATATGGGGTCCTTCAAACAAGGTGCCTTTTCACGCCTCGTTTGAAGGACCCCATATCATAGGAAGGAGGGAAAACGTGTGCTGGAAAACTATTCCATGTTTTGGAGGCGCGACAAAGAAACGAGTCACCAAATTTCTTAGTGCGCGATAGAATATTTGAGACAGTGAAGTGGTGACTCCGGAGAGCAGCACATGTACTCCTATGGAGGAAGGGAGGATGAGGTCAAAGAGTTGGAGGCCTGCCCACACTGCGTTTTCATGTGTGCAATAATACTCGCATTAGGCACCTTGAACGATTTTATTTGCCATTCTATAATGTTAACCTGTTAACTTATTTGACTTAACAAATACGAGAATATCGATAGCATTGCAACAGTGCCTCCTCCTAGAGACAAACGAGCAGAGCTTTTTTTTAAATATTTTGCGGGTAAGCACTTCGCCTTCATTGAGATGAAGTGAGGAAAAGGCCGAACGTGAAAGCGTACCTTACCCGGAATCCTCAACTAGGGAAGCTAGCTATCTTATCTCTAGCTGCCGGAACAATGCTACAAACATTAATGTTATAGCGACATGTTTAGAGAAGATGGTGGTAGCCAGCCCCTTCCACCAACCAAACCGAGTAAAATTCGAAATTCAAAATCATTTATTCAGTTTAGACTACAAATAGCTCCATTATGCCATCGGTTCGTACACAAACATGTACCCCCCATTGGGAATTGAACCCGGGATCTCTGGGTTTGAAATTTAAGTCTTAACCACTTGACCACAGAGGCGGTTAAAAGGGTTGCCATTGCCATACTTGTCAATTCATAATTGCAACTCACGTCATTTGTCACCAAAGGTCGCTGTAATGCCATACAATGGTAACATGATCAAATAGCGAATAAATCTCACAAGTTTACAACAAAAATAGCTATAAACACTTTTGAAGTTTTATACAATAATTAATTAGTATATAAGTACAATACTTACTCAGGTATTCGTCGTCGACGTCGTCATAACTGTCAAAGCCATGCTGCACTGTGGGTCTACCTGCCAAAATCATGTACTTGGATAGAAACTTGTGGATACGTTCAAAATTTAAGGTATGTTTTTGTTTTCTTAACAAACAGGAAAAACGATAGTGATTGAGTTTTCAGGCTTACACTTTCGAAATTTGTGATTATCTTTCACACCAGTGCATCTAAATATTCACATTCACAGATATCGAACTTATAACTACATATAGGTGTATAAATGGTCGCGAGCAGCTGAGTGTTGGCATAGGTTTGCATTCTAACGATCCTATACTCATATGTGTGTTCAGATTATAATTAACTGCCGTTCCATCAACCTGCGGTGGGTTTCCCGAGCTCACGGCTTGGAGGTCGGTCAACCACTCATCTGGTGCGTGAACGCGTGGTTTTCTTTTTAATCAAATTACACAGGGCGCAGTGATCAAAGTAACCTTTAGGCACATACTTGGGTAGCCAGTGAGTGGTAACTGATAGGTAGGTACAAATTGTCTATGTAAAGAAAGTAGCAACTAAGGAAAGCAAATAAAAAAAACTTGCCGAGCCTCTGAAAGTATATATAAATTATTTAATTATTTAATAAAAATATATTATATATTTTTATAACATCTTGTATTATATAAGGTCACTTTTTATCAACTGCAAATATTTTGACAAAACATCTAATTATATCAGAGAAATAAGGCCCTAGCATTTAAAAAAAAATCAGGCTAGATTTTTTTTACTTTTCCTGACACAAAAATTGAAATATTTTTAGAGCGCCCTGTCTGTTGGTTTTTTGAATGAAACTAAGGGCACGTGTAAGCGGTGAAGGCATTGCGGCCTTTCTGTTTCGACTCCTTTGAATTAAAACTACCGAAAGTGCTTCATTTTTCTTTTTAATCGAAAAGTCTTTTGGCGTATTTCTGGAAAACTAGCGTATAAAAATTTAAGGTTTTTTCATAAAAATTGTTTATATATGTTGTTGAATTTATCCTCAAAATATTTGCAGTTGATAAAATGTGACCTTATATAGTTAATATAAGTATTATTTGTCATACCTGTACAAGGTGACTAAGTAATAAGGACACTATAAAATTGTAAACACCATCTATGTACCACTTAGTTTGCAAATAAAAGTTTGAGTTCATTCAACGTACTAAATTTCAGCTCAATCCGTCAGCAGGAAGGGGGTCAAATTTCAATTACTAGATTTCATCCAAATAAACAGGGCGAGCTAAATAAAACCGTTTAAAAAAATAGGAGTTAGCGTCTGATTTTTGACTATGGCAACAATTGAATGTAGACCATCTGTTTCATGGCTGTCATGAAATTCTGTGCTAATTTTTAACGACAAAAACTGGTGTCAATCGACCGCTGGAGCCACTTCGGTAATCGTTATGAAATTTCGAGCTAGGCAATCTAGGCACCTAGGTGGGCGGAGGCGCCATGGGATGGGCGAATACTTCGCTCGCGTAGGTTATAAACGTATTTGATTAGGAACTGGTCGTCTTTTGTACTAAAAATCCTCACCATGGAAACTGCACTACATCACACTATAGAGAGCGATTCATAGGTATAAATTATTAAAAATCTTTGTTTGTGATTCTAATTAGCCATATACATACAGGTCGACTTTTTTATCACCATCCAAACCTTCTGAGATGACTTCCGTGATGCAAACGAACAACTTTTTCTATTGGACCAACTTCCTAACTCGAAAAAAAAAATCAGCTGTTCCATACAAAACTGATTTTATTTTTCGCGTTAGGGAGTTGGTCCAATAGTAAAAGTTGTTCGTTTGTATCACACGGGAGTCATCTCAGAAGGTTTTTGGATGGTGATAAAAAAGTCGACCTATATACATATATATTATTCATATAATTTAATTAAAGTTTAAACATAGTTTTCTTATTGTCATTTAATATGATTAAGGTCATAGTTAAACATAAAAATAAATAATAAATAATAATGAAACAGGAAGTGTGTCGTGCGTGATTGATTTGCCTGCCGCACACATAGACACATTAAACTCACACCATAATCAAAATCCTGGCAGTAGGTACTTGGAAATTAAACTTACACATACAATAATTTCGAAGGTTAAAACGTCAATGCCCATTGTACAGACGCCTGCAGATCCACATGTCCAAATCTGTCAAATTTCTTTAATACATTTTCAACCATATACCTTAAGAATAAAGTTTAAAGTCTATTGGGGAAATTTGACAGTTTGACAGTATTTGACGTTGATGTGCGGGCGTGTGTACTATATACACACAAACGACAAATTAATGAGGAGGATAAATATGTATAATCCAAAAGTAATGAATGACAATGACACTTAAATACCAGAATAATTATCACTAATTGCAAACAATCGCTACTTTTGAGGGTCAAGTCTAGTAAAATCTAAAATTATTTATTTATTTTAGGCTTGAAGCTTGTGAGATAGTAATAATCTCAATAATAAGCGCTTAAAGTATTTATGACATCATTCTGTCTCTTTAGACTATGTTTTTTTAAAAATTCCCTTGAAGCTCTGTTCGTAATTGAATAATTTAGAAATATTTAAAGTGCCTAGTGCCAGTTTCATCTGACATTCGATCCGTTACAGAAAATGAGAATTTGTATTGTAAGTATGGCAACATTTTAACTCTCCTTGTATTCCACTAGGAGGCGCTGTATGTCAATGCCATACAAATTTTCGTAGCACACGTTTTTCTTCCTTCCTATGATATGGGGTCATTCAAAAGAGGCGTGAAGAAGCACCTTGTGGGCCCACAAGATGCTTCAGCAGAGTAAGGTTAACTGATGCTAGGTACGTTTGTTTTCACGCTGCACCAGTTATCTTCGCGTCTGCACTCCATTTCCACTTAACATCAGGTGGAATGGAGTCATTTGCCGAGCTATCTATTTAAAAAAAAAACTATTTTCATTAACGTGATTGTATGGCATGCTGGTCCATATCCCATGCTGATCTGGGACGTAAAAATAATGTCATCATCATCACCATCATCATCTCAGCCAAAAAGACGTCCACTGCTGGACAATGGCCTCCCTCAAGGATAAATCATTTTGAGGGGAATTTGCCATACTCGCCACGCTTGGCAGGCGGGTTGGCGATCGCAGTAGGGTGAGAATAATCACAGAGAGACGCTGCTGCCCATCCTCTGGAATGGTCCCATAGTCGCCTTCTACGACACCCACGGGAAGAGATGGGGTGATGCAATTCTCAACCCCCGGCATCACACGGGGAAAAGAGCCGGCTAAGGTAAAGTGTTCCAAGATGTTTGCATAACAGGCGATCGGTTATCAACCTAATGTAAATGAGGGTATACAAGCTACTAACAATTATGAGACGACCAACACCTCAGTCTCCCTGTGACCACTGACCTTGCAAAGTGTTCGAAACGTCAGGATAAACATTAAAAAGTAATGTGTAAAATAAACGCGAGTAGATCCGTAAAAGTTGTTTCATTTCAATGTGTAGTGTTCGCGTCAACTTTAGAAAACAACCTAATGTTATCTATTCCACCACGAAACCTAAATTGTGCTAAATTTGGCGTCGAGGTCACTAACGGCGAGTTAACTCAAAATTGGTTATCTGGATGCTCTGTCTACTTACTTACCCCTTTTTGGGAGGACGTGAAAGTATGTAAGTATATGATCGAATTCGATTCGAACTCGCTCAAGGCACCTAGCAGATACAGATATGGTGTTATAATTTTTATTTTTTATTTAATAGGACAACCAACCAAATTAACACAAATACAAGCAAAATTGTTTTCGAACAAAAATGAACTTAAGCCAAGTGTCATCTTACCTTTTATATGGCAGTGGCATATATACTACTCAAAACAAAATAAGGGCCACGAGGTATTTTGTCTGTACCATGAAAATAATAAAACCAATATTAATTTTTTTGTCTCCATAACGAAAACTAATGTTGTTTTTACCGTGTAGACCAATAAATTTATTCCAATAATAATGATTAAAAAGTTTATTTGCTTTTGAAAGAAAAAACACATTTAAGGTTAAAAATAAAAACAATGTAAAGTTACTGAAAACAAAAGAAAATACTCCATGCTCATCTTTTAGTAACGGGTATGCCCCCCTCGTTTCGTTACGCACTCCTGAAGCCTGGAGTGCATGCTCTCAATCAAATGCCTGACATTTTCCATTGGAATCTCTTCCCAGGCTCTTTTAACAGCGTTGATGAGTTGCTGTTGGTTGTGGATTTCCTGATCACCGTCTCTAACTCTTCGTTTCAACTGATCCCACATGTGCTCTATTGGATTTAAGTCCGGACTGTTCGCCGGCCACGGCAAGACTTGAATTTGAGACGCTTCCAGTACAAACCGAGTCGCTTGAGCCGTGTGTGCACGAGCATTGTCTTGCATCAAGATGAATCCAGGACCCGCTCGCTGGGCAAAAGGGATCACATGTGGTCTGACGACTTCCTCAATATACCGCTGAGCAGTAACAGTACCCTCATTTAAAATAGCGAGCTCAGCTTTGCCGTGTAAGCTTATCCCGCCCCAAATCATTACATTTGGACCACCAAAACGATCGACTTCATGGATGCAGGCTTCTGAAAATCTCTCGCCGTGTCTTCTCCATACTCTAATACGCCAATCGTCGTTAAAAAATTTAACTTTGCATTCGTCTGTGAAGAGCACCATGCCGCATTGGTTTATGTCCCAGTCCAAATGTTGACGGGAAAATCTTAAACGATTTGCACGATGATTTCTGGTTAATGGAATACGGACAACTCGCCTTCTTGATGCCTGCTGGTCTTCATGCAATCGATTACGAATAGTTTGGTCACTGACACGAGTACCCGTTGTGAGCCGTAAACGATTTTGCAGCTTGCGGGCCGTCGTTGTGCGATCTCGGCGCGCACTTAATCGAATGTAACGATCCTCTTGAGCTGTTGTAATGCGAACTCTGCCCGAACCAGGTCTTCTTCTAACACTGCCGGTCTCTTGGAAACGATTCCATAGATTTTGAATAGCTCTTCGAGAAAATCCCAATTAAAAACCCACAGATCGCTGCGAATGACCTTCTTCAATCATTGTAACGGCTCAGCCCCCCAACCGCCTAACACTCTCGCTTTCAATCGCTTTGAAAGTGAGGCCCTCGCCTCGCTTTCTATTATAATATCGAAATATAATATCGAATAATATCGAAAGCTATAGCCTATAGCTTTTGATATTGCTTTCATATTGCTTTCGAAATGACAAGATGACGCCTCCTCCTCGCCTCGCCTTCAAAGCGATCGAAAGCGAGAGCGTTAGGCGGTCGACCCCCTGGTTGCTGTCAGCGAGTCCATATGACGCCTGCGTGCTTGTGACATATTGCAAAAGATGTTTCTGACTCGAGATATGAATGAACTCTGATAATTTCTAATAAACCAAGAAACTAAGGAAAGCAAAACGTCAAAGAAAATGCAATCAAAATTTTCAAAAATAATTTTAAATCAAATTTTATTTAAAATTGTTGCCAGCATTAGATGAATACTACAATATTAAAAAGTTTAGGTATCAAAGAGTTTGTATACTCAATATTTTACTACTTTCAATATGTAAATGTTTAATAATTTACACCAAAATGAAAAAATACCTCGTGGCCCTTATTTTGTTTTGAGTAGTATATATTGCCACCATATTTTGACTTTATGCAATTGAGATAAGGTCGAAAACAAATGAAAAATTTGAACAAGTGCCCGTTAAAGGGTTAAAGGCTGCCACGGCATGCAATGTGGACTAAAATATATTATCTAAATACATTATTTAATACAAGTTAGTCAAGTAACGAAAAAACAAATACAATTTATTGCTACTGTTCATTAATTATTTGGCGTTACTTCAAGAGATTGCAGTATTTGACGCTTGATTTCTGGGGTTTGTCTGCGAAGATGTCAATTTTACATAATATTTTGCAAAGATGGTTATATTGCCGCTGTAATCTATTAATGGTGGCGGCGTGGTGACGCACATTGTTGGTCCTACTGCCTTTTACAGAGAAAGGGACATACTTGCTATTTATGTTACGGGTCATTCTTGGGCTATGTTGTCTAGTTAAGGCGAAGGGTAAGGCACACTAGCGCCACCAATTGATAATTTGACAATTACTAACGGACCGGATCTTTTTTTAAACATTGCGTACCGTCCGATAACAGGAAAGCATCCATAGTATTTATTTAATAATTGTGCACTACTTTTTGTTGCGTGGTTTAGCGAATAAATACAAGAACAAACCTAAAAGTAGTGTACAATTATTAAATAATAGATGTTTGCCTAGTGTCGGAAGGTCCGCAATGTTTGAAAAAAAATCCAGTTTAGCAGTTATCAAATTAAATCCATTAGCGGCGCTAGTGTGCCTTACCCTTCGCCTTAATCAAGTGAAAATTATCTGGTACTCGAAATTTCCACATTTGATTCAACGCCACCTTATAATATGACATAGTTTATCGTCAAGTAACAAGTAACTATTAGTTCTAACCTTATTCGCAATTTTTTGTCACAAAAATATTTTTTATCTACTGTACTAACTAGTTATATGTAAACAATCAAGAAATTGAGAATATCATGCGGATGACAGTGATAAGTGGGTTGTATATAAAAGATTATTAAGTTTCTAAATAAAGCTATTAGGATTACCTATTTGAGTAAGTGATTAAATGATAGGCAGTTATCTTACTTATTTCATATTATTTTTTTAAAAAAAGGCGTGGTAAGGGAGCGAAGTCTATGTTTGTAATCAGCATTGGTGACCTATAGAGGATTACCAACGCCGATTACCTTATTTTAGTTTTTCCCATAATTCTTGACACTTATTGTCAAAGATAAGTTAGCTAGTTTTTTTGCAGATGAGTAAGCAGAAAGAAGGGGTGTACCTATTGCTCTTCCATCTTCATTTAAGTCCTCGCGCGCTATATGCACTACCGGCACAGATTAGGTAATAGTTACTTCGTAACAGATAAATCACTCCCTACAAAAATTCACATACCTACCGCGTTAATAGCCTACTTCATTTCGTCGCGACGCGTCGGCGACCGCTGCGTGCTAAATTATGCCTAATAGGCTCGACTATAGAGTTGTTATCGATTGGCAGCCGCGCGTCCTTGCTGCCATCGTAGTAATGATAGGGCTGTTGCTACGATAAAAATATTGTTCACACACAATCACTTGTACCTAAATTAATCTGTGTCTAAATGGCTTGTTTAAGCTTTGTAATGTAAATTAAAATGAATGATAAATTGAAAAGCTCAATTGTTTATAATCAGTATGAAAACATGGAACTCGGATTATAATGTTACCTATGATATTAAATGAATTACCTACTTAAAGTTATAAATCTTCATCATCATCAGTCCATAATATCCCACTGCTGAAATATAGATTTTCCTTCGTATGAAAGTGTTATTTTATGAAAGAGAACTGAGTGGGTATAGAGATGGATTATATTCCTTATTTTTTTTAAGTAAGGAATATAATCCATAACTCGAGTATATACACCCATAACTCGAGTATAAAATAGGTATCCACATTCATCATACAAACATTTGCCCCTAACGGGATTCGAACCCACGACCGCTGACGTGGCAGGCAGGGTCACTAACCACCACACCAAACGTGTTGTCACAACTTTAATGCAGACATAGTCACAGGTCATTTATATTTGTCTGACGTATCGTGTCGCGACGCGTCAGAACGGAATCGATTTCATACATACATTGTTTCATACATTTTTAGATTTATATTTTTATGTTGTGACTCAAAATCCGCCTTTAATGTTGAAAGTAAGTAATTAAAACCAACCTATTTTATTCTATAAATTCATCCAAATAAGTAGGTATCTATAATGTATATACTTAAAAGAGCTTCATTAGGTAGGTACTTACCTTTCTTCATCAACAGGCAAACTAAATAATGACAGGTTTTAATTCCTTTTATTAGATTTACAATCATCAACTTCACAAAAATTTCCAGGCGCGTGCGGCATTGATTTATATTATTGAAACGAGATTTTAAATCACCTAATTACTATTTACAATAATCTCAGCCACACAAATATCAATCAACATTTATATTAAACTTATTCACTATTTACAATACTTATTTAATAATAACTACAGAATACCTACAAATGATCGATGTTTTATGAATGACGCAACGTGCGCAGCGAACGAACGAGCGCTTGCGACAGTCCACTGTCTTTTATACCGCCGGCGGTAGCCGCTCGGTAGGTATCTAACGCGCGCAAGTACATGGAGTGACGTAGGCCTGCTACCGGTAGCGCATAAGGGGGCCCGCTAATTATACCTACGGCGCGAGACGGGTCAGAGTGCGAGATCAAATTGCCATTAGATTAAGTTATCGAAGACGAGAATCAAAGCATTGAAACAGTGTCTCGTGTCACGGTAATAATATCTTTACCGTGCTCGTGTTGAGAACAGAGAAGAGTTAAAAATTTTGTCTCTTTTTCAATAACGTGGTCGAACAGCGAATGAAACTCACACTGGGCACCCCGCTTTTCCATCGCTTTCGCGTTGAATTGTAAGTAATTTGAAGAATAGTGAAACGATACTATTGGATATTCAATAAAATCAAAGATGGCACCACACTACTACAGTCTGTTTTGCCGACGCCTTCCCCCACTCGGGTCGGTAAAGCGGTTCGGCGCCTGGTAACCCCGGTCCGGCGGCGGCGGCGGCACTTTTGGCTCGACGAGCGGCGCGAACGGTTGTCAGATATTCGGTGTTCAGTCCTAGCTTTAGATTAAGATTTGTCTATGTAGATAAGAACCAATGTAAATTAGAAATAAAGTTATTTGTTAGTGCGTTACGGTTTCTTTTCTGTAGATCTTCTACCTATTTCTTATATCAGAAGTGGGATTGGACTGACGTAGTTCATCCCGTTTTGCTATCCGACATTACCTTCATTTAGTTTCGATTAGTTAATTTCGTTTCATACTTTGAAAAAGTGCATTTTTACTTACGTTCAGTGCAGTGTATGTGTAATGTGTAGTGTAGGTAGCTGCATATATAGTTGCGGTTTGATTGATTGAGTTTTCTTGTTGAGTTTTTAGGTTTTAATTACGTATAGTTCTCGTGTATAGTACTTAGATAATTTATTAGTTGCTGATAACGTTTCTTAAATCGATTACTTACTATTCCTTTTTATTTTAGTAGTTGTTTTAAATGGTCGATACAATGAAGTTATTTGAATCGAACTAACGTTGATTTTACTTATTTTGATTTGATTGTTTCACTATCTTTTTTTTTCTTTTTTTTAAAAGTTTAAATAGTTTCGGTCGAAGGTAGTTTGAAGTAAGTACATTGAATAAGTTTTAATCTTTTGTTAGTGATTAAATATGTCTGAAAAACGGTCTCGTGATAAAAATAGACAGCGTAGTCGAAAACGTCGCCGTAGTTCATCTCCCGAGGATGACCTTCGACATCAAATGGATACGATTTTAAATAGGCTTCAGGCATTAGAAAGACAACCGTTCCATTCGCCGTCTGTGTCGACGCCAGCCCTTGGTCTAGGTCAGGTGGAGCTTGCGAAGACGGGGTCTACGGTCGGCACACCACCGGGTTCGCCGCCACATTCGTCGCGGTGCAGCCAGTCGACTGTGGCAGCTGGTGGCGAGGTGGCGCTAGATGCAGTTCCGCGGTCCAGCAGCGGCGCCCCATCCGAACAAGCTACCGATGCACTGGTGAATGCAATCCGGTCCATCAATAACGCGGTGAGATCAAACCAAGCTTACTATATTTCCAATTTTGATCCGAATTTACATGATATTGATGTGTGGTGTCAGGAAGTAGATAGAGCTAAATTAACTAATAACTGGAGCGATAACGAGTGTTTATCTAGGATAGGTAATTGTTTAAAAGGAGATGCTAGGTTATGGCTAAATGAATGGGTGACGACCGATCGCAGCTGGAGCAATTTTAAAAGGGAATTTAAGCCTTTATGCCCCAAAAAGCCTAACGTGGCCAACATTTTATTTGACGTAATGAAGACTACCTCTGATAGTTATCCAACTTATGCTGATTATGCCCGGCGTTCGTTGCTCCGCCTGCGAGTCGTGTCTGGACTAAGTGAAGAATTAATTTCCACCATTGTCATTCGTGGCATTAATGACCCACAAATTAGGGCATCTGCTACCAACGCAAAGCTTATGCCTAATCAGCTAGTAGAATTTTTCTCAATTTATGTGAAACCAAATCCGGAAAAAAAATACCTCTCGATTTTCTAATACTTTTCGAAACCAGCGTGACAGTTCTAAATTTAAACGACCTTCCGACACATTAAGGAAACAGCGCTATGATGGTGCCAAGTGTTTTAATTGTGGTCTAAGTGGTCATCTTCAATCTTCATGTAGTAAGAAGCCTAGAATTGATAGCACTAGTCACTATAAAGTTGTTCCTGCAGTGGTTTCGACGGCTAAGTTGCCAAATGTAGAAATATGTTCTTTTTGTAAGAAACCCGGACATAAAACTGAAACCTGTTTTGCCAAAATGAAATCAGAGTCACGGAATCAAGCTAACGTAAATTTTTGCTGTGAGATGAAAGGTAGTCGCAATAACGATGTGGTGGTAGCCGTTATACAAGGTATCCCTGTTGATGTATTGATAGATAGCGGATCAACAATATCGTTAATGTCCTTAGCCCTCTTGAAACACTTTGATTGCCCTCGTAAGCCCACCTTTCGTATTTTGAAGGGTATCGGTAGTCAAGAAGTAGAATCAACTTGTTTTGTTACTTTGCCGATTGAGTTCGATGATATTACATTAGAAGTCGACTTGTATGTAGTTGATGCCACGTATATGAACATGCCAGTCATAGTAGGGACAGACGTTCTTAATCGAGATGGAATAACATACTTGCGTACTCGTGAAAGCCAGTGTATTACTCGTAGTTTACCTAACCCAGATAACGTTTTTGTGGTTGAGTCTGAAGACAAGCTTCAGATTTCTACGGAATTGACTGGTGTCAACTTCGACAGATTACTTTCGTTGATCAAAAGCTTTGCTTCACATTTTATAACTGGTACAGCCGTTTCAACTGTCACTACCGGAAGTATGTCTATCAAACTCAACAACAACATACCAGTAAGCTATAGACCGTACCGATTGTCTCAAGCTGAAACTCTGCGCGTTCGAGAAATTATTAGGGATTTGACTGAAAAGGGTATCATACGGGAGTCGGAATCAGAGTTTTCGAGCCCTATCCTTCTTGTTAAGAAAAAAGACGGCACGGATCGTATGTGCGTCGATTATAGAAAACTTAATGAGATAACGGTAAAGGATAGATTCCCACTCCCTCTGATCGATGATCATATCGATCGATTAGGACGTCGCAAATATTTTAGCAGCCTTGATATGGCCACAGGATTTCACCAGATCCCGATGCATAAGGACTCTATTCCACTAACAGGGTTCGTAACGCCAGAAGGCCATTTTGAGTATTTGAAAATGCCGTATGGTTTGGCAAATGCCCCTGTTGTTTATCAACGTATCATCACAAAAACTTTGCGAAACCTTATTGAATCTGGTGAAATCCTTGTATATATTGATGACGTTTTAATTATGAGTTACACTATTGATGAGGGACTCTCTATCCTTCGAGAAGTATTGACAACTTTGACAGATGCAGGATTTTCGATCAATTTAAAGAAATGCTCATTTTTAACTACTAAAGTAGAATACTTGGGTCGAACAATCAGCCAGGGTCAGGTACAGCCGAGCCCGTTAAAGGTAAAAGCCTTAGTTGAATCGCCTGTACCTAAAAATGTTAAACAGGTGCGGCAGTTCTTGGGCCTGGCTGGTTATTTTCGAAAATATATTGCAGGATTTTCTAGCAAAACCGCTTGTATAGCCAAATTGACGAAAAAGAATGTTCCTTTTGCGTGGGGACCTGAACAAGAAGCAGCTCGGTATGAAATTCTTTCACATTTAACAAGTGAACCTGTTCTTGCAATTTATGATCCAACGTTACCTATCGAGGTCCATACCGATGCTAGCTCGTTAGGATATGGTGCTGTTTTACTTCAAACGCATGAAAATGGTTACAAACGTGTTGTCGCTTATTTTTCTAAATTGACGCAAGGTGCGGAATCAAACTATCATTCATACGAACTGGAGACCTTAGCGGTAGTCAAAGCCCTGCAGCATTTTAGACATTATTTGGTTGGGGTACATTTTATCGTTATAACCGACTGTAATGCTTTAAAACTAACTCAAAAGAAAAAAGACTTGATGCCACGTATCGCCAGATGGTGGATGTATTTGCAGGACTTTGACTTCTCGCTTGAATACCGTAAAGGTACTTCCATGTCGCATGCGGATTATCTGAGCCGTAATGCAGTTAATATTGTTCGTATCCAAAAGCCGCACAATTGGGCACTTGTGGCTCAATCTGCGGATGAAGAAACGCAACTTCTTATGCAACAACTATCCGAGGGTCAATTGGACTCTAAACAATACGTTAAAAAGAATGATCTCTTATACTACCGATGTTGTGCTACCGGAGAAGACGCTAAACTGTTATGTTTTATTCCAAAAGGCCATAGACTCAGCCTGCTACGTGTATTTCATGACGAGCATGACCATGTTGGCGTAGATAAGACTTGCGACCTTATTCTAAGGCATTTTTGGTTTCCTGGGTTACGTGCTTTTGTCCAAAAATATGTATCGCACTGTGTTGTATGCCTAGCTCACAAGAAGTGTCCCAGAGCACCACTTCAGCCAATTCACTCCTATACGAAACCCGATTTCCCCTTTGATACAATCCACGCTGATGCTTTAGGACCTTTGCCAGAATCTAACGGTCATCGTTATGTATTAATCATTGTCGATGCTTTTTCCAAGTATAGTCTTTTTTATCCAATGTTACGTCAGGACGCAACCGAGCTCAAGCGTCATTTTACGAACGCTATTTCACTTTTTGGAACTCCTAAGCTAATCGTTGCTGACCGTGGCAGAATGTTTCAAAGCACCGAGTTTCTTAGCTGGGTATCTGAATTAGGAAGTGAAATTCACCTAATTACTCCCGAAATGCATCAGTCCAACGGTCAGGTTGAGAGGTATTGCCGTACTTTGTTAAACATGATCAGGATTCAAACTAATTATCGTCAGGAAGAATGGTCTAATGTATTGTGGAGGTTACAACTTACCATAAATATGACTAAACACAAAACCACACAAGTTTCGCCGCTTAATCTGTTAATCGGTGTTGACGCTATGACGCCTGTCATTCGCAACCTTGTGCGTGACGTCGCAATAGAAGGCACTCATCCGAATAGAGATGCTCTTCGTGCGATGACAAGGCAACGAGCTTCTGAGCGTTTGAAGAAAAATCAGGAGCAACAAGATTTCTCAGTTAATAAGCGTCGACATGAGCCTTGTATTTACCCGGTTGACTCCATGGTCTTTGTAATAAAGAAAGCTCAATCCACAGGAAAACTAGATTCTGGTATGCGCGGACCCTACCGCGTTGTCAAAGCGCTGCCACATGGCCGGTACGAGCTGCAATTGATTGCGGGCTCCTATGGGAAGTCAACCCAAGCCGCGGCCGAGTATATGGTGCCATGGAAAGGGGAGTGGACTCCAGATGCCTGTGCTGCATATTTTGAGAGTAAGATTTTGGTCGTTATTTATTTAGTGAGCAGACCTCACAATTCTTTGCGAGTAGACCTCGCACGTGAGCAGACCTCACAATTATTTGCGAGCAGACTTTGCACGCGAGCAGACCTCGCACGTGAGCAGACCTCACAATTATTTGCGAGCTGACCTCGCACGTGAGCAGACCTCACAATCTTTGCGAGCAGACCTCGCACGTGAGCAGACCTCACAATCCTCTGCGAGCAGACCTCGCACAAATAAGTTACTTGTATTTGAGCAGACCTCATTTTGTTCTACAGGTGCAGACCAATTGGAGTCCGAGTCCTCTACAGTGGATGAAGACACGGTTCGTGACCAGGGAGCTTCAGTATCCGGTATGGCATGCCACAACTCATCCTTGCCGGGTTCCACTACTGATGACCCAAGTTCATCGGGAACGGCCCTAGAAGACGAGGAGACGGTCGTAGTTGTCGTCATCGCTGAAGACGAACCAGATCCAGAACTTGACTCTAGGAATCCCCTTCCCCAAGGAGACAAAGATAAGCTAGCGGAGAACGAGGACGTTCTCTTGTCAGGAGAGGCCGTATTGGATATTCAATAAAATCAAAGATGGCACCACACTACTACAGTCTGTTTTGCCGACGCCTTCCCCCACTCGGGTCGGTAAAGCGGTTCGGCGCCTGGTAACCCCGGTCCGGCGGCGGCGGCGGCACTTTTGGCTCGACGAGCGGCGCGAACGGTTGTCAGATATTCGGTGTTCAGTCCTAGCTTTAGATTAAGATTTGTCTATGTAGATAAGAACCAATGTAAATTAGAAATAAAGTTATTTGTTAGTGCGTTACGGTTTCTTTTCTGTAGATCTTCTACCTATTTCTTATAATACATTATTGTCAAAATTTATCTTAAAGTTTTAACCTTGATATCTCAAAAAACTGCACAAATCATGTCGTATTCTAAAATTACGCCAATACAAAAATAGACATAATTTATACAGATCTATTGGCGTTTATTTCTATAATATTTAAGTCGGAATGACGTTCCCATGCAGATCTGGGGCGTGAAAAAAATGTATCAGCTGTTGCCAAAGTTATGACATCTACCTTTACAGAGGTAGAAGAGTTATTCGATGAGGTTGCACAAAAGATCCTTATTGGTCTAAGTGTTACTGGGAGAGGAAAATTTCAGCAGGCCCCATCTAAGATGAGATAAGATGTATCAGCTGCGTAACCTCCCGTGCATGTCGTAAGAGCCGGTTAAACGACAGGGTTCCAAGATGCTCGCATATCAGATGATCTGCTAGCAACCCATCACTGATGTTTCTATTCCACCTCGAAGCCCTACTTCGGTTATACAAAATGGGGCGTCGAGGTCACTAACTGTTAACTAAAATTTTGATGCTCTGTCTACCAAAGGCGAAGGTGGAAATTAAAAGAAGGAAAGCACCAAAAACAATACCTATCGACGTAATTTTAATACCAAACTGTTGACCGTTGTGTGTGTTAAATGGATGATTGATTATAACTTGTCAAGAAATACTGTTTATCTGTATGAAGTAACATGTTGATTATTTTCTAAAGGGAAGCCGATGGGAATCGGGTTGTATGGAGTCTTCGCCACTGATTATTAGCCCTTTTTGGGAGACGTGAGAGTATGAATGTATGATTGTATGTAAGTATGGAATGACGTTCGGAACTGTTATAATATTAATTGTACTATAGTACATACCAGAGTACGTATTTAAAGATTGCATGTTGCTTCAATTTAAAATAATAACTATGTCGTCGAATAATATACCTAAAGCATGTAGAGGGGCATCAATAAAGCAGTTTCGCTGCAACTGAGTCGATCGGTCTCTATTGTGTCAAGGAGTAATGGGCGGGATCAACTTTTGCCCTCTCACAATAAATTCAAGACATCTTCATATTATAATTGTGAAGATTTGTTAATAGCATAAATGTCTATCATTTTGTCTGTAAATCTTCCTAGAAATTAATAAATAAAATAAATATAGTGCCTGGTAAACAAATAGATTATGTCTAAAACTCGACTGCTCGACTGCTCGATGGCGACGACCCTTATATCTGACAAGCAGTATTATTTTGCATTGCTGTGTTACGGTGTAGAGGGAACTAAATTCAGTGACAGAAGAAGGCCACACAAGGCATAGAAGCACAAGAAATGAAAGATGGATAGTCGCCACGGATCATGCTCAGTGGCGTACATTTGGAGAGGCCTATGTCCAGCAGTGGACTAGTGTAGGCTGATGATGATGATGATGATGAAGAAGAAGCATAGTAACTAGAGCTCCACCTTCAGCGTATAACTTAGGCGTTGTTAGCGTCGATGGGTACTTCCCGGCAGGATGATATTCCCTTAAAATCCCCTAAACAGTTTCAGTAAAGACTAATGATACCTCAGACGAACCTTAGAGTTACTTTGAACTGTTTATATTTACAACTTTGAAAAAAAAATCAGCTGTTCCATACATTTTGGTCGAATGAATATTGATGTTTTGTATGGAACAGCTGATTTTTTTTCGAGTTAGGAAGTAGGTTCAATAGTAAAAATTGTTCGTTTGTATCACGGGAGTCATCTCAGAAGGTTTGGATGGTGATAAAAAAGTCGACCTGTATAATTCTTCCAAATAGGTTGCAGGTAGAGTGAGAGCGACACTTCCTTTAAAAGAGATGTGAACACTGGTGGTACAACACTCACTTAGGTGGAGCAGAGAAGAGAGGCATTATGCTTATTATATTACCTACTTCCTACTTTATGTCGGGAGTTAGCAGTTTGCGCCAGACCGCAATTTTACGCGAGCACGCAGGCAGCTAGTACGACAATATACGTTTATTATTAATCCTTTTTGGCAAAGAGTGAGCATGATGAAGCTTCGGTTGCCCGGGGTCACCACCTCCATTGTTAATACAGGATACAGGCCACTTAACTTACAATGGTGTGCATGCGTATTGAATTATAATTCGGTTTAAATTATATGAAAAATGACGTAAAAGTAAAATTAGAATTTTCTTATCGAAAACATATCTATTTGCGATTGATTACGTTTGTAATTTAATATTCATAATTGAAGCTTGTGTGTATTCATAAATATATTGTTTGTTAGCATTGAATTATGTTGACTATGGCTTGCAACGTTAATAATTTTTACCATGTAAGTATATGACAATAGGTACCATAACATAATATACACAACTTGGACTCCTTCTTAAAATCAGCGTTGCAGTTACTTGAAGGTGCAACGTATGCTGAGCGCAGTCCAATTCGTCGTAGCATTTAGTTTTAAGTATAAGCACAGAAGAAATGTATTAGTTTTATTGATAGAACTTAGGTTCTAACAACACAACTGTGCTATTTCGAATAAATGTTTTGTATTAGACTGCTAGGGTAATCTGTAATTTTCGTGGTTTCTTGTTGTTTTTTTTTTTTGAGAGAATTTGCTGATTGCCTCAGACGGCATTTTCAGCTTCACCGGGCTTTTTTGGGGGTGGCGAGGAACGTAAAGGGTCCCTCAAGCCGTGTGAAACGAATCACCTTCGGAGGTTTTCTAGAGGGAACGGCATCGCGCACTAGTGCGCGTCCCCGTGCCCTATTAGATTCTCTGAAGGGTTCGGATCGGATCGGTTTCTTGTTGTACCATACCTAATCTTATATGTATTAAGTGTTTGTAGCTACCGTTTATCGGTTCTGTAAATACTCTCTTCATCCTTATTAATAATGATGAGAAATGGTTTTTTGTAAGTTTGAGACAACGATTTGTGACTAAAGCGGTCTCCTGATTGTATATCTGTAGATAATGCATTGGTGCGTATTGGGTACACATAAAAAAAAGCGGCCAAGTGCGAGTCGGACTCGCCCATGAAGGATTCCGTAAAAGCAAGTAACATAATATAAAAGTTCTGGTCGATTTATGACGTATTAAAAAAACTACTTACTAGATCTCATTCAAACCAATTTTCGGTGGAAGTTTGCATGGTAATGTACATCATATATATTTTTTTTAGTTTAATCATTCTCTTATTTTAGAAGTTACAAGGGGGGGACACATTTTACCACTTTGGAAGTGTCTCTCGCGCAAACTATTTAATTTAGAAAAAATGATATTAGAAACCTCAATATCATTTTTGAAGACCTATCCATAAATACCCCACACGTATGAGTTTGATGAAAAAAAAATTTTGAGAAAAATTCTAAGTTTGGGGAACCCCTAAAATTTATTGTTTTTTTTAAATTTTTTCGTGAAAACCTTAATGCGGTTCAAAGAATACATCTACTTACCAAGTTTCAACAGTATAGTTCTTATAGTTTCGGAAAAAAGTGGCTGTGACATACGGACAGACAGACAGACAGACAGACAGACAGGCAGACAGACATGACGAATCCATAAGGGTTCCGTTTGGCTACGGAACCCTAAAACCGGACTTACTGGCTGACTCATTAACGCTGAAAATAATTTCATAAAGATTCTTTTACGATGTAGACAAAAGATAAGACGGGATTTTCCGAATTTCTCATGGGATCACGACAGACAGGTTTTCAGGCGGACCGCGGACGGCATCTACCTAATAATTAATATTAAAAAATACTTTGTTCGAATTTTATTTGCAATTCGATCACGTTAACGAAATCGAGAATTGATATGAAAAAATGTTAACTCTTCTCGTATGCCACCAGGAGGCGCCGCTTCAATGCCATACTAATTTTCGATTTTGTAAACGTCATGTATGTACGTATGACATCGAAGCAGCGCCTCCTGGCGACATACGAGAAGAGTTTTCAATTTTGCCATACAAATTCTCGTTTTCGTTAACGTGATAGGATGGCGAATGCCCGCTCTATACCAGGTACAGACATGTCGGCTGCCCCATTTCAAAACCTATTAAGGACCTAAAAGCAAATTTTACAGGAGAGCGTATAAACGTAAAATAGGTCAGCCTTTGAAAAATATTTATCTTGGGTAAGAAAAAATCTATCGATTGTATAATATATAAAATACGAAACATGAAGTATTATTGATATATTGATTTATGTGTATATTACATATTTTAAACCCCTTACTAACTTTGAAAATTGAGATGCTGTGCTTTAGTACCCCTAAACACCTGTTTCAAAACATAGTAGGTGCTTTTACTAGGTTTTGCTATAGTTAATTTAGTATTATCCCAGTAATTCAAAGCTAGTAGTAACTGTATATACTGTGTAAATAAAATAATAATGTAATCAGTAGGGAATGTAAATAAACTCACAATTTATTTAATAATATCTTTTAATTAAAACTACTAAATGCAGACATTATTGTCCTTCGTAAATCAATCAAAGCAAAAGACAATGAATATTAAAATTTCTCAAAAGAGCTATTCAGCTGCAAACATTTGCCCATTATTTGTCAAATCTATTGAAGAGTCATTGACGGATAAATTCATCCAAAATGATCTTCGTGATTCAGGCAATTTTTTCATTAGAAAGTACAATTCTTCGAGGGGTGCATCAAATCCGAAAAAAATAATCAAAGTTAGTTTAAAAAAGAAAAGATACTGAAAATTCAATTTAAATAAAAATAAAATATTTTACCTACACCTTACCTTTCAGCCAAAAAGACATCCACTGCTGGACATAGGCCGCCCTCAAAGTAAATCATTTTGAGGAGAATTTGCCATAATCGCCACGCTTGGCAGGCGGGTTGGCGATCGCAGTAAGGTGAGAGTAATCACAGAGAGACGCTGCTGCCATCCTCTGGAATGGTCCCATAGTCGACTTCTACGACACCCACGGGAAGAGATGGGGTGGTGCAATTCTTTACCACCGGCACCACACGGGGTGTGTTACCTACACCTTGTATTATAATAAAGGTTTCTCGAGACAGTGAAAAATTCAACTTGTACAACAGAGTTTAAATTAAACTGTTTTAATGGTTCATTAGGACGTGCCGCTCTCTTTTTTTTTGGCCATTCATATCTGTCATTGATTTCAATAGTTTTAATGTTTTTCCTTGATAGCATCACCGTGTCTTTAAAATTCTTGAAATCGTAAATATTCGTATTGTTCGATTTCGGATTTTTAGATTAAATGTGTGCTTAAGTTTTCAAGGTTATCTATTAAAAAAGTCAGAGTAGGTACATACATATATCACGTTATTGCATGAGCGACAAGATTTTTTATAGATTCCTATAATACAAGTAGACTTAGCTTTTATCCGTCTCTGAATCATGTTTTTCATTCATATTTTCGATATTAGCGGCAAGCATAATCTTTTTTGCACGGTAAAATTACATTTGGCGACTCATTTTAATAACTCCAAACACTGCGATGCGACGAAATGTATTTACTGCGGCGCCGAATGAACTAATGAAGCGCGAGTCTGCGTATGCCAGTTGTGACTTGCTATTGCGCTCCCCGTGTACCCACTTCCCTCTTCATTCCTGTTCAACTATTTCAAAAACCTAGTAAGGAGCACAAACCACATGAAAACCTAGCAAGTCTCAGAGACTTACTAGGTTTTGAAATGGTTAAAGTGCTTTGCTAGGTTTAAAAATGGTTATGAGGTGGTGAATGGTGCACTTACTAGGTATTGATGCTTCAATATCTATGTTTATATCTTAGATTTCAATGCTGGTGTTTTTGTATTGTGTAGGGACTTATTTCATTTGGAAGATTAATGCAAAAACCTATTTTTACAAAAAATGTTCCTTACTAGGTTTTGAAATGGGGCAGCCGATGTGCCTGGGCGTTTCTCTCCTCCACGGCTACCCGAGCCGAGGTCCGAGCCTTTAGAGGCGCCCTCGGGTGGTTCCGCTCCCCGATCCGATCCGAACCCTTCGGAGAATCTAGTAGGGCACGGGGACGCGCACTAGTGCGCGATGCCGTTCCCTCTAGAAAACCTCCGAAGGAGATTCGTTTCACACGGCTTGAGGGAACCTTTACGTTCCTCGCCGCCCCCTAAAAAGCCCGGTGAAGCTGAAAATGCCGTCTGAGGCAATCAGCAATCTCTCTCCAAAAAAAAAAGGATGGCGAATGACACGTGACACTTGACACCCAGTTTTCGTCGCCAAAAATAACATAGAGTTTCATTTAAATATTACTGGAAGACTGCTAGGAAGCGGTGCCACTACTTATTTTTAATGAATCCATATTTTGAATGTTTTCTAACATCTTACCTAACACCTATAAGTGTTTGTTACACTCAGATACCTAATGTTGCAATCGTTATTACCTATTTTAATGTATTAGTGTAAGTAAACAAACGTTGATGAATGAATAAATAAATAAATGCAATAATAGCTTCTTAGGTGAGAGCAGATATTATTATTGTTTCAGCGTCTCACTATCCGCAAGGTTTGATAAGACGATAACAAGGTACAGTGACCCGGATTCCGTTGTGTGTTGTCTTCGACGGGTTCCCTACGCCATATCGAATACCAAATGATCGAAAATCAAAATATCGAACACTATTCATCGAACGGTCCAAAAATCGAACGTTCAAAATATCGAATTTACAAATAATCGAACGTTCAAAATATCGAACGCTCAATACATCTAATGATTAATTTATCGAATATGAGTTTTTTACATCATGAACATCTATCAGCTTGTCAAATTGGCAAAACTAAAGGATTCCTGGTTGACTGTGTGATATAGTACCGTAAAATTATGATAAAACCACTTTTTCACAACACTTCGGTTAGCGAGAAAGGCCTCTAAGCGTTGATAAAAATAATTGCATTTATAAGAATACACGTAATATAAAACACTAGCTGACCAAACGCTGTTCTGCGATATAAAGTGGCAAGTGAGGATAGATTCCTATAACACAAGGGACTCATTGCGGCAGTTTATTTTGATTTGCATCTTATCTTGATTTAGGAAAACAGTTGTGATTAATGTCTCACTTGATTAAAGTAACCCTATTCCAAGGTATTAGAAACGATAAAATAACTAAAAGAAACTATAAATTATAGATTTTTTTAATTATTTATTTATTTATCAAAATCTTACATCTATCCTTACAGGTTCTAATCTAATGCGACAGAAGAGACAGACTTAAATTGGAATTCTTAAAACTACAGTATTTTTAATTTATTTACCACTATGAAGAATTACTCATAATATGATGAATGAAACTAGACGAAAAGAGACTCCTATATCTAACACAAAGGGACACACATTTCGGCAGCTAATTTTGATCGGCATCTTATCTTGATTCAAAAGTAATTCCGATTTGGGGTACCTACCTACTCAAAATTATTTTCAAGTACAGACGCCTGCACGTCAACCTACCCAAAACTAAATATTTATATAAAATACAGTGAAAAAATTAAACGCCCACCTGACCCAGCCAGGAATCGAACCTGGGTCTTCTGCAATCCGGGCTGCACTGACCATTATGCTACCGGGAAGGCTGACGTAAGCGCTGAATTTTGTCACTGTTTTTTGATTTTTGAAATGCTTTAGAGCGACATTAGTGCCATCTATCCAAAGGTATTTGCAACCGATGGACATGCCGATTCATCTTCACTTTAGATTTCACTGTATTTTATATAAATATTTAATTCAGCTTAAGTGTAGTAATTAACACTTAAAAAATAAAAAGTAAAAAAAATTCTACCCAAACTGTCAAATTTCTTCAATACATTTTCAACCATATCACTTAGCCATAAAGTTAAAAATCTATTGAGGAAATGTGACAGTTTGTGATAGGTTTATGTGCTGGCGTGTGTACCTATCTACAAAACATTTTTTCTTAGTTACGAGTACCTATCTTAGTTGTGCTTGCAGGTGGCATTGACAACACTCAAAGTGAAACATACTCATTCGTAAGATATCACCAACGAATTACATTATCACAGCCAGTGTAGTTACACGACATTATCAACAATTTATGGCAGTTACAAAAATGTGATTATCTGCAGTAAATATTTATTGCGACATGATATCATCGCCATAGTTGCGTATTGTAGTAAAGTGGTAATGCAAATAAACCGAGATATTTTTATGTTAGTAGTTTTTGCGATTGTCTTACGAAAAGTATTATTATGATACCTAGAGGTATGTTTTAATATAGTTATTTAGATTTAATATTAGTGTTTACGTCATTTTATTTATTCATTTATTTATGAACAAAAAAGCTACAAAACAAATTACAATCAAAAAGAGTAGGTAATGCAATGTGAAACTAAACATGTAGCATTTCATGACTATAAGGTTTACATAATATAGGTTACTTATTATAGATAGGATTTAAATCACACAAAATAAATAAGGTTAACATTTCTGAAGAAGTATACTAACGACAGACCGCTCAAAAATAACACGATTAATGCTTTGTCACGAGATCGTTATACAAGCGACACATACGGATCATCATCAGCTCATTTTTATGTCCCTTCTGCTGGAGCACGAGCCTTCCTATGAATGGATAGGGAGAACAGGCTATAAACCACCATGCGGGCCCAGTGCGGATTGGTGGTTGTTAACGACTGCTAAAGCGGACCAACGGCTTTACGTGCCTTCCGAAGCACAGAGGCGCTCGAGATAAAACATTTTTTGATCATCCGTCCGATGACCGGCCTTTGCGAAAGTTGCTTTACCTCAACACTCGCAGACCGGGCGCGTTAACCACAGCGCCATCGAGCTCCTCATACGGATCTACATACCGATAATAGGGTTAAAGTAAGAGATATTATTATTATTACTAGTGGTCGCCCTTGTACTAATACATTAAATATGATACATAAAAGTGACAACAGGTAAATACAAAAAACTAATTAAAGGTAGACACCACATGACAAAAAAAGAGTAGTAATTTATCTACTAACTAAATAATAAAATGAAAATGTACTTATTTCTATCTTTTTTTCTTTTCTTAACTTAATAATAACAGTTTTTTCTTGGCCACATAAAATGTACGCTTAATGCTTCGTATGGAGTCATTAAATATGTCTATACTGTTACTGTGATTGTTTACTAGTCTGCAAAGTCTAGGTATGGCAGAGTTAATCCCAAGAACGGAACGACGAAATGGGGGGCAGAGAGGTGTTATAGATTTTCTAGGGATGCAGCGTGGAACTCTAAAACTTAATTTGCTTAGTAAATCAGGACAGTCTATTTTGCTGTTAACTATATTATAAATCAGTTTAAAGTCAATAAAATCTAGTCTATCACTAATTGGAAACATATTAAAATGGTTCAACCGTTCAAGATATGAACGCTTTTTTTTTGCTAAAGTAAGAGATATTATTATTATTACTAGTGGTCGCCCAGTGGTCGAAATTCGACCGTAATTTTATTAAGGCGGCACGGATTGTATCCTAAGCAATGAAAAATTAAAAAAGATAGAATGTGAGTTTGGATTGGCATTGACAGATGTCGGCCGCATTAAAGACAAACAATACGTGTGTGTCAAATATATGGTAGTGTGTGTAATGTTGTTTTTGTTGATTTTATGTACTTTTTATGCATAATTTAAAAACAATATTAACATTCGGATAACCTTCTCTATTTATACTATAAGTGTGCGAAATTTCATACTCCTCCGTACGCGCAATTTTCGTAAAAACGGGTACAAAGTTTTTGCTTCACGTATTAATATATAGATTCTTACATCTGCAACAAGATGTTCAGATTATATTTGAGCACATCACAACACAAAATAGTGTAGTGGCACCTCAGTCTTCGACAGGAACCGTGATAGACACTAGAAATGGTCTGGCAGCGGTTCGTGCGTCGTCGATTTTTAGTAAACAAGCAAGTTGGTCGCGATTCGTGCGTTTTGTTAAATGTAATAAAAAATGCCGTCATGAAATAGTCGCGTTTTGTGCGCCCAATAATTTTTATTTACTTTGATGGTCGCGATTCGTGCGTCGTTGGTATTTTACAGTAAACCCATATATTTACTAAGCGATTAGACATGACATAGTACTGTAGCAACCGAGACTCCTTGCTCGGGCATGCTTACTGGCAGTCGCCGTGGCCTGCATTCAAACGTAGTGTAAGAAAAAGGGTGGAAGAGAAAAAGAGGAACATCGCGGACTCTTTGACCGCCGAGACGAAGAATAGATTATTATTATCACATGTTAAACTAATATAAATATTTGAAGCTATAAAGCATTGTTATTCTATAAAACCCCCCGGTACCTTAAGTAACGACCCAGCGGGTTGTTACAGTACCTACCTAGTAAGTCATAGATACCTACTTGAAATTGACAGCTATCCAATTATAATACCTTACATGATTTTATAAAGAAACTAGATACCTACCTATTCTCTAAATCTAGTTCATTATTTACAGGCTTTTGTTGAATTTGTTATACCTAAAAGTTATGCAAAACGGGGACACGCACTGGTGCATAATTGATTTGTTTCACACGGCTTGAGGAACCCTTTAAGTTTCTCACCGCCCCCAAAAAGTCCAGTGAAGTTGAAAATGCCGTCTGAAGCAATCAGCAAATTCTCTCCAAAAAAAAAGCTGTCATCCAGAAGAAATCTACTTATATTATCTGGTGTCGAAACTGATGCCACTACAATGCCTCCTACGTCTTAATAATGGTATATTATACTATTAAGATATTATTATACCAAATGAAACAATAATGATTAATTAATTAGTCGATAAATTTTTCTATGGCTCGAGTGCCTAATGATTTATTTGCCATTCTATGACGTTAACGAAAACAAGAATATGTATGTATGGCATTGAAGCAGCAGGCGCCTCAAGTGCCATATTAGTTCTCGTTTTCGTAAATTTTTTCGTTCTATTTATGGCAAATAAAACTTGCATTATATATTAGGTGATAAGAATACTAAACTCAACTGAAAAATTCTATATATTTGGGTTATAAGGCTGTTCCTCGAATGTCAACATAATCAGACTGTTTCTAATAAACGACCTAAGTACTGCTGAGTTCGCTCGAGCCTTAGGTTGAAGCCACCAAAGAGCACGCACCACCAAAGAGTACCGCAGTACTATGAATTGAATAATATTAAATCTTTTAGTAACACCTCCCTGTGACATAACGAATCTCACAAATGTGTGTTTCATCATCATCATCATCAGCTCATTTATGTCCCCACTGCTGGGGCACGAGCCTTCTCTATGGATGGATAGGGAGAACGGGCCATAAACCACCACGCGGACCCAGTGCGGATTGGTGGTTGTTAACGACTGCTGATGCAGCCGGGACCAACGGCTTAACGTGTCTTCCGAAGCACGGAGGAGCTCGAGATGATAAATTTTTGGTCACCCATCCGATTACCGACCTTTGCGAAAGTTGCTTAACCTCAGCACTCGCAGACCGGGCGAGTTAACCACTTTTTTTTTTTTTGAGAGAGTTTGCTGATTGCCTCAGACGGCATTTTCAGCTTCACCGGGTTTTTTTTGGGGGCGGCGAGGAACGTAAAGGGTCCCTCAAGCCGTGTGAAACGAATCACCTTTGGAGGTTTTGTAGAGGGAACGGCATCGCGCACTAGTGCGCGTCTCCGTGCCCTACTAGATTCTCCGAAGGGTTCGGATCGGATCGGGGGGCGGAACCACCCGAGGGCGCCTCTAAAGGCTCGGACCTCGGCTCGGGTAGACCGGGCCGTGGAGGAGGAGAGAAGCGCCCAGGTACATGTCTGTACCTGGTATAGAGCGCGTGTGAACCGGTTCTTCGTACCCTTGTTCTACGAGTACGGTGTATTGGACCTAAGCTAGTGTGCATGTTTGGTGTATTCTGTAAATGTGTAGTGACATTTAGAGGATCGGGCGGGTAGAGTTAACCACTGCGCCATCGAGCTCCTCCGAGAATGTGTGTTTGCCAATAGGAAAATAAGAATTGCGTATAGAAATACGTACTCTTTGGTAGGTAGTGCGTACTATTTGATGGCGTTACTCTACATATGACAATAATACCTACTCGCATATACACATTCGTTAATACCTGGTGTTAACGACCGCTATCTTACGATAACAACTGGGCCAAAGGGCTTAACTGCCTTCTGAAGGACGGAGGAGCTGACTTCTTTTATTATTAAGGTTAAGTATTATTTTTGCCTTGCAATCTCAAAGATAAGAAAAGGACGGTATCTTTTTGTTCATTTTAAGTGAAAAAGACAGGTCACCTTTACTTTAGACGTAGGGGAGTGGTGTATCCTGCGCCTGCGAAAAACTACTCCATAATAGGTAGGTAAATAGACAAATAAATAAAACTTTATTTGGGCTCTATACACACACATACCTACAATCATATAATAACAACAATTACCTACACTAAAACAAAAATAATTTCAGGACACAGTAAACTACTACTAAGAGTAAGATAATGTAGATTAATTACAGGTTGGACAGAGCCACGACGACCATAGTTGGTAGTGCACCTGACCCGGCATATCATGGGGTGCGGGTTCGAATACCGTTAGTGAAAAAAAATTTATTATTAAGAATTTTATTTGTTCACAACAAAATTTGCGTAAAATTATATTATTATATAATAAAAAAAACCTTGTCCAGCAGTGGGACAGTTACAGGCTATTTACTTTACTTTTATTAACGTGATCGAATAGCGAATGAAGCTCGCACTAGGCACCCTGGGCATGATTCAGTTTTAGTGTGTGCATTGCACTTATAAAATCGCATGGTATGATACACGACTGATCGGTAGTTTTGTTGCCTGTGCCGTCGCTAGGTTATTATTAGGCTGTCTGTGTACGAGTGAGAGATGCTAAGCTAAACTAACACTAAAAAGTACCAACCCAACAACGGTGATTGGATGTGTTCCAGACAGTTGTGATGGTAACACAACAAAGTAAGTACCCAATTCATTTACCATAAAGCTGTTCAAACGCAAACGAAGTTGTAAAATTATCTATGATATTTTATTATCCTGCGTGTCACGCGTGGTTAGGTGGATATCTGTGGGTGAAATAATGAAAACGTTGGTTATGAGTAAGTGCAGCCTAACGGGTGCTAACGGTCCCAATGAGGGGCAAAGCCTCCATCAGGAGGTAGGTACCCCTCACTCTGCAGCCTTGACCACCGGTAGCTTGGGCCCTGCCCCGCTTCTGGTGGTACTCTAGGATTAGGTTTTTATAATGTTTTATTGTTTTTATGTTAAAATATTGTAAAAATCTAGTTTTAAAAAAGAAAATAAATAAAGAAGATAATAATATAATAATAAAATAAACTTTATTTTCTCATCACAAACACATATACTTTTATGATTATTTGTAAACAGTTGTACATTGAAGTAGTTTGTGTAAGACTGACGCCTGTGATTGATATAAATTAAACTCTAAATCTTAATTAATGGCGTCTTCGCATTAAACGCGATAAATGAGAACTAACTATAAAAATAGTTTAATGATTACTAACCCGGGATAATATCCGAAACAAACTCTGCCCGACCTGGGAATCGAAACCAAGACCTCCGGCTATGAGGCCGAGCGCTTTGCCACACCAAAGCGTCGGGAATATGAGATAGTAAAAAAAAAAAATAATAATATCCCCTGTTTGATTTTAGTGCGTAAACCAACAAATTGTAGTTTTCTTTAAAGTGATCGAATGAACTCGTATTTACCTAACTAGCCCTCTGACAGATTAACATTTAAATAGGTACCATGCGCAAGAGTCACGGGCTTCGTCATTATTTGTAGACAGGCCTACTCGTCAATAATTATTTATTTATTTCAAATGTTGCTCAGACGGAAGTCAACAGCTATACCTAAGTAAGAGACGAATATAATAATATTAATTGTTAATTAGTCTTATACACTTTAAAGTCGGATTTTACAACAAGAACAATCAATAAGTACCGGAGTAAGAACATATTAAACAAAAAAAAAAAACTTGTGGCTAGACTCTGCTCCAACCCCATGAGGTTTTTGTAGCTGGGCGAGAGAAGGAGAGGAGAGTCCCACGTACTCGGTCAACCCACCCCTAGCCCCGGTATATGCGTAAGACATCATTTTACCTAGTTAAAATAAAAATATCTACACTAAGCAGTTGCGTTTACCTCCGTTAAACATTAGGTACATATAAAAAATCTCCTAAGCTGCATGTTTTTAAACCTTAACAGTAAGGCAATGGCTCCTTGTTCACCAAACCGAAACAATTAATGAACAGTTTTATTACTTGGAGCATGAATTTCCTCACATATTGTTTTGTAGTCATTATTAGGTATGTTTCACTAAGAACGTAACTCACATACATAATACATATAGTAGGTATGCAGTTAATTGATTTGTAATAAGTATCTAAATCTTATAATCATGAAACACACTCCCATAAGACAGTTTTGGTCCTATGACTTTCAAGTGGCCTTACATTCCTGCTCTACACCGATGACCGAACCTCACATCACTCTTTATGTTACTACATTGCACTTGTCTTGTCTCTAATTATACCTGGCGCTAGATGAACAATGTTAGTAGAATTATAGAGTTGTAGTGCTATTCCAACAGAGAAAGGATAGAGTCCGTCGGTAGTTGAGGTGAGAATTCCGGGTATTAAAGTGTATTTCGACCAGGTGAGATCTTTATCTCATCTTTGTAAAGCGTTTTTTTCGCATTGTAAAACTAATAAAATATATTATAACTAATAGGTATACTTAATATATTTTATTGGGAACTTTAAATATCTAACTTCTTTCTAGCGAAATGTAGTTTTTTTTATATTAAAAGGAGGCAAACGAGCAGGCGGGTCACCTGATGGAAAGTAATCGCCGTCGCCTATGGACACCCGCTAAACCAAAGTAATCGCAGATGCGTCGCCGACCTTGAGGAAGGAGTTGGATCTTGAGGAGGAAGTAGGAATTGGGAGGGGGGAGGGGTGAGAGTTCACTCACCCGATGAAACACAACAGTAACGAGTGCCATTGTTTCACGCCGATATTCTGTGAGAGGGTGGTATTACGCCAGGCGAGTCGGCCCATTTCGTGCTGCAACGCAGCGTGGCTCTACCACTCAGACAGTATAAAATATTATTTTAGGTAAATACCTATGTAACAAGCTACACAGGCTGAATCTTAGCATTATGCTATGTAGGCTAGATGTGTACTCATAATGCTACAGAACTTTATATACTTCATCATCATCATCATCATCAGCTCATTTTATGTCCCCACTGCTGGGGCACGAGCCTTCCCTATGGATGGATAGGGAAAACGGTCCATAAACCACCCCGCGGGCCCAGTGCGGATTGGTGGTTGTTAACGACTGCTAATGCAGTCGGGACCAACGGCTTAACGTGCCTTCCGAAGCACGGAGGAGCTCGAGATGATACATATTTGGTCACCCATCCGATGACCAGCCTTTGCGAAAGTTGCTTAACCTCAGCACTCGCAGACCGGGCGCGTTAACTACTGCGCCATCGAGCTCCTCACTATAAATACTTGTACCTAATTAATTAAGTTTTAATCACCTATTATAAATAATAAACGAACTAACAAGCGCCCCGACACGTTGTGGTTTTAACCTGAAACTAATATTTCGATTAGTAAATAACCATACTACCTATTTCTATAGGATGGAGTAGAAACTTATTTATCCATTAGTACATATTGTTTCCTGTCATTGAGTAAACCCTTTTGTCGTAAGTAGTTAAGTGCCGGTTTCAGTGTCAAATGTTAATGTTGTTCAATGTTATCTCGCGAGTCACTTAAACATTCTTTCGCATATAAAAATATCAAGAGTTATCTCTTTATTTGTATTCGAGTTTATGTATTCGCAACAATTGTGAGCTACGAAACTGGTTGCTTGTGTAAGATAGTAAAAAAAAGGAGGGAGAGAGAGAGAGAGAGAGAGAGAGAGAGATAGATAGTGATACACACGCAAGAAACAATAATATGTTTACATAAGTGAAGGTCACGTCAAATTTGATTTTTCATTTGGTAATTTGCAAAATGTACTTACTAACTATTACTAACAACAGTGAATTAACAAAGACAACTTAAGACTTGAGCAGATAACTTATTTTAATGTCTTTATTAACTTTTGTATAGGAACATTTATACTCTTATGAACGTCACTACGACGCCCGTCCGTCATTGGGAAACTGGGAGACCTTTATTAGTCCCTGCCTTTACTAAGAAGAACCGGTACCAATACCATAAAATTTAAGAACCGTAGAGTTACCCAAACGCGTAAAACACTTACCTACCTACCTCTACAAAAGATAGAGCAATAAGAGATGTTTATTTGCAATTGGTTATTGATGTTTTTTTTAATATTTTGTGCGTTCATTTGTAATGCAAAGTGTCCTTCTGTGATAGGGAATCACCAATATTTGACAATGTAAAAGAAAGGGAAAAAATAATTGCCCTTGCGGAGTTTCTTGTCGGTTCTTCTCAGTGCAAGGTATCTAGTAGTCTGTATCTAGTAGAGTCAAGAACCGATGGCGTAGAGACATTAATTTTAAAAGCTTAACAAATTCTAAGCTTAACAATTTGTGTTTCAAAGTTGGGATACAGTATGCTATCAGCTTATCTATACGGACATTAAAAAAAATCCAGGCACCTTAAGCTGTATCAAAGAGCCAATTTTTTGGTATTTATTATAAGACAGTTATGGAATAAAATTAGCGTGAATACGTTAATTTTTAATAAATTAATAGGCACCTACCTAATATTTGCAGGAAACTGTCCTCCAACCTCATAGTCGAGGAGAGGAGGTAGTCGGTCCCCTCCAGCTCGCTCGGCGCTAACACGTCGCTCCTCATTTTAACACCTTTCCACAACACTTTAAAGTTCAATTTCCACCGTCCAAGTTATTGAAGACACATTTTGATTTCCTCAACGTTGACTATACCAATCCGGCACTACAACTTTTTATTCACTCACGGCGAAAAGGTTTATGCAACGATTAAAACATCAAGCGGTAAATTACGTCACGACAGGCGTACAAGCTTCGTTCTCGAGATGGTGGTGAAGTTTTCTGCAAGTCAGTCCTGTCCGGCGTTCTTGGTACTTGTGCGGGCAACGTAAACAGCCGCTGAGCCGGTTATTAGAGGTTCACGTGTGTGGTATTATTTAGTGTGATAACGAGAGATAGTGCGCGTGCGACCGAGCGACGAGCGACGGTCGTAGCGCGCTGTAACTACGCAAGCGCGCACGGATCTACGCGAGACGCGCGACGATCGCCCGCCATCGCTATGCCATCAGCTGATTCGTCCACTATAAATAATATACACAACTGTTTGGATGCAATTTAACGCGATTACTGTGACAAAAAAACATAGGGCCAGCTTCGCTAGTAAACACATGTGCGTAAATACATCTGTCTGGTTGGAATATACTCGCTCGCATACGTTGACGTCAGAAAGTGGGTAATAAAAATATTTCTGTCGGTTTGTGTTCATTGTAAACAGGCATTATATAACTTCATTAATATAGCTTTGTGCATTAGGGTTCGTTAACAAGCAATTGTGCTCGTGGTTGCATGTAGTAGGCCGTTTAGTTACTTCTCTAGTAACCAATTTGCGATTCATAAGTTATGAAAAAATATTTTAACACTGATTTCACGACTTTACCCAATCGTGGTTTAGCGCATGTTCGTTACTAATAGAGGTACTTATATTTATTTATGTCAGTGAGTCGGTAAGTTTCTTTTTTTAAAGCTAAATCATAGGTCTGTCTCAATGTGATGGTAATGTGGTCTTGTGGTCTCTGTTTGGTGTTTGCGATGTGTTTTCTTTCACTTTTTTAATATAAACTTATAGTATTATCTTCTGTGTAAGTAGGTATATTAAGCCAGGCGATTATCGGAGATATCAAAAACCGTAAACTAATAACAGTAAAGTATGTTATCTATCTAATTAAGTAAACTGACATAAGTAATTTAATAACAAAACGAGCAATATTCAAAATTTTGTCTACGAGTAGGATAAACACTATCACAAATATACTATGACAGTTGTAAAGGCTTTACTTGTTAAGCTTAGCAGCTATAAACAAATAGTTGACAAAACTGATACACCTTAAAAAAATAATTAAGTCTTTAAAGATTGGAATCAAATTCAAGTTTGTTTAATGTCTATTTGCGTACCTATAACCTCAAACTTCTCTACGAAGGTAGGTATGTCGCATGTTCAATTCCCAGATTAAGCCAAGTGTGTTTAGTATTATTCGGTGTAAGCACCGAAGCTAAAAACCGAAACTCGAATGATGGATAAGCCGAATCACAGACTATTTGACAAGCGTGATTAACCAACACCCACTAATTGTAGCGATAACTTAGATGTTTTTTTTTAAATTATACAAATACAAAGCAATGAGTTATTTATAATCTACAAATACCTACAAGCAAGTAGATACTAATTCAGGGCCTACAATTCTGTATAGTAAAATGATTTGCTAAGCTTTGGCATAGATAACAAAAAACACATTTTTTATCTAATCCCCGGTACACAATAAAACAAAGTAAATAGAACGATTTGCCTCCTTCGACGGTATAAATTAGTGTGATTGATAAGATAAACTACACACTTAGTAAATTATAGGTACTTTATCTAATAAATAATAGTCAGGCTTAACTTCGATATTTAAGTTATATAATCAACATAATCAATATAACAATCTTCTTAAAAACTACCTAAAATACGATTGTTATCATTAACGCGGTCAAATAAAATTACACAAATTAAAAATTGTAATTTACCCACGATCTCATGAATATCCACCAGTATCGTCGCCAACAATGAATAAACTCAATATAAATTACCAGTTTAATTATTTATGTGAATATAAAGGAGTATCGGTAAAAGGAAATGGTAATAATATCCGTATATAATATAAGTGTGCGTAAGTTCATTGTCTTATTGCTGTTCAAGTAACAACTCAAAAAAGAAAATAAGTAACCGCTCGCTTGGACTAGTTCTGGGTGCCTAGGTTGGTTTAATGCTCTAAGCTAGTGCTAGTTTCATTCGCTTTCGATCACGTTAACGAAAACGAAAATTTGTATTTATTTATGTATTTACTATATGGTACAGAAATATCACAGAGATTTCAATGTAAGAATACTCTGTAAAACTGTTCTAATATATTTATTTTTAGTTTGTAAGGTGCTATGCTTATTAAAATTGGTACGATATAATGCTAAAGCCTTGTCCTTTAATAAAACAATTTTATTAAGTAAAGGAAAATAAAAATAAACTGGTGACGAACGAATAGATTTTAAATTTAGTCGTACAAATTCTTGCATACCTACGCTGACGCGGTTCACATGGCAGATAAAAGTCGCACTAGGCACCTTGTAGTCATAGACCACATGGCGGAAAGTTTAAAACGGTCGTCAGAGAGAACTAAATGCTTTAATTTTTTTTTTCGGTAATACCTAGTTGTAAAATCAAGACAAAATAATATAATTTTAGTTTTCTCATGCTAGGCAAATACTTTAATAAAATATGTACATACGAGACATAAAAATAAAATATACACGATACATCTTATAATCACCATAATAATTATTAAGTATGCAGAGATACGGCATACCATAAAATTATAGAAGGCCAAGAAGAGTCACTTTGAAATACTTGTTTACGGGTTATGTATATGGTATGTTGGCGGGCGTATATTTATATAAAATCCCTCCACTGGAGCTTTAGCGCCGTCAAATACAACATGCGTTTCATAAAAATAAAAGGTAATAAAAAAAAGTTTTTCATACAAAAATATTTATTTTCACATAAAAGCGATACAAAAACATATAAAATTCGTATAATAATGTAAAATACATCTAAAAAGGCACAGGTGTGATCATCAGTATAATACTTAAATTAAGGCGATACGTTACTCCTACATCTACGATATGGCAATGTATAAAGGGAGATTCTGAAGAGAATTACGCTAGTTCTTAACATAATTGTTAGCTTTAATGAATTTCAACCTTAGTGTAAAGGAATAAGGGTGTCCGGTAAAACTCGGTTTGGCGCCTAGGAACAAGGGGGCTTATTGTCTAATTTCAACCTCTATCACGATACCTTTCAAAGGTATTTTCGCTTGTCATTTTGCATACACGATTTCAAATTGTTAAATTGACGATGTCGTTCGTTCAACATCATTCAAAAACGCGTCGCGATCGCAATCACTGACACTTGTAAATTATTTTGAAGTTCTTAAATAGTTTTCAAATGTCAAATTGAAAGGTATTATTAGAGATAGACAATAAGGGGGGCGTTGTAGGTAACAGATTCTCATACAATGTTTTGAAACAAAGCAAGCAAGCGTGAACTACTTTTAACGGACGCCCTTAGGGTTAATATATGGCAGGATTTATTTTAGCATACGTATGAAAATTGTCATAATACCATATAAAATTTAAAATCTAACATAATCGCAAGGTTTTGTACAAGCAATACATTTGGCACTCGGAGATTCTTTAACACAATGATATTTGCTGTACAATTAAAAATAATTAGTTACTAATAATTATTCACTACAAGTACCAATGACATAATAATTTATAGACTTAGCAATAGGACGGACGAAATAAACAAAATATAAATTATAATAATGTTAATACGATATTCCTGATTCATCTGTTTATTCCACTTTATTTTTTGGATTATTTGAACGGAAAACTAAAAAGTAATTTTAAAAATGAGTTTTAATTTGTGTGTAAAATGTGTTTTTTTCATATTGTTCCTGATTTTTAATGCACACAACAAAGTTGTAGTAAGTTAATTAACGATTTTAAAATACTAATACTAATAAAATAATATCGGTTCGAAAATTTTCCCAAATGGGGAACAGTTTTATCTGTTTTTATTGCGTTATAGAATATCTTTCCTTAGAATATCATTGATTATAATGTTTTTATAAACCAATTCATAGTTAAAGCTAATTAATCCTACAAAAAAGCAAGTAAAAATACAGTCAAAATATAATAAAATCGATTGACAACAGATTCCACCAAATATCATCATAATAATTTTGTGTAAAATATTGGTTTATTATTAATATTAAATTCTCTAGTTTAATGCTATTACTACGAGCTAGTCAGGTGTCAAATATAAAGATGGAAAATAAAATGGAAGTTTCCGAGTGATTTGTGTGATACATAAATAATAGGCGATGGTCGAGTTCTATTCATTGATCAGAGCTGTTCTTCGATATTAAAATGTCTAACCAATAAATTGTATAAATGGTATAAAAATAATAAAGGATTTATATTTTATGTATAAATATATTATAAACCATGGTAGCCTTTATACGAGTAGTTTGTTATGTTCTTTATATCGTAAAACTAATTAGTTTATATTCTTACATGATGATCTAAGGTACGCAAGCAAGCATAGCTAATTCTAGAAGATATATGTCCTTATCCTAAATTATTATTAAGAATACTTCTTACTTTATTTGTTCACATTTAATTATATCTAACATTTTACTATGCGATAGAGCAAATTTAGCAACAAGGTAGATTTTTTAAATCAACATTTGTTTTTGTATTTCTATTATTTCATGATAGAAATTAACTGTAAGTATTAGATTTAGGTAAAAAAATAGTGTTTCTTCAAATACTACGTGACCACGTGTCACCTTCGTAAGAATAACCTATCTTAATTTAAAAAATGTGGTTGTCACTATATATAATGATATATTTTTAGGTTGTAGATTTGTGAGCATATCAAATGGCACTAATATAAAACGAGTATTCTATGTTTCCGCTAAAAATGTATAATTCTTCGAGATTTTACTAGTTTTGGTCGAATTTTACGTTAAAAAAAGATTAAACGCGTAATATACAACGTTAAAGTAGACTTCTCTAAAAATATAATGTTATTTATTTTTACAATATTTGTTAAGAAGCCGCCATTTTGTATGGCAACAGAGCAAAGAGAGCGCGTCTGGTGACGCTAAATGTAACTAATATACGATACCATGAAGTGTTAATTTATTTGAGAATATCGACGAACGCTTGCACATCGACCTATCGAAAACTGTCAGATTCCTTCAATAAATTTTCAATCATATGACATGTACATAAAGTTCAAAGACTACTGAGGGACTGACTACTCTCGACTTGACTCGAGAGTAATTGACAGTCTGTGGTACTCTGATGTACTGACGTGTAAGTACCTCATTGATTAGCATGATTACCATATGATTTCCAAATTAGCAATTTATGTATTGCCAATACAGAAAACCATTTCGTAATATGGCTAAACATAAGTAAACTTACAAGTAAAATTTATATTTATTTTCATCTCATATTTACTCAATACACTAGGTTACCTTGTTTTTAAATACAATGTTTGAATGAATTTGCTGCGTGTAATACAAAGATAAAGCCTGTATATATATTTTCAAGAAAAAGAGACTGTCGTTAATATTTTTTTATTAATATTTCAGAACTAATGTAGTCTATTTTTATTTAAGTTCTTTTATAGTTTGTATATTTATATTATTATCATTTAATTTAATAAACTTGATATATATATTTCAGTTCTTATAAATTTGTGTAGTATAGGTTTATTTACATTCTTTGTCGCACCGCTTACCAATTATTCTGTCAAGCCCTTAGGTCGACTGGTAGAGAATGCCATTTGGCATTAAGTCCGCCTTTTGTACTTTATTTTATTTTATTGTACAATCAAGATCAAGATTAAATAAATAAATAATAAACTCAGTGGTGCAAAATTTCCATTAGATAGATAACAATGAATTAAGAGTACTCGTGTAGCGTTCGTTAAAGTTTCAGCATCATAAGAGTTTGCTCAAATTACAATTTAAAGCCGAATTTTGTTTTAAACATTATCCCAGTACAACTACGGACAACCAGTACAACTACGTACGAGTACTGAGACATGCGCCCGCAACCGCGCTCGCTCATCTATTGTGACTACAGCTTAAGTTACCATAGAGTAGAGTTACAGAGACTGCGCGTCGACCTCTTCGCCGTAGTCGAAGTCGTCGTAGCTGAGGTCTTCGTCCAGGACATTGTCCCCACCGGCCTTTCCGCCGGGGCAAGCAAGGCATCTGGAGACAAAATAACGATTTATCTTTATAAAAGACTATCAAAATTTTAAAATGTCTTTTTAAGCCATGTAGCTTAGCCTATATAAGAACTTTGCCTTGTGGTAGGATTTTAATGCCTTAATGGAGCCTTGTAGAAATATGCCAAAAATCTGAATGGCGACTACTCATTGTTTTAAATGTGACCCGGTTTTAAAGGTGCTAGATCCAATGAAATTGCAGGGCATAGAAACATAAGAAGTGAAATACAAGCGTTCATGGGCTGTAGTGGCAGCTTTCCGATTGGCAGACCGTTGGAGATGCTCCTTTGGAGGCTCAGATAATAAAAAATAATGATTGACCTTCATCATAATATTAAAAATAATAAAATGTTAATTTAATAGTAATTACTATTACTTTAAACTGTAGGATCACCTATGGACCCTGGAGGGCAGATAACAAGACGTCTTTTTGAATGTATCATCTCAGCCAAAAGACGTTCAATGCTGGACAAAAATCTCCACAACGAGCGGTTTTGTGGTGCTCGTATCCAGCGGCTTCCCGCAACCTTCACCAGATCGTCAGTCCACCTTGTTGGAGGCCTGCCCACACTGCGCTTTCCGGTACGCGGTCGCCATTCGAGGACTGTTCCGCTTCAGCGGCCATGTGCTGTCCTGCGAACGATGTGCCCTGCTCACTGCCACTTGAGCTTAGCAACTCTTCGAGCTATGTCGGCAACTTTTGATCTTCTGCGGATCTCTTAATTTCTGATTCGATCACACAGAGAAACCCCGAGCATAGTCATTGCTCTTTGAGTGACCTTAACACCCGTTTGCACTAAACTTATGAATCGTCTAAGTCTTGGCTTAACTATTACCCAGTCAAGTTAACTCGGCACCTGGCTCGAAAACGTCGTTTACACTCAGGTGCCGACTTAACATGACCAGATAGTAGTTAGGGAAAGACTTAGTTATAGGTGACACATGTTTGTGTCCATAGAGTAAAGAACAAAATGAATGCAGGCAAAGAATTCATTTTGATTCCAAATTTGTTTTTTTTTTAAATGGGTTTTAATTAAGTTGCCTACGAAAAAATAATAAATTACATTTGCTTTCACAACCTGTCGACAGTTTATAATCTCACTAGATTAATTGTTAACTAACGGTTTCTACAATTATCCGGTGACACATATATCTAATGTCCTTTTCCCAAAAAGGGGTAGACTGAGCATTAAATCAGTAATTTTAAGTAAACTCGCCGTTTGTGACTTCGACGCCACATTTAGCATAATCTAAGTAAGGCTCCGAAGAGGAATAGATAACATCAGCGACAGGTTGCTAGCCGGTAGCCTGATGTGCGAGCATCTTGGAACCCTTGTCTTAGTCTGCTCTTACGACATGCACGGGAAGTAGGAAGTTGATACATTCTTTTCACGTCACTGACCAGCACGGTGCTAAAATAATGTTTCAAATAAACGCAACAATATGTTTTTTAAATCTTATATTATTATTTTCTAATAAAGAGGATCCCTTTGCCCAGCAACAGGAAGACTTGACAATTTTTTTTATTATTTATATTCCATCAAAAAAAACAAATGTGAAATGAGAGCCAAGTTCAATATTATTATATTATATATGCCTTGGTTGTTGACTTCAACGACAAAAGAAGTGAGATCTATATGGGTGCCAAGTTTAATGGTCAGTCCTGAATTTTTTTTTTATAACAACATAAAATATAATTTCTTCTTATAACTTAGGATAATATATTGAAGCTTAAGGTCCGACTTGAATAGTTCTCCTAAACGAATTATTATTAAGTACCTACTAAAACAGTCATGGAAGAGCCCTATATTCGATGGCTAGTTTCTACCAGCCAGCCAAATTTCCGGAAGAATAAATAAGAACTTACAGCTTTAGAACTTGCGAAGGTTCTAATATAATTCGTATATGAAAACTAGCCAAGTCAGACCTCAGACTTCGATCGCAACGCAAACGCACAAACCTCTACGCCAAGGAGCACCTTATTAATAATAATGAATGGTGATAATTAATGGCTGCCACCTGTTGATCATTTGATACGGCGATGCGACTATGCTAATGCCATAATACCAACGTGACACCACAAAATAAGGAGACCCAGAAGGTAAGCTTAATATTGGGTTCTTACCTATGGAATTAACGTTTTTTTTCTCACTTACTAGGTGTATTACTTCTAAAAGTCAAAACCAGTTGTTAATATTATTATACATATTTAATTAGGACTATGTTACTTAACTTCATTTTGTGTCTTAATCGCCAAATTTAAAAAAATAATCTTTTTTGTTCGCGGAATTGATCTTTTGTTTCATTGTAGCTTTGAAGGGACTTGCTTTTTTTTCTTTATGTCTACTATATTTAGCTAGTGAAACAAACACACTACTCTACAATTTTTATAGTGTTAACATAAATATATGCTAAGAAAGTTAAAAAAACATTAGTATGAAAATTATTATTTTATAAAAAATCTTCATACAAAACGTCAATTTCATAAGTAAGGACCTAATACATACCGCGATCGAGCAACGAACACATATATAGTGCGATTCAAATAGGATGGCGGCTGTGAAATATGCTGCGAGTGCCGGTGCGCGCAGGTGTGCCTCGTTCTCCCTGCCCCGTAACGTCCCGCTGACGCCTTAATGACGCGACGCGACTTGTGACTAACTTCACAGCCGCCATCCTATTTGAATCGCACTATTCGCACTGTACCCTTTCACGGACACGGAATCATAGAACAGCTTAGAACAGTCCGTGAGAGGTTGTCTACGTGTGCGTTCCTGGAGCGCGTTTGTATGAAGCTTATCTTCTGCAGTCTCCTTATTTTGTGGTGACACGTCCTTCGATTGAAGGAAGAGAATATTAAACATTTGAATAAATATCCTTATTAACACATTGAATTGAAACAGTTTAAATGGATCTCGGACTCGCTTTTGTTTAGCATTTTATTTTATTGTGATGTCACGAACCCTTTGCAGGGTCTGTGGTCAAAGACTGATAGGTTATTTCAAAATTAGTTTATAACTTGCTACCGTTATCTGTTTTTAATAAAATGAGTTACATCAAACATTAAAAATGCGATGTCTCAGAACCTCGCAAAGGGATCGTGTTTAATTTCAAAGACAGATTTAAGAGGCTTACAACATTTTGGCACATTTACCTACATATATAAATTTTAAAGTTCAATATTGTTTAAACTAATAAGTCTATTCAAAATTATGTGTGTATTTTAATTTCTATTTCCTTTTTTTTATGTTGTAAATACTTATAAACATATTAAAATAACATTTTTATTATTCTAATATTGTCTACTATAATTTATTGGGAGAGACTGGTATGAGATACCAAAAATATTTAAAAAACCTTATATTAACTTTCAAAGTTGAATAAACACTTTTTTTTTATTTGGTTTGTTATGTTTTTTTTTCCAAGAACAAGCATTTAGTCTGGAAAATCAGCAGTAATAATATGTAGCTACAGATAATTTAGTTCGTAGAAACTCTATCTCACCAGCCTTAGTTGGCTTATCTATTATAATGAATTCATTATAATCATCAGTTCATACTAACTAACTAGTTTATATAAGTTTGAGAACTACGTATAGTCTAATAATTACGTGTCAGAAAATTATATTATTTTCGATGTTTTGTTATAGAATATAATAGAATACAATAGAACATTTATTTATTAAAGTGACCAAGACTCATAATGTGTTAGTATTAACTTATTCTATGTTCGTCACATTTTTTGTTTTTTTTATATGAATATCTACTTATTAAACCGCAATTCATTTTGTGCGCAATACCAGACGATATGGTGCAGAGATGATTTACGTATCGACAGTCAAGCCTGCTGGTGACCATGGAGCATCGACCAGGTGGGTTACTCTTGAAACACAATTGCAATAATCAATTTCCAATCCCAAATCTAAGAAATTCAAATGGCACTCTTTAAAAGCGATAATAGCGCTACATTGGAATTAAATTGCGTGGAAATTGAGTGAACAAATTATTATCGAGATGGAGCGTTCCGAAATTGCGAAACTTATCCCAATATCGATACATATTAATCGCATTGGAATTGTATTGAGATTGAGTTTGCGTCAAGAGTAGCCTACCAGGATGCTGTTGGTACTGCCCCGCACCCTGCGCACCAGTGACGCGCATCGCTTTCGTTTCGTGTATCGGTGTGTAGAAGCAGTTAACTTGCATATCTGTGTTTTACATTCCTGACGCGCACCAAAAACGAGGCAGCCCCAAAAGCACCTTAAACGCATTGTTGTATTGAACAAGGAGGGAACTGTAAGGTTTTTGTGTATATATGAATGACATTTAATTAAATTTGTTAAAATATAATATTTGAAAAAACCCAAATGTTGAAAAAATTTCCACGAGCAGGATTTGAACCTGCATCCTTCTGACATACCGGGTCAGGTGCTCTTCCAATTGAACCACAATAGCTCAATTGGAAGAGCACCTGACCCGGTATGTCAGAAGGGTGCAGGTACAAATCCTGCTCATGGAAATTTTTTCAACATTTGTGGTTTTGTAATTTGTTCGTAACAAAATTTGCGTTAAAAATTATTTGAACATTATTTGAATTTAACTTATTTATGTTTTACTAAAGGTTGTCTGTGTCCATAAAAACTATTATGTTATATCACTATTTAACAGAGTAGCTTTTATTATAATATAATTATAGTTATCATTGTTTAACAAGCACAATTCAAAAATAATTTGTGGACGCAATGTAGTTTATAGGCAATTAAGTGAATTTCGCTATTAGCTTAAATTGTTATAATTGATAAACGGTTAAAAATGAGCCAGTTCTTTATATTTCACAATAAAATGGACAGGACATGTTGAATGTCAACTATAGTAAGTATATATAGTGTTTGTCAAAAAACTGTAAAATGAAACTGTTGTTTATTAATAAATAAATTAGCTCACCTGCTTTCCTTGATTCCATAAAATAAGCATTTCTCGCCGACACATTCACAGCACCCGTCGTGGAACCATCTGAAAAACACAAATTAATGGTTAGCTAAAAGGTTAACATACACGTTAAACATACGCCGCGCGTTGTCTATGGGTTCACGAGCCATAGGACCATAGGACACGTGTGTGACGTCACACTCACCTTATGCTGTTGGCGCCCACGCTGCGACAGGAGGCACGGCACTTGTCGCACGACATGCACTGCGACATATACGCGACGGTGCAGTTAAATGAGACGATATGCAACAACTCCTCAGTCCTGGTTAGAATGGAAGATGTCTGTGACGTCACCCTTACCTTATGCTGTTGGCGCCCATGCTTTGGCCGTAGGCGCGGCACTTGTCGCACGACATGCACGCGACGACGGTGCAGTTGAGCGTGACGATGTCGCAGCTTTCTGACCACTAGTAAGAAGGACATATGTGTGACGTCATACTCGCCTTATGCTGCTGCGGCTGTCGTTTTCCAACACTATCTAGAATGGACGATGTGTGTGACGTGACACTCACTTTATGCTGTTGCGGTTTGCGGCTTGTGGCTTCCGACACTTTCCAAAATGGAAGATGTGCGTGACGTCACACTTAGCTTATGTTGTTGCGGCTTTTGGCTTCCGACACTTCCTAGAATGGAAGTTTTGCGTAACGTCACACTCACCTTATGCTATTGGCGCCCATGCTGCGACAGGAGGCGCGGCACTTGTCGCATGACATGCACTGCGACATGTACGCCACGGTGCAGTTGAGCGTGACGATGTCGCGGCTCACCGGCTCAGCGTCAGACTCCACGCTTTCTGCAAATATAACGGATAAAGGCATTCAAAGGAAGCAATACTTATATCGTATTATCAATCGGAAGGACTGGTGTGGTAAAATTTTTTTTATCATTAGCTCGATTTTGTTTACTTCGGATCTTGCAAGTGTGGAAGTTTAACAATACCCATCAGCTGAACCGTGTTTTGAAAGGCACTTTAAACTTTTGGTCCCGATTGCTATCGTAAGATTGAAGTCTGCTAAATTGGCGCCGATATCTCCTTGTGTTTTGTATATGTGGGCTAGCCTGATCCTATATGAAAGTCTGTATTTCTTATTAAAAAATGCACTTAGTAGTTCTTCAACATTTGTGTTTCACTTAGTAGTTGTTTCGCAATTTCAAGAAAAATAAAATGGAGTTCTACATAATGATGACATTAGTTTAAGATGTTTCTAACAATGAAACATCGACTTATACATAATAATACCGAGTATCTACTCGGTCATTCAAAAGGTATTAATTTACAATGAGAGCCGGTATCGTAACACGAAACACGATACGCGGATGCTAATGGCACCCAGTGACGTGCGTGGTGAACTGTGAAATTACGCAGCTGCAAATCTAAAATCAGATCGCTGGAAGGAATATGTTTAAGGCGCTGACAGCCATGAAACAGCGCTCTCTGTCTTTCTGCATACAAGTAAGAGGGATGCTGATAGTGCGTGATCCACTGGATGCAAGTCAGGAAATACAAAAAACGCTATTTATTTTCAAAATTTAGCGTTTTCTAATAAACATTACTTGATTTGATCAAGCAACGTACTTTAGATACTAAATTAAAAAGAAAATCATGTAAATAGATACTGTTTAAAGATGACTTTATGGTTTTTTTCTATCAAGGAAATGTTCTGCTTTAAAACTTGAAACAATAACATTGTTGCAAATATAGTCTATCATAACAATTACTTTTCTAGGCGATGTATGTTGTACACTTTTTATATGTATGTTTTTATGTGTACCAAGCATCATAAGTAAGCGCATTTCACGTTTTTCAACGCCTTAAATAGCGTCGAAAATGTACGTCTGCTTTTGGTGTAGTGGCAGGTGTTGTATGTTAATCATCGAGTTCAGTATTATTGGACATACTGTAGGACTGTTAGCTTCACAGAATGGTCAAAGACTGAGCAATATTAGAAAGAATATAGGCCTACATTAAGTATGACGCCCACAATCGTGTCGGTGGTCTGCTTAATAAGATTCCCCATAGTCCTAAAATGTCAATATCAAGGTAACGACACTATATTGAGACGTTATTAAATTAGCAGACTAGAGAGTATGAATGTCATCGGTGATCTTGAAATTAAAAATACGTTATGAAGTATTTAATCACTTTTGTTTTTTTCATTAATATTTTAACGCAATTCCGAAATAAATTTATTTTATTTTATTTACTTATTTATTTATTTTTAATTTCTAAGATTGCGTAGATAATTGAAAAAAGGAATTTAAGATACTTGGTCCTTGTCCCTACAAACCCCCTTTCCTAGAAACTAGGCATGATTTATAGCCGAAATTATTATCGAATACGGTTATCGACATACATTAAAAAAGTATTACCTATAGGTATAAGACTAGCCTTCCGCCAGCAGCTTTCAACGCTTTAATTTCCGACTGACATAATAAGTCCGCTCGTTGTTTCTAACGACATTAACAAAAGGGAGTACAAAAAAAAATCAAAAAGGATCCTTCCTTGTGCCAATCATACCTACCATGATTGGTTGGTATATGGCCATAGGTTCAAACAGCTCGTGGTAAGAACCGCTTCACGACCCGGAAAATACGGTGTTCGTTTGTATAAACGATAAAATAATAATGGTCCGGTACAAGTACTTTACGTCTGGGTGCCTAGGTATTAAATATACAGGCTACCTTCGCTTCGTAGTGTTAGTTAATGCTAATAATTTTAATTGGGAAAGATACTTAGACAAATAATTTTTGTAGTTTATGTGATATTGGAATCAAATAAATCATCACAAAAAATTTGCTTCGGATTTCTTAATATTAGTATTTTCAATATTTCCTAATCTTTTATTCAGTTTCACTGAAGTATTTTTAATACCACGTGACCTGAGTGCTCTAGCGGAAATTTAATAATCAAAGTGATGAACGGCTATAATCTTATGCCACAAATGTTAGTCACAAAGTATGAAGCGCCGACATTGTTTAACATCACAGGGCAGGTAGGCATTCCGAGATAATGACTCAGTCAACATCTCCGCGGGTGCCCTTTTTAACGTCTCCACAACAACTGTGTGAGGTCTGTCTGTATAGTTATACAAAAACGTTATTATCAGACAGATAACACATAGAAATTGATTCTATTGTCCCACGGTAGCTAACGGTACTGCGCTTTGAACATTAGTGCGACTGTCAAATCGTTTTTGTTTGGAGATTATTTAAAAATGGAATAATACGGAAATATACCTATTTGTTTTTAAAAAGCAACGCTGCAAAGCGGCTAGCTAGCTATGATACCTTAGAACAATAAACAAAACCCATTTACCCCGACTTTGGGAAAATTACCATTTTCCTTGCAACATTTATTTGTACGGTTGTGTGTGTAAAGACAAGCCGCTGACGCACACGACGGAGTATTTTGTGCCTCAACATTTTGACGAACTTTGTTTGACACTATCGTTCTAGGCGTTATTATTCTAAGGTTAATGCTAATAATTTTAATTGGCAGAGATAGGTACTTAAACAAATAATTTTTGTAGTTTACGTGATATTGGAATCAAATCACAAAAAATTTGCTTCGAATTTCCGAATATTAGTATCTTCAATATGTCCTAATCTTTTATTTCGGTTTTTCTATGACACATCAAAAGGTTTAAAATATTGCCCATTATTTATTATATTTGCGTTCAGAAGCGCACATATAGGTAGGTATATATTTAATAAAATTATTATGTACCTATTTATGTTAATTTGAATATCGCGCGCAGGTGTCCTATTTATTTAACTTATTTAACCCTTAACCACCTACCCCCTGTTTTTGTTACTTTACCACCTACCTCCCGTCTCTCAGACGCCAGTAAGATATCGCTGTTGTTTGTAAGATTTATGTAGAATACAGGACTTTTTAAATAAAAAATAGTTTATTTACATATTTAAGTCTTTATTCTAAGAAAAAAACGTACACATATTAATTACCTTTCCTAATGATGACAATAATTTCTTAATAACCCTATTTTTTAGCTTAGAAACTACAATCTAATGAAAAAGAGATCAATAAAAAAAACTTAATCAAATAGGAACTTCTTTATAATAATTTTAAAACATTAAAATAATCAACAAATAAAATAAAATATTTATCTTCTTTAAAAAAAACAAATTTTAACAAAATTGCAGGCCTCGAACTTACAGTTTTTCACGGCAGTGTATGCAAAGCTTTGATGAGCATTCTAGACAAATTGGTTTCTTGCAATCAAAACACATATACTGTGTTCGGCGTTTTTTCTTTGGATCACAGGTGGAACATGTTTTACGAACTAGCAGCTTCTCTTCATCTTGACTACCACCAGGATATGATGTTGAAGTAGGTTCCTCGTTGTGATGAAGGATACGTCGTAGAGAGGTTTTGATATCGCGCTGTACATTCACATTATTTTCACGGCGTTGCATTTGTGGTCTTGAAAGTTGTTCAGCTAATTTTTTTATGAATTTGAACCTACTTACTGGAGTTTGTTGGGCAGACAAGCTCACAACGTAACTGTTCGATACCGAAATGTCTAACAATCTGTAAAATACTGCCAATGGCCACCTTCGTGTACGGCGACCAGTGGAGTAATTAGAACATCTTTGATCGAGTAAATCTATTCCGATTTTTGTTTTATTGTAGTGAAGAATTATTTCTGGCTTTTTTGTGGTTTCATCTACGGTTGGTGAGTGATGCATGCTTGACATAGTTATCACTGCTTTATTTAGCTTTGGCACAAAGGATGAGATGGTGATATCCTTTGTGAATCCAAAAATAGTTGAATCCACGTTCCTATTACGAGAGGGTAGAAATTCTGGTGGTATTTCCTTTTGATTTTTTCTTATTGTACCTACAATAGTCAGATTTTTCTGCTTCATCAAGTTTATGAGCTCTTAAGAAGTGTACCAGTTGTCTGTCGTTATATTTCTATTCGAACCTTCGATTGGAGAAATTAGACGCATGACAGCTTGAGTAGGTTTCTTTAGTCGTTGGTATTCATTAGGCAAATTTTGTCCATCAGAATCTTTGCCTACATAAATATAGGCATTTAGCAAATAACCTGATCTCGCATCTGTAAGACACTGTATCTTTATACCGTACTTAGCCGGTTTTTTTGGCATATACATCTTGAATTTGCACCTGCCTTTAAATGCTAATAGCATTTCATCAATACACGCACAGGTTCCTATTGTATATACAGCTTGACATCGTCTGATGAAAGAATCAAAGAGTTCAGAAATAGGTGCTGCCGGGTTGTTTTCACGGCGTATTGGTCTACTCTCTGCATCATCAAAACGAAGAGCCTTCAGTAAGACTTCGAATCGATTCTTACTTATGATACAACGGTATATCTCTCTTCCAGTACCGTCACTGCTGTACCATGACGTGTAATGTTCACGATTTTCTTTGAAAATTGCGGTGAAAAACAAAAGTCCTATAAATGCTTTTAGTTCGATCAAATCTAAGTCTTGAACACATGTTTGTTTTTGGTAGTTAGGCCTAAATTGTTGTATCTTTACATTCGTGTTTCGTACAATTTTTTCGAGCATTTCATCTGTAAAGAATAACTGCCAAATATCTAGTGGGGAAGATGTAGCATTCACTTCGCTGCTGTATGGTGGCTTTATACCTTCTTTTTCCAAAACAATATTATGTTGTAACGTTCTGGATCGTGCAGACGGAGGGGTAGAAGACCATCTAAAACGGTTCTTTCCAAAATATTTTTTTTTTCTAGGTCGCGATTCTAGTTGTGATAGGGGCTCGTCGTCTTCGGATGAAAAATGTTCATGTTCTGCGGGAATCGATGACGAAATTTGCGCTGGTTGGTGTCCGCTTGATGCAGATACCGATGGTACTTCCTCGGCTTCAATTTCAGATTCTGATTCGTGACTGTCGACTAATACATGATCTTCACCAACGTTACTCTCCATATCACTACATTCATCGTTTGGTAAGTCTTCGTTTTCTGACACATCTTGTTCTAACAACCTCTCAATTACTGCATTACTTAATGCCATTTTTCACTAAAACAACAAAAAAATAACTATCAGAAAAATTACGTAACCACCTACCTCCCGTCTCTGAGACACTCGATAATAGAATTTTACTCACCATAGACAAACGCGCGCACCTGTGATCTCTCCAATCGCTCACGCGGTACTGAGGGGAGCGGGGGAAAGGTACACAGGCGCACGGGCAAAAGCGACGCGTTCGAGTTGAATTATTTACAATAACAGTTTTGCTTACGTCTAGGAGACGGGAGGTAGGTGGTTAAGGGTTAATATTGACAAAATGGATTGGACTAATGATGATGATACTAAAATATTAGGACAATTAATAAAATATATAATATAATAAAAATAAAAAATAGGGTAAGTATAATTTATATTATATAATAATATAATACTTTATATGATAAATTATCTTGATTATTGTTATCCATGTCCATTCTCGCTTTTCTTTCTTGTATCCAATTGATAAAGGAACCAGTACTAACTAACCTTTTTAAGATTTCAAATGCCCTGCGTGTCCTTGACCAGCCCACAAGCAGTTCTTTTTTTTTTTGCTTTGATAAATAGAATATGCAGGGGAAGTGTACTGAATATGGAATACATTCCCTATATGGACCAACCTTTTACCCATTAATTAAACTAAACATCTGAGATTCTTGAATGTATAAATGCTTCTCTCTCTCCCTGCAATAATAGCCACGGGCAGAAGGATAAGCATAGTTGCATTTAAGAACCTCAGATGTTAAACTCAAATAAAATGCATTAGCTCTTTTGGGATTGAGACATATTCCATGTTCGGCAAACTTCCTCTTTGCCATTTCCTAGCATCAATGCCAAGCCGGTCATAGAGATCAGGTCAGCTTGTGACAAAATAAAAAAGTAGTAGGTCTTGTTTTCAGTCCGCCTGGCTAACTACCACTATCTTATCGAAGTCTGTCTTCACAACAACAATGGTTGGCAACACAGCAAGGGTTTGCTGGAAGAGATTTCTTTCACAGATAAGCTCACTTTTAAAAATATCTTTGTAATGTGTTTCAATGTGCACTTTATATGTACTTGGTAGTTAGAAGGTAGCTAGGTATTGTGTTCCGTCAAACACCAACATGAGTGTGCTTTCACTTATGGATTTTGGTAAGATGATGGACAAGTGCTTCCTATTTGAGGATAAAAAAACTATATTTGTTTGTAAGAATATAGAGATGTAAAGATTTAAACTTAAAATTGCAGTATGAGATTAAAAAACCTTTACAATAGTAAAAATTTAGTTAAATTATACCTTTATTTATAAATATAGCTTGCTTATTCAAACTGATTATTAACATTAGTTAAAATCCAATGTTGATACTGTAGTTGACATTGAATTAGGCTTATTTAGCTCACAATTCAATTCATATTTTTCTTTTTCTCATTACAAGGTAAAAAGTATTGGTACAAGAACCTAATTAAATAAATGTTGTTTAATAAATAACAAAGTAAAAGTAGTGCTGACAAATTTGCATTTGGGTAGAATAAATTCATGACAGCTTAACTGGTAGTGTGGCTGACCTAACATGGAAGGTGTGTTTGAAACCAGTTCATGTAAAATTTTCCTTTGCTTTCTACAAAATGTTAATAGAAACAAGCCTAAAATGTAGATAAGATAAATTTTTACTGCCATAAAATTGCCATAAAAAAGTAAATACATAGCAGGTGTTACACAACAACAAACCTAGGTATATTTACAAAAACCGAATAGATACTTACGTAAATGATACACCACTTGCTTTTCTGGTGTAGGGCGATAAACTGATAAGTCAATGTCAACTGGATACGTTATCGAGAGCCACCGTTCCTGGGGATCAGCATCGCTCGTCAATGCAGAAAACAAGCCAGGCACTCCATCAGCTAGCTCCTCAACGTATGAAGACTTGGACAGCTCTGTTTGAGTGTCGTTGGGTTTGGGGCACATGTCTGTTGGAGAAAATATCAGGGATTAAGACTTGTTTGTGGCAGCAAATTTTTATTTTAAAAGACATTTACAATGACTAACAAGATTTTTACCATTTTCTAAATACAACATGGCACTTTAGGTATACTAAAAAAGTTTAACAATTCATGGCTTACAAGTTTTTAACAATGTTAACTAGCATTGTTAAAAAAATAATTGTATACCTAATTATGGTTTAAGGACAAAGTAAATTCAAAACTTTTTTTAATGCAAACTTTTATTTAAACTTTAGACATTTATTTATAAGACTTATAAGTTTTACTTACCGACGCAGCTACAGCATTCACTGTACAAGTAACTAAGGCAGTTAAAGCAGTCCTTACAACAGGAGCAATCTTTCAAGTCGCACTTACAAGATCCAGTTAACATACATTTGGACACTACACTTGCACATATAGCTTCATTGCACGCGTATATAATGGGTACCACGCAAATCAACGCCACGAACAAGTAAAATTTAATAGCCATTGCCAATAACAACACGTAGCTTTATACAAGAGAGAAAAAATAAACAATTACAGTACTATGAACAAACTTTAGAAGTTATACATACAAGTTATTTTGAAATTAACCACTTTGTGAGAACGTTATAACAATAAAGCCTTTAAGTTTATATCACTAATAAAAATAAAGTCTAATGAGCTTTTCTTTAGAGTATTTTTAAGATTTATTTACGACAAAAACACCTGCCGTACCTACTTTTCTTTACAAGTTCTGAGAGAATGAATGGATGGATATTCCTACTTTTTTTTTTTTTTTTTTAATAGTTTGTTCTCTGAGGAACCGGCTAAGGTCATAGACCATGCTGCCATGTCATTAGTTTCTTAATTTCATTAGTATTATAATCCTAAAGATGATGATGAATGATAATGGAAATGATGATGATGAATGATAATGGAAATGAGAAGTGAGAAATGATATACCCCCAACCCCTCGAGTATCTCAGTAAAGATGTGGGGCTTTACTAAGTCCTCAAGCGGACTTCTTGAGAGAATTTGATTAGTGACGTTGCACTGTTTTGTTTCATTTGCCAACACTCATGCACACTTACGAACACTTAACGGTTAATAATCCACCATTATTTCACATTAATATTCGACTTAACACAAATTTTAGAAAATAAAACAAAACCGCAGACATGACTCTTCACTTTCCCGCCAAGAAGTCCGGATATTCCTACTATAAAATTGAATGAATGAAAAGTGTGTGACGTGAATGAAGTAGTAGCGTACTGCGTTCCACTATTTAGAATTGTAACAAGTTCACTAAATCATATTTTAGCTTAGAACATTATTATTTTAGCCTCAGAGTAATAGAGATTTTAGCACGTTGTATAAACAACCAACATTACTAATTTCTTTCACTCATATTATAATTATTATTATATATACGGCGGCAGATCAAGCTACCCAAAACTGTCAAATTTCTATAATCAATTTTGAACATTATAATTTTGGTATAAGGATTAATATTCATTGGAGAAGTTTGACAGATTTGGGTAGGTTAATCTGCCGCCGACTGTTACTCTGAGAACATTTCTATCTGGCTGGCTAGCTCCACATGAAAATGAAAAAAAGAATTAGTACTAATGTAAAAAAAAAATTGACTTTCTTGGCGGGAAAATGAAGAGTCATGTCTGTCCCTTTGTCCTGAATGACTGACTGACGGATCAACGCACAGCCTAAACCGCTGATCGTGACTTGAAACTTGGAGGGTGTGTTCTTTGTATGACGTAGGCATTCGATAAGAAAGAATTTTCCAAAATTCAACCCCTAAGGGGGTGAAAAAGGGGGGCAAAATTTGTATGGGACAATGTGATTCCTTGTGGGCCCGCGTGGTGGTTTATGGCCCGTTCTTCATATCCATCCATAGGGAAGGCTCGTGCTCCAGCATTGGAGATATAAAAATTGAGCTGATGATCACTCAACTCGTAGCAGGTCATTTCGCGAAACACGGAAAAAAACTATTTCTAGTTGATATAAAATTATATCTCATTTTTCAGTTACTTCTTTTGTTTAAGCGAGGTTTTAAACATAATTTAACATAAGGTGACACAGTTACCTACCTTGTTTGTAAAAACTCATTTTGTAATTTAATTAAAACTGAGTAAAACATCATAACCATCTAAAGAAAATATATGTGCACAAAACTTTCAAAATATAATATTTCAATAATTAAGAGCGCCAAACCCGATTTTTTCAAACGTTTAGTAATCTGTATTTTACCGTAAACAACATAATAAATAGCGTTTATAATTCAGAACAAAATAATAGTCAAAACGAAATTTCAAAAGTTTGTAACAGAAATTCGTCATTACCATCGCGCTAACGTCAAATGTGAAAGATCTACGCGATGTATCTTACTGTCCCCGCGCACACCGCTCTCCTCAGTCGCTTGCACGAAATGTACCACAGCGCACGTCACGGTGAGTGCTGTTTAATTACTTTTTTGTTACAAATCATGTGTCCAGGAATTGGTTGTCACGCATTACCATCATTGCCGGTAAATACGTATTCTGGGTAACTATAAATTAAGTATAACTGTTAGCATTAGAACTTATTGTGACTCCCAGGACAAATTCTCAAAAAGGCGGTCACAAAATAGTAGCGCTAAGAATTTACGATTTGTTCAAAAAAATTACTGCGTTTGTCATTACCATCATCATCATTACCGTTTGATTTGTGTTGATGGTAATGGCGTTGTGTTAATGGGAATGATGAATTAAAAGTTTCTTTCGTATTAACAGCAATTTGTTCTATTTTACTTAAAATGTTGTAATTGTTTTCATGCTTTAACGTAACTGAAATACCAGCTGGAAGTTGAATGGGTTTTTTTGTGCGTTATCTTTATTTTAATTTGCTTAAAATATTAAATTATCATTGCTTGGATGGATTATGGTATTATAATAGCCAGCTTTTCTTGTCAGCATTTCGTAAGTGGTGAATCGAGATTATGCGCCAGTGCATCAAAAAAGGCGATTGACCAGCATCCTGACACTTCCTTTGCATAATTAACAACAAAGTCGCTCTTTTTGCTAAAAGTGGATATCGATCCAAATCATGGCTTGGATTGGATATGATGATCTCTAACCACCCTTTAGGGGATAATGGTCGTGAGTTTATGCATACATACACTATACATATTTTAACTTTAAAAATACATCATACAATATAATATTTTATATCAGGTAGTTGCTGTTTTCAAAAATGAAACTTCAATATTACATAGATATGTAAAAGAAGACAGTGATGAAAAATTTCCACGAGCGGAATTCGCACCCCATGACATGCCGGGTCAGGTGCACTACCACACTATTTGCGTAAAATTATATGTATATGTTATTATCATAAATATAGCTTGCCTAATTCTTAACTGATCTTTAAATATTTGTAAAAATATTTAGATCGGATGTTGATGACGTAGTTGTCGACATTGAATAGGGCTCCTTTGGCTGATTTACACGTAATAAATTGTTAAGTAGGTAAAAAAATTTTGTTACCTAAATTTTACCTTCATTTTAAGCGACTTATATTAAAGTATATGTCCATACGTATTTAAGTATTTAAGCTCTTTAGTTCACTCAAGATGGACGATCAACCACGTAATTAAGTCGTAAATTCTGTACTAAATTTGTTATGAAGTCAAAGGTGAAATAATTAGAGAAATAACCATACCCAAAAAACTGGGTAAGAAATTGAATAAATAGAAGAGATTAGTATGGCTAAGGATCAAGTGCCACTTTGTTCGAGGAGCTAGCGAATGAAAACAAATATATTTTAATGCGCTACGGATGGCAGAAGACTCCTTTAATTACTTGTTATCTAAAGTGGAAAACGAAATACAGAAAAAAGATACTATAATGCGATATGCATTAGATGCAAAATTAAAATTACGTATTACAATATATTTTCTCAATACTGGCAATAGTTTTCGCAGTCTTTATCATTTTTTTAGAGTTTCTAAATCGAGTAAATATAATAATACAATAATCAATAATTTAATACGAACAATAAAATTGAACCCGAGCGCGTCACTCTCTACACTTATGCATTTAACCATTATTGTGCCTGTCCAAACGTGTCAAGTGACAAGCCCCGCTCACCAACTTAACCGAAAAATAGACAAAATTCTAAATATCTTGTTTAGTTGTTAGCTAAATTTTAACTTGCAACTTACTACTAAATTCTGTGTTTACATGCAATTAATCACTTAAAGTTATGTTAAAATTTAGTTACCTACTTAACAACTTAATACGTGTAAATCAGCCATAAGAGTAGAATTATTTCGGCGAGTTGGATTGAGCCACGATAGCATAGTTAAATAAAAGACCGAGATTGTGTTTGTTACGAGATTTGTTGAATTTAAATTTTTGTAAACCAGATGTTGAAAAAATTTCCACGAGCAGGATTTGAACCTGCACCCTTCTGACATTCCGGGTCAGGTGCTCTTCCAATTGAGCTATCGTGGTTCTAACCAGCCCGCCGAAATTATTCAACACTTTTTACTTTGAAAGCCAAAGGCGCCCATTCAATGTCAACAACTACCGTCACTAACATCCGATCATAATATTTTTACAAATATTAAAGATCAGTTAAGAAGTAAGCAAGCTATTTATAAATGTTCAAATAATTTTTAACGCAAATTTTGTTGCGAACAAATTACATAAACCAGATGTTGAAAAACAATTTTATAACAATTAAATTTTTGTGTTATTATACTTATAAATTTATAAGTAAGTGTTTTATTTACAAGTTAGCAACTACTTATATATAAAAAGGTATGTCTTTTAAAATAGGTATCAGGCACTTAATTATTATTTTTGCCGTAAAAGCTCGTCATTACCAAGCATTCCTAATCATTACCATCCTCAAAAAATCATTGCCATTAGCCTAACGTCATTACCATTTCTCTTATTATTTTTTGAGATCAAATATTATCTAATTTCTTGATTAATAAGAGTGCCTTTGTTTAACAGATCTTACTTAATAGTACTTCTTTCGATTTTTGAAACTTTGCACGCATTTTAGATTCATTTACAAGAAGGCTTCAAAATAAATCAGAAAAAATCCAAAACGCGAATCCACCCAGCAACACTAATAAAATCGACTCCATATAATCACATATAAATAGGTACTAGGTAAATTATTTAAAAATAACCCAGAATATATTATCCGTTAACTGATTGGCTTCGTAAATTTCGATTATCTAGAAATTGTTATTGTTTTGTCACTACGATATTACAAAATGCCACCGCAGGGGATAATGTTAATCAAATAAAATAATCAGCTAATTAATCTTATAATTAACGCATTTATCGTAATACTGGATTAAAAATATATAAGTAAGGCCAATAATTTGTGTCACTTAAAAACTCGAAGAATTACCATCATCATCACCATCATCATCACCATCATCATCATCATCATCAGCCTTTATATAAATATATTAGGTATTTATTAAAATAGATTATCAGTCTCATTAGTTGTTGGGGTTGCGGTCGCTGTAGGTGCCCGGTGGTGGCAAGAGGCGCTAAAATGCTAAATGCGAAAACAATTTCGATTAAAAAAGATAAAGATAGATTTTTTTAAAGATATCCATTAAGTTAGCAGATACCACCTGGGACCTCAGAGCTAGCAGCTACTTGGGCCAGCTTAAAAGCTTTGCTAACCAAAGTGGCAATTAATGCTGCTAGTTTACTGCTCACTCTGGTGGTGGGGTTGATTTGGGGCAAACATTTTTTACAGTTAGTAGTAGCTTTAAGTATATAATTTATAGTTTTTATAAGTTTAGTTTTAAGTTTTAATTATATATTTTTTTATATTAGAAGGAGGCAAACGAGCAGGGGCGGGTCACATGATGGAAAGCAATCACCGCCGCCCATGGACACCTGCAAGACCAGAGGATGCAGTGCCAGCCTTTAAGGAAGGAATAGGCTCGTTTCTTGAAGATCCCAAAGTCGTAATGGTCCGGTAATACCGCCGCTGAGAGCTGGCGTTCCACAGCACTGTAGTTCGTGATAAAAAATTACGTGAGACACGCTCAGTAGTAGACCGCCATCCATCAAGATGGTGTAGATGAAAAGACAACCGAACAATCCCTTAGAGCACTCCCCATGATAAAGGCGATAAAATATACAGAGAGACGCAACGTCTCTCCGAAGGGCCAGTGGATCGAGCCGACCAGAGGTTACCACATCGTCGACAACTCGAGCAGCTCTGCGTTGAATGCGGTCAAATAGGAGGAGTTGGTACTGGGGCGCTCCATCCCAAAGATGGGAACAGTATTCCATATGAGGCCTGACCTGTGCTTTGTAAAGCTGTAAGCGATGGGTCGGCGTGAAATACTGTTCCGCTCTATCGAGCACTTTACGAGCAGCTTTACCTTCCAAATGACCGCAAAACTGAACGTCACTCGAAATATCGACGCCAAGGATTCATGGTCGGTTTGGTATCAAAGGGAGCTCTTTCAAAGTTTAGAGATACGACGAAGGGATGTTTTTTTAGCGGTAAACCCGCAAACTTCTGTTTTAGAAGGGTTAATATGGACTAGGTTAACTCGGCCCCAATTCGAGACATGACTTCACATGTTCTCAGTGTCAGTCACAAGTTTATTCCTGTTCTCGATGACGCTTTCCAGAGAAATATTAGTACAACGGTGTAAAGCGTATCCCCAGTACTGTCGTCCGCATTGCTATATTTGCTATGCTATATTCATTGCTGAATGCTGTTGTTATGCAACATGTCATTGATATGCAGAAGAAACAGAGTAAGTGACAGCACACACCCTTGCAGGACTCCAGCATTCACGGGCTTCAGTACAGAGCATGATCCGTCAACCACGACTTTGATGCTACGCCCAGTAAGAAAGCTGGCGACCCACGCACACAATTTCCCAGGAAGCCCGTATGATGGAAGTTTAGCGAGAAGAGCCCTGTGCTATACCCTGTCGAAGGCTTTCGCTATGTCCAAGCTTATTGCCAGCGCCTTCCCTTTCCTTTCGACTGCCTCCGCCCATCGGTGAGTGAGGTACATACACTAAAAGATCACCAGCCCAACGATCGCGGTGAAAACTACTGTCGATCACTTAATATCTGATTCTCTTCTAGGTACCTCAAGAGCTGGCAGTTTGTAATGGACTCCATTACTTTGGAGAGCAAAGAGGTCATGGCTATAGGCCTGTAGTTGGACGGATCCGAGCGATCGCCTTTTTTGGGAATCGAGTGAAAAAAGGCTGTCTTCCAAGAACTCCGGACAATTCCAGTAGTGTAAGAGAGCCAGAAGAGGCGCGTTAGAACCGGCGCCAACTCAGGAGCACACGTCCGAAGCACAATGGGAGCCCACTCGACTTATGGATGTCAAGGGAAAAAAGAGCCTTACGAACTGACCTTTGCAGGAACCGAACGTTTGGCATATATAGAACTAGCGCAATGCGGTATGGTTGGTGGCGAGATTTTTAGTACAGTTTTATTAATTTGTGATTTTCTTTGTTTGTAAATAATAAAATTATAGTTTAGACGACAAGAAATGTTTTATATTATTAATTTTTTAATTATATTATTAAAAAATTCGAGTAAAAAATTAAATTTTAATAGTACCTTCAAGGTAGAGACGGCGCTGATCGCCTACATGATTAGAAACACATGCGGAGATATCTCTTCATATCGTGTCGGCGGGTCTCAGAAACTGCCATCTCACGGCAATAACAAGGGACGGGACGGGACAACGTGCCTTCCGTAGCACATTGAGGAACTCAAAAAAGGTAGGTACGTATTTTATTTGACTCAGTTATTAGATTCAGCCTTCTATTTATTAATGAATAAATATTTTTGTTGTATTCTACTAAACAATGCTCTAAGTACTAAACAGCACAGGAAAATAACAATAAAACCTATTTTATTGTCCTCCAGTGTGTTTCTGTATCATACACTTGAGATTACAATTACATATTATCAAAATACTTCGTTTTAAGTCAACGTGAGTGCCTGACTATTTGAACGCGAAGTGGTGTGTTTATGGCGTTCTCATAGGGGTTCATCGTTATTGAAGAATGGTTAGTTATTTTAGTTAACTTCAGTTGATCATTTACTAACATTTGTGTAAGGTCTATTGTAATTACTAACAGTCAATGGAATTATTTTGAAATAAATTACACCGCACCGCGTTATTAGTAAAGATAATCTGAAGGTAGCTGGCGTAGTTAATATTCGAATGGGTATTCGTAAATGTGTGTTGTTTACGGATTTATGCCGTTAGTCCCGACCCGACTGCTATCAGTCTAGGTGCGAGTTTAAAGGTATTTACTATATATTTAAAAAACATTTGTATGGCAAAATTGCTGAAAACTCACCTCGTTCGTCACCAGGGTGCCAAGTGCGAGTTTCATTCGCCATTCGATCACATTATCGAAAACGAGAATTTGTATGGCAAAATGTTAAATATTTTCGTATGCTGCCAGGAGGCGCTGCTTCAATGCAATACTAATTTTCGTTTTCGTAAACGTAATCGAACGAATACAGATAGTAAACAAAACTCACACTAGGCACCCTGAAGGCTTAGTGTGAGTTTTGTTTACATGATGTTTGTTCGTGCCAGAAACGCGACGGTGCACTCATTCAAATAAAAGATACGCCGCACAAGCCGACGGCGGAGCTAGTGCGCTGACGGACCGCGCGACCTTCACTCAGCTGCATAGACGTGCATCGTTCAGTCAGTCTCTGAGTTCTTACCGATCGGCCCGCCCGTGACGTCGCGTTATACCATCAGCTCTCCGCTTCAGAACCTTCAAGAGCTACTCGTGAATTATACAATATCCGGCAGCCGATACATTCTGATCCGGCTCGAAGGACCAGAATGTATCGGCTGCCGGGAAGGCAATGCCGATACAGCAGAGTGGGCAGATTGGGGAGGAATAGGGAGCTGAGGAGGGATGGATGATGATAATGGGATATTTGGGACTTACTTGGCGAGCTGACGTTGACGGCGTGGCTAACACGACTCTCGTGGAAGATGGAGCTGATGCTGGTAGAAGTCGCTTATTTCGCGCAACCCACACCCACGCGCACGCGCACTTTATGAAGGGTTGTACCGGCCGGTAGGCAATTCACGAGTAGCTCTAGAATGGTTCTGGAGCGGAGAGCTGATGGTATAACGCGACGTCACAGCCGGATGGTTTAGTGGCCTGTTGTGACATTAAGGTAAAACTTTTTAATTTATATGTATTTCAGAATCATTACAAAAATGTTTTACCTCTATATGACGGCTTTTACCGAAGGAGAAGACGGGCGCAAGAAACTACACAGCTTTTTATAGAAGTAGGGTAGTGCCTTAGTGGTACCAGTGCCCAGTGTTTGAAACCAGTTTTCGTGGCCAAAAAATAATAATAATAATAATAGGTTACCGCCATGTGGGATGTGGATTCAACTATTATTGTACCGATAGTCGTTTCGGCAAACGGTCTGATAGCGAAGAGCCTCGATCAACACCTAGAGAGGCTCTCGCTGAAAGGTTGGGTAAAGGGTCAGATGCAAAAGGCAGTACTCCTAGACACGGCACGTATTGTCAGAAGGTTCCTCACTCTGCAGCCCTGACCACCGGTAGCTTGGGCCCTGCCCCGCTGCTGGTGGTACTCTAGGATTAGGTTTTTATAATGTTTTATTGTTTTTATATTAAAATATTGTAAAAATCTAGTTTTAAGAAAGAAAATAAATAAAGGAGACAATAATAATATAAAATTTCATTGAAATTTTACTAGATTACAGCTCTATGAAACAGGTGTTGCTGTATTCAATAATTGTCGCTAAGGTCACAAATTAGTTGCTGACCGTTTTCTAATGATTACCTAAAGGAACAATTTATCACAACTATAAAAATATAACACATGCATCTTGATTAAAAAAAATTATAACTGGCGCTATTAAAACTAACATAGAACTAAACATAAAACGTAATACCTACATATAATCTTAGAAATAAGTTTAAACTCAAAATTTACTATAATACCAAGGACTAACTATGGAACAAAGACGGTACTATTTGAGTTTGCCAAACGAATTGAAGGATTGTGATAGTTGTGTTTTCAAAAATAAACTTAAGTTACATATAGCAGCAGCAATCATCGGTGCTTAATGTAGTATAATTGTTATTGTTTATCTATGTATCTCATTATATCATCATCATTATCATCATCAGCTCATTTTATGTCCCCACTGCTGGGGCACGAGCCTTCCCTATGGATGGATAGGGAGAACGGGCCATGAACCACCACGCGGGCCTAGTGCGGATTGGTGGTTGTTAATGACTACTAATGCAGCCGGGACCAACGGCTTAACGTGCCTTCCGAAGCACGGAGGAGCTCGAGATGATAAATTTTTGATCACCCATCCGATGACCGGCCTTTGCGAAAGTGGCTTAACCTCAGCACTCGCAGACCGGGCGCGTTAACCACTGCTCCATCAAGCTCTCATATATGTGAAATGTAAATTTCTTATGAGAATAAAAGTTCTTTAACCTGAAAAAAGTTGGATCACTGTCCTGTCCACGCCTGTAAAACACTGATGCGACTACCTAATGTAGGTAAGAGCACATTTACAAAAAAATAACAACAGACCATTTTTTTTCAGGGTCTCTTTCTAGTTATATCGCTTACTGCGCTCGCCGTTGCCGCCAATGCGTACAAGAACCCTTATTACGCCCCTGGCAGATCTGTGAACGTCCACCTCTTCGAGTGGAAGTGGGATGACATCGCCAATGAATGTGAGAACTTCTTGGGGCCAAGGGGTTACGCAGGCATTCAGGTGTACATTTTTATTTTTTTCTTAAAAAATGTTTACATAAGTATTTTATGTAAGTATACTCTGCCAAACCGTAAAGCTGTGGGTACTGCAAGACAGGGTTACTTTAAAATCAAGGGTTACATTGACAACAGATCCAGATGCTTTGTAGCTGCTATGAATATCCCTCGTCTGATTAGACCAGAGAACGTCGAATTAAAATATCGAAAACTTTTGTCAATTGTTAATAGGGTTGTCAAACGTACTTTAATATATAGTATTGTACTATATTTTAGGGGCAGAAACTTAACTAACAAATCTTTTATTTTAAAAAGTATGAAAGTGACAAACCATGATACCTTTAGTCACCTTTGTATTTTACAAGATGTTTTGCTTTTTTCATAAAATACTATATTTTTTGAAGAGTCCTACCTACTATATTTTTTTATTGCTAATTTCGAAAAGTACTTTTCATTCACCGGACAAATGTTGGCAACCCTATTTGTTACCCTTGGTTCTAAAGTAGCCAAGGTTTATAACATAATCTTAGAAACGAAACATTTGTGAAATAGGTATAGGATATTTAAAAAAAATTGCCTTCCTAATAACAGGGTGAACCGATGATCTACCTGAACTTTTAAAAGTCCATGAGGTCCAATAGGCTACGTATTTATGTAGGTATCCTGGACATCTCTCAGCAATATGCCACACACGGACATACCAATTAAGGCTTATGATAACACAGGACTTAGTATCTGATTCGTATCTGAAAAACTTATTTGCAATAAATAATCTAAGAATAATTATGGGCTGAGACTAGTGATTCTTGAAGCAATTCTCTTCTAGAAAAACTTCGATACTTTTAATATCTAACTTTCTAACTTTGTTGATCACTCGTTAATTCTCGTTTTCCCGTTATAGATATCACCACCTAACGAGAATGTGGTGCTGTGGTCCTACAACCGTCCATGGTGGGAGCGGTACCAACCAATGTCGTACAAACTGGTGACTCGCTCGGGAGACGAAAGGCAATTCGCTGATATGCTGAGGAGGTGTAACGCTGCTGGCATAAGGTAAGGACATGTAAATGGTGCTTCAGATGATTAGTAAAAAAAGGCTACATGGAGGAATGCTACAAACACAATTCGCTTTAATGATCTTCCTCAAATCTTTCCATGTCTCGTTCTTGAATTGAAAAAAATGCTCTTCTTTTTCATACCTTGCATTTGGTTTTCATCTCACCTGATGTAAAGTGGTAGTAAGGCCGAAAGTGGAAGCGCACTGGAATCCAAAACTGAGGAACTGGCTATTATCTCCAACTGTCGGAACACAAAAATGCTAATAACATTCTTCTGACGCCAGACTTAGATAAAATGGTGGTAGCTAGCCAGAAGAACTTAAAAAAAGTCATACCACATACTACAGCAAGTACAATCATGAACCACCACTGGAAATCGAATTACCAAACCACAGAAGAGGTTGAGTCTCTGGAGTAATTTTAAATATACATATAACAGTCCTTGAGTGGCGACCGCGTACCGGAAAGTGCAGTATGGGCAGACCTCCAACAAGGTGGACCGACGATCTGGTGAAGGTCGCTGGATGCGAGCAGCACAAAACCGATCGTTGTGGAGATCCTTGGGGGAAGCCTTTGTCCAGCAGTCGACAACTTTTGGCTAAGATGATGATGATGATGGTGATGATAGAATATATATTTACCTTTAGGATATACGTTGATGCCGTCATAAACCACATGACGGGCGAGCCTCCAGACAACCAGGGCACCGCGGGCAGCACCGCCAACTTCGGACAGTGGGACTACCCTGCAGTACCATTCTCCAGGGACCACTTCAACTGGCCTAATTGCGTCATTGACGGAATGGACTACGTCAATAATGCTGCGAGGGTAAGAGAACTTACTTTACTCACAGAATAAATAATAGTACTCTTTAGATCAGAAAAACGCAATGTGAGCAGGCCTCCAATAAGGTGGACCAACGATTTGGACAGGTCACGGGAAGCCGCTGGATGCGACCAGCACAAAACCAGTCGTTGTGGAGATCTTCCGGGGAGCCTTTGTCCAGCAGTGGAAATTCAGAGACTTCAGAGAGCTGGGAGGGCAAATGAACCTATTTCAAGTTCAGGGAATTGTTTTACCCTGTAGCGCCAGTCTCTAAGAAAAACTTCAACTGACCTCTTAGTGTGATTGTCGCAGTCAATCATTCTTTAATTCTTCTACCCTTGCAATGCTAACGAAAATTTGCAAAATTTTAACCCCAATCAATATTATATATTTCAATAATAAAAGAATATTTTCATCTTTACTATAGAATCTCTGAAATATTTTCCACTTTTAAATTTAGTTAGTTATATCCATGCTACACCTTCATGGTTTTATCACAATATTTTGATTACCAGCTTTTTTAACAACAAAACAACATATTTCATGATTGCCCTTCTAGGTTCGCAACTGTGAACTCGTCGGCTTAAAGGACCTCAACCAGGCTGATGAGCACGTGCGCAACATGATTGTCAACTTCATGAATGAGCTGATCGATCTCGGAATAGCTGGCTTCAGGTAATACCAGAAATTACAATTGAATAGTACTGCGTCACGTATCTGTGTACAAACTTCTTTTTGGTGTCCGACGACCTATCTGTAAAATTATAGCTCTCAAAGAATTAAGTATTTACGAGTAGATGATGAGAATAAAGTTTTATAAACTTTATTGACATGTCACGGTAACATTTTTCAAATTATCAATTTTTTTATCTGACTTGACACATGAATTTACACATGAATTTTGTAATCGTCAAGTGTAATTAAGTGACTTCATAATTTGCTATTTTACATACAGGTATTTTAAAAAATCTCGATCGATTAAAAGTCAAGTTTTTTCCGTTAGAATCGACGCAGCCAAGCACATGTGGCCTCAAGACCTGCGAGTAATCTACGACCGGCTGCACAACTTAAACACAGCACACGGGTTTCCAGCTAACGCTCGTCCATACATCTACCAGGAAGTCATCGACTACGGTGGCGAAGCGATCAGCAGAGACGAGTACACTCCTCTTGGTGCCGTGACAGAGTTCAAAGTTGGGAGGGAACTATCAAACAGTTTCCTAGGCAACAATGAGCTGACGTGGCTTTCTAATTGGGGGCCTGAATGGGGCTTGCTGGCGCCTAGTGACGCTCTAACCTTCATCGATAACCATGATAATGAAAGAGACCATGGAGGCGGCGGTGGCATTTTGACATACAAGAACCCGAGGCCTTATAAAGCAGCCATTGCTTTCCTGTTGGCCCATCCGTACGGCGAGCCTCAAGTCATGAGCAGCTTCGCTTTCTTGGATACGGAGATTGGGCCACCCATGAACAACCAGGGCCATATTATCTCACCAGTTTTTAACTCGGTGAGTGGTTATCTCTTCAGTTAAAATAAAATAGCATCATCATCAGCTCATTTTATTTCCCCACTGCTGGGGTACGAGCCTTCCCTATGGATGGATAGGGAGAACGGGTCAAAAACCACCACGCGAGCTCAATGCGGATTGATGGTTGGTAATGACAGGTAATACGGCCGGGATCAACGGCTTTACGTGACTTTCGAAGCACGGAGGAGTTCAAGATGATAAAGTTGTGGTCACCCATCCGATGACCGGCCTTTGTGAAAGTTGCTTAACCTCAGCACTCGTAGACCGGGTACTAACTACTGCGCCATCGAGCTCCTAAATAGGGGTCTCTATCGGATCGCCTAATTTTTGTACGCCTAATTTGCAATGGCACCCAAACGAAAAGCCTAAATTTTTTTCGCCTAATTTCACTCTTCAGAATCGTGTTTGCCCTAATTTCACTTCGCCTAACTTTTTATCGCCACATTGTCATTTACCAAATGCGTCATTTGGCAGAACAATTCGTAATTCCTAAAGTTTACAATTCCTAAATATTAATTCGCACAAAATTAAAAATAAAACATGCAACATGCATGCAGACATGCAGCATAACATGCAGCATGCATGCAGACATGCAGCATGCAAGCAGAAACACAGCATGCGTGCAGCATGCATGCAGATATGCAGCATGCGTGCAGGCATGCAGCATGTAAGCATGCAAGCACGCATGCAGCATGCGTGCAGGCATGCAGCATGTAAGCGTGCAAGCAGGCATGCATCATGCAAGCAGGCATGCAGCATGCAAGCAGGCATGCAGCATGCATGCAGGCATGCAGCATGCATAGTTTCCGTCACGGCTTCGGCGCTGCGGGGCTCCGGCGGTCCCACGCGAGCTTTTCGTCGCAGATGGTTTTCGCTCACCACCACCGAGGGCCGCCTCGCCCCTCCGCGCCTACGCGCTTTTATATTGCACTCTAGCGTAGGGCAGACAAGACTACGTGGAGTCGGGTTTGCAGCGATTCGCTTCTGTCAATTTATTTTCTCAATAAAATTCTATGCTTTTATTCCAATACATTATTGGCACATTTAATTTTAGATATGCTAAAATTAGAGCTTTTATAAATTTTGCGAAATAATCGTTATGCCAAAATAAAGTTATGCCAATATAAAGTTATGCCAATATAGTTTAGGCTATTTTACATTAGACATTCTAAAATTAGGCCTTTCAATTCTTAGGCCAAACTATAATGGTGGCAAAACAATTTTTAGGCGAAACAATAATTGTACGTTTTAAGTTTAGGCCAAAACGGTTTGGCCAAACCATATTAGGACAAACAATTTTAGGCGAACCGAAGGGCACCCCCTAAATAGCATAGCATAGATTTATCCAAAACAATTTGCCTAAACAGTAGAACTAGGAGTTATTCTTAGGCCACCTGGCTAATTACGTAGGTATGAGTGTCTTTCACCATAACAACGATGTTAGTAGCTATGCACTTTTCTGACCGTTTGAAGCAGTAAAGTCAGTTCCTTAATGGTTAAGGATACCAGACGAAGTAACTACCTCCTTCTTCCTTCGGCTAATTGTTACTTACCATCGGATGGGATGAATTAAACCGCAAGCTTTTCCATGCTGAAAGAAAAAGCCAGAATGTGAAATATAAATCACAAATTCGTAATATATAGGTATCTGGAATTGTAGGGACCTGGAATTTTTAAGTATAGCATGAACTACTCGTTCGTTTTAAAACATTTCCTCCGCACAGGACGGTTCCTGCGGCAACGGTTGGGTGTGCCAGCACAGGTGGCGCCAGATCTTCGCGATGGTTGCCTTCAGGAACGCGGCCGGCAGCACCGGCCTCAACGACTGGTGGACCAACGGCGCTAACCAGATAGCGTTCTGCCGGGGAGGCAATGGGTTCATCGCCTTTAACAACGACTACTGGGACCTCAACCAGACTTTACAGGTGATTTTATGGTGTTATGTTTTTTGTGTTAATTGAAAGTTTTCTTCGCGTCTTTTATTTAGTCTTATAAGGAATTCTCTGCTTATTCTTGACGGTCTGTTGTCATCATGCTCGTTGGCTTAATCACTTGGGATCACTTGCACAACTTATCTTTTATATTACGATTTGACATTGCTCTTTTTATAATCGGTATCTTATTCTTAGTGGTGTTCTATACCTTTAACATTTTTGGGTGAACCGGGGTGATTTATAGTTTGCGCTAGGACTCAGTAAATACGTTTTAACCAATCATGACATGATTGTAGCCAATGCAAAATAACCCTTATATTTACATCTTCATTACCTTTTAGACATCCCCCTGCTAGAGCTAGGCTTAACTGCTCCCACATGGGGAGAACAGACTGATGTCAGTTGCATAGGTCTTTATTTACGTGCTTGTGTTAAATAGTTTTAAATTGGTTCCAGACTTGCCTCCCCGCGGGCAGGTACTGTGACATTATATCTGGAGAGAAGGTCGGCAGTGCGTGCACCGGGAAGACGGTGACGGTGGGCAATGACGGCCGCGCGCAGGTTTCTGTGGGAGCCAACGACTACGACATGATGCTGGCGATACATATAGGAAATGAGGTAAGATCTGCTGTTTGGAACAGTATTTACCTTTCACCAGGGTAACACTGTGACGTGTTATTTGGGTGCCTAGTGTGATTTTTGTTTACTATCCGTATTCATTCGATTGAGAGACGAAAAACGAAAATTAGTATGGCATTGAAGCAGCGCCTCCTGGCGACATACGCGAAGAGTTAAAATTTTGCCATACTAATTCTCGTTTTCGTTAACGTTAAAGATTGGCGAATGAAACTTGCTCTTGGCACCTTGGAGATATGTTTGCGAGAGTGACGGTAGCGCGTAAATCCACGTGGGAGTCAACGCTTACGACATGATGCTGCCAATACATATAGGAAATGAAGTATCTGTAGTAGGAAGATTATCTAGGGAGCAGCAGGCAGTGATGTGATATCTGGAGAGATCGGCGGCACACAAAACGTGGGGAGAAAAGATGTCTGTAAGCGATTCAAAAACAAAATAAAGAAACAATAACAGGAATTCCCCGTTTTTATACCTGTTATTGTACCTCGTATTTATTACCATAGTCAATACACGGTACACCCTTGAACATTTTTTACTATTATAATTAAACGTAATCTTTAATTATAATAGTAAAAAGTTTTTAAAAACTATTAGTTAGCGAGTACTAGCGAGTAATGTGGTCACCTAAGGTGGTCACCTACGCCCAGTTTAAAAATATTTTAATTCTGATTAGAATTTTTCTTAACATTTTAACAATTTTATTTTTTTACTTTATCGCTGTTTCTTTTTTGTTTTCAGAGTCGCCTGTGAAGTCGCAGATTGATATAGAAATAAACATTATTAGTCATTAAAAAAATGTGTTTATATTTTGCCCCCATCCCTTGAATTGAAATCGTAGTAGATTCTCCGCAAAGAACCCGTCTGGATGGTATGGTTTAAACCTAACCTTCACCCTATTTCATCGCTTTAGTCAGTTCTCATAGTTTTCAATTTCATACAATTTATTGTAAAAACAAAAACGTATTGACAGGTGCTAAAATGTTTCTCTTTTATAGGCAATAACTTATGTTTAAACATTAAGATCATCATCATCATCATCATCAGCTCATTTAATGTCCCCACTACTGGGGCACGAGCCTTCCCTATGGATGGATAGGGAGAACGGGCCATAAACCACCACGCGGGCCCAGTGCGGATTGGTACGAGTAGTTGTTAACGACTGCTATTGCAGCCGGGACCAACGGCTTTACGTGCCTTCCGAAGCACGGAGGAGCTCGAGATGATACATTTTTGGTCACCCATCCAATGACCGGCCTTTGCGAAAGTTGCTTAACCTCAGCACTCGCAGACCGGGCGCGTTAACCACTGCGCCATCGAGCTCCTCATAATTCTCAACATTAAGATCGACACCACGCAATTAAAACTCATTAGTCATTCCTTAACAAATTTTACACAAGCGCCAAAAGCTGCATTGATCGCATCCTGGAAGTTTTAATGTGTTTATCAGAAGTAGATGCACAAGGCCTTTTGGCAGCTGCTATTAAATAAAGGGCTTAGTTTGAGTCATGCTATTATATATTATGAAAGTGCAAACCACAACAAACCAGTCATTTTGAAAAAAAAACAAGTACTTTTAAGGCACATACCGCAAAATAGGATTACCCCACAACAGGTAGCTTCACACAAACGCGCTCGAGCAACGCAATCATAGCCTATGCACCCATCACAGACACTGAATCTCGCAACACTGCGCATGCGCACCTATACGACATGAAATACACTATGAAATATAATAATTAAGGCATACTCGCGCCACCAATTGATAATTTGACAATTACTAACGGACCGGAACTTTTTTTAAACATTGCGTACCGTCCGATAACAGGAAAGCTTCCACAGTATTTATTTAATAATTGTGCACTACTTTTTGTTGCGTGGTTTATTCACAAACAATGGTTACTTGGTGTTAGCGAATGAATACAAAAATAAACCTAAAAGTAGTACACAATTATTAAATAATAGATATTTGCCTAGTGTCGGAAGGTACGCAATGTTTGAAAAAAATCCAGTTTAGCAGTTACCAAATTAAATCCATTAGCGGCGCTAGTGTGCCTTACCTTTCGCCTTAACCTTTTTATTATTTGATTATATGACGTAAGTTTTCACGTTTTTAGATCAAAATTGAAAAAATATGTGTATAAAAATGTTTTGTGAAGTAAAATAATGCGTAATGCTATGCTGGACTATATTATATGTGAACCATGTTCTTATGAGTTTAAATAAAGTTCTCTGAATTCATATTAAATAGTTAGTAACATACCGTTAGAGAATGTTGGGTGTCAAAAATAAAATATTTTTATAAAATATTTTATTTTTATTTCTACCCGACCCAGCCAGGATCGAACCTGGGTCTTCCGCAATCCGGGCGGCTGCACTGACCATTATGCTATCATATGACCATAGTGCCATCTATCCAATGGTTATTGCATAGCCAATCGGGGCGGCTGCACTGACCATTATGCTACCGGGAAGGGTGACGTAAGCACTGAATATTTACACTGCTTTTTAATTTTTGAATGCTTTTAGCGGCAGAGTGCCACAGTGCCATCTATCCGACGGTTATTGCAACCGAAGGCTATGCAATAACCGTTGGATAGATGCCACTATGTTCAGTGCAGCCGCCTGGATTGCGGAAGACCAAGGTTCGATCCGGGCTGGGTCGGGTAGGCATTTAATTTTTTCACTATTTTATAAAAATATTTTATTTAGCTTCAGTGCAGCAATTAGCACTTAAAAATAAGAAGTAAAATTTGTCAAAAATAAGTTACCCAATGATTTTGAATAGGTAAGAGAAAAGAGCAATCGTAATTGATATCATAGCGCGAGTATTAGTCACTAGTACAAAAATCCCCCTGGTCAGTGGACCTGTGCACCTCTCGCCCCCCCCCCCCCCCCGCCCGATCCTCTAAATGACACTACACATTTACAGAATACACTAAACATGCACACTAGCTTAGGTCCAAGACACCGTACTCGTAAAACAAGGGTACGAAGAATCGGTTCACACGCGCTTTATACCAGGTACAGACATGTACCTGGGCGCTTCTCTCCTCCTCCACGGCCCGGTCTACCCGAGCCGAGGTCCGAGCCTTTAGAGGCACCCTCGGGTGGTTCCTCTCCCCGATCTAGTAAGGCACGGGGACGGTGAAGCTGAAAATGCCGTCTGAGGCAATCAGCAATCTCTCTCCAAAAAAAAATGTACACCTCAAGTCTCAGCCTCAGTAGTAACAGCCAATCCGACTTTCTTTCTCCTTCTTACTTCTAGGCAACAGACACCTACTGCGAATTTTATTTGTCAGTCGAATATTGCCTTAAAAATATTTGTTTTGTAACGGTGGCCTAGTGGCAGAGTGCTCGGCCCGATACCTGAAGGTTCCGGGTTCGATTCTCAGGTCGGGTTTGTGATCACCAACCCGCATTTAGCAAGCGTGGTGATTAAGCCATTGCTCATCAATTGTAGTGATGGCTAGATTTCAATGAGGCCTTTGCCCAGCAGTGGGACAGTTATAGGCTTTTTACTTTACTTTTTAGCGTGATCAAAAAGTGGATTAAACTCTCACTAGGCACTAGAGAGAGATAAGAGATAAGAGAGGGAGAGGGATAAGAGATTTTTTTGTAATACAAAACTCAAAATATTTATTAGTTTAGGGTCTTTCTACGTGGATTTTACACCTTCTAGTCTTTTCTGTTTACGAATTCATTTGAATAGTGCCCAGCTTGGCATGATGCAGATTATACCTTACACCTGCAATTCTACAAACACGCGAAAATGATGATGATCTCAGGAATGTTCTAAATAAAACACAAACCGGATCGCATAAGGCGAATCGAATTTTTTCTTCATATAAAAAATGGAGGCTTATAACCTAACCTTGTGTCCCGTCACGTCAATATGATTTTAGCATGCATTTTTAGGTTCTACATCGAAGTAGCGTAAGAGAATTCTAACGGTGTAGACGTTTTGTACTCTAGTCCTGAAATTAATTACTTAATTATTTTTAAGGCAGTTCGAAATAAATAAATCTTGACGAATGTATCTTTACATTTTTTTCATTAAAGTTCAGTTTTAAGTTTGAAAGTGGTGAGAGACGGGCAGTAATATGATGACTGAACAATATAGGTGAGTGTTGGTTTAGCAAGAATCATCAACCAATGTTATGTCGTCCCGCAGTAAGGGACGGAAATCGTTATACAACAACAGTGTATTAATTCTGACAGAATTCTTGACATCAATAAAACTGTAAGAATAACAATCTCGCTTAAAATTGTTTTACATTGTTCACGGTTTGTTTATTAAAGTAACTAGAAAGTTGCATACGTACTGTTCGAGAATTTTCAGTGTCTAAATACGTACCTAGTCACCAGTGACTTTAAATATGAATTCTAACAGCATTGAGTACCTTAAAATAAGTATTTATAACAGAATGTTAACAAACAAAGAAAGTTACTAGTAAATTAAGCTACATAAGAGCTCGAGCGTGCGAATACCAGACACAATAGCATTTTAATTGTTATCGGCCACCTGGTGGTCGATCGACGCTCAAGGGGTCATAACTAAATTCATAAATACTATATATAATTCTAAACAAACAAATTACACCAGATCATCCCCATCAATCAGATACAATGCTAGCTTAGTGGGTACTCTGGTACCCACTAAGCTAGCATTGCCTCTTTGGATAGCGAGGCTTATTCGCTGTCCCAAGTTACCTGCTAGCTCTCGGTTCCCGGGTGGTTTCTGCTGATTTATTTGTTAAATCTTTAAAAGTCAGAAGTCTATTTTAGTCTGTTGGAAGTTCATGTGACAAAAAAGTGTTAAAGCGTCAGCTTATGTCAAACTGGTTGGCGAGACATACAAAGACGACAAAGATCACAGAGATGAGACATCTTCTATATATTATATATTAACTAGCGGCCCGCCCCGGCTTTGCACGGGTGTACTTTTTTTTAATATAGCTTAGGTTACTCAGCGCTAATGTAGCATTCTAATGGTGAAATATTTTTTTTAATCGGTCCAGTAGTTTTGAATTTATTCGTTGCATACATACATACAAACTTCCTACAAAAATTCAAAGCTTTCCTCTTTATAATATTAGTATAGACTAGTATAGATACGAGAAGAGAAAACTTTGTGTCCTTTTTTAAGCACATTGCGCGCACGTAGGAGTGCGGGCATTGGTATGACTAGTTAGAGTTTATAAATAGAAGGAAATATAAAATCTATACATAAATCATCGCTCGCACAACTAAGTATGCTAGGTATCTTTTTGTGGTATTTTTTCGGTACAGACGTTTTCTTTTCCAGCGGATAATTTTCAAACTATCACTGTACCCTACTCGTATAAAGTAAGCGGACTTGCTATGCTAAATAGTTTATATAGGTACATATATAGTTGAATTTATCCTCAAAATATTTGCAGTTGATAAAATGTGACCTATATATACTATATACATATATTTTATGATAATCTGAAATCCTATGATAATATTACGGCATCTAACAATTCTATGCATTCTTATTGCATCCTTCGCCTTACGGCTGTGAACGTGACCTTAATTGCCGAGTTTGTACGTGTCAAGTTTATTATTATTTATTAACTTATTTAAAAAAGTATCGTTGTAGTTGTTTTGATATTTAACGTGAAGACGAATGAAAAGTTTGTTTAGCAAAACAATAATAATATATCGAATTCACCATTTTACAAAAAAAATATGTGAACATGTGGCATTTAGTGCCAAAACTCATCGCAAACTTAGTGCCAAATTTTAAGCACGTGAACAGTGTAAGCGTTTTATTGTGTTTGGATTGAATTGTAAAGCGGAGTTCAGAGGTGAAAGAATTAAGCTTTCTTTAGTCTAACAAAATAGGCATTCAACCAACATCTGTTGCAAGGAGAGAGGACAGAGGGATGACAAAAAAAAGTGGCGTATACAAAAAAAATACAAAAAAAGAAAGTGGAAAAGATGTTTAAAAAAAGAAAACATAATTATACTATTAAATTGAGTATTTTTCGCTATTTCTCATAGTTTCGTATTGTCGGAATTCGGGTCGTAAAAACACTGCCTGTATAAAATCGCTCATATCTTGAAGTTGTTAGGGTTAAGGGCTTAGCTGTCATATAAAATATTATTCGTAGGGATGCCGATGCCGTCTTCACAATCATATACAAATAACATAGTTTTAATCGTGCGCAGACATTTTCAAAAAAGGCACCACAGCGTCCATTGTTCTTTTGTAAATCAAAAAAAAGTATCGTTTCAATGTCAACAACTACGTCATCAACGATCTTTACTTGTTTTTAAATATCAAGGATCACTAAAGGATTTCGCTTTTACCACATAGCTAGTTTTGCTCGTATTTAACCTCTAGAAGATAGATAGACAATAATTAAAATATATTTTAACGTATTTTTTTGTTGTTTTTTTACCAACCCACGCTGTGTTAAGGTCAAATATAATATCACGGTACGGACTAATTCACCGAGATACAAGTTTATGAAGAACTTAAAAAAACTTAATCACCTTTAAGGTGGTTCCTAGACTCAGTCTAGTTCAGCCCCCCAACCGCCTAACACTCTCGCTTTCGATCGCTTTGAAAGCAAGGCCCTCGCCTCGCTTTCTAATATAATATCGAAATATAATATCGAATAATATCGAAAGCTATAGCCTATAGCTTTTGATATTGCTTTCATATTGCTTTCGAAATGACAAGATGACGCCTCTTCCTCGCCTCGCCTTCAAAGCGATCGAAAGCGAGAGAGTTAGGCGGTTGACCCCCAGGGCCTAGTAGATTCTACCTGACTCCATAGGGCTAATCTAATACCTATTACCGCCGAGCAGTAAGAACTAAAGTCGCATAGAGGGAAGTGGGCTGTAGTGATCGCTTCACATTTAGAGGATCCTAAAAGACGACTTAGGGCTCAACACATAAACACGATACGACGTCGCACCGAAAAAATAGGCGTTGCGCCAGGCTAGTATAAACCTTATTGCCTGCCAAATACTCGACAGGCGCCGCCGGATTTGGCGGTGCCGGCCGGTGCGACGTCGTATCGTGTTTATGTGTGGGAGCCCTTACTGTCACACTCATAGACGTCAATTATCAGTCGAAGCACCTACAATTGTTCAGTCGAAAATCGAAAAAAAAAAAAAGTCCCTATCTACTGACCCTGATAGGTAGGGTATGGCAGCTGGAACTACGGGTCCGGCTGTCTTTTCAAGGGTACCACGGGAGTTCCGGATCCTAAGCCCCCTGTCGGTTATGCCTTCGCGGGCGTCTCCGACAGGTTCCAGACATGGGTTGGACTCGTGGTGGCGTGTGGTTAGCTGTAGAAGTGGGAATGTTCGTCTGCCTGGTTGATGTGGCCAGGCTTCCATTTCGTGCACAGCGAGCGGGTCCAAGTAGCGGTCTCGAGGGGCCCGAGGCGAAAGGACTTGCGGGGCACGTGAGTTGCCCATAGTTGGTTGTCATGCTCGGTGGTTTTCACTGAGCAGAGCTCCAACATCTCCGGCACTAGTCTGGATAACTAGTAGAGGTGCCCGCTAGATGCAATACCTCCGGTTGAGCCAACCGCGTAGGATGTTGGAATCGGCAAGGTGCCTGGATGGGTACTGAGAAGTGAGTGGGCTTACAACTCCGTCACCAAAGAGGATAATTGGTAGTCAACTTAGAGTTGACGACCCGAGCAGTGGAATCTGCGAGTTGTGCTCTAGTGCAACGAGAAGTGAGCGAGCTTACAGCTCCGGTAACCTATCTGGATAATAGGTAGTGGACTATACGTGGTGGACACGTGGGGCGACTAGCTTGAGACACTAGTCTTAAAAGTACCGGATGAAGAATGCGCCTCGGTGCGTCCTGATCTGGCGTTATGACCTGACGTAGATGGTCCCTTGTGCTTGCACAAGGATGTCTGACACCTACTTTGTGACCTAATGGTTGGTAGGGGGTGTCAGTATAAACTTTAAAGTAGTGTTGAGTGGGTTGTTCAGTCGAAAATGTGCTTAAACGTCACTGTTAGAAGTCTCCAATTTAACAATAGACAATTTTAGGAGGTAAGTAATCATTAATGTTAATTGACGTCTATAAGTGTGGCAGTTACCTAGAGGTCCTAAGGTGGAGTTAGGGCTTAAAAATTATTAGTGATTTGGCATAGGTCAAAGAGATTTAACAGTAGTTAAATGTCTTTGGCATAGGTTATGTCGTGTGTGATGATTGCAATTAACTATTAATTGTCACGCCCTATCCCAAGGGCGTAACAAAATGGTTCTTTGACATTAACAAACTACTAGCTACGTAATACTAATTTAATTAAGTGATGACTATAATGTGTGTTCCGCACATAAGTAGTTACTACGTAACGTATAAATGTCTAGATAGCACTACAAAAACTAGATTTAGCTCACTTTCTCACTTGCTATTTTGTTGTTGACGGGTGTCACAATAACAATGAACTCCTAATCGTTTTCGATTATGACGAGCCCTAAGACCTCAATATTCGTTACCGGTCCTGCCACTTCACTTCCAAATCCTATCCTATCCTTCCGGATAGATTTCATGTGAAATGATCTAGCATACAAACGTCCGTTTTGTAGAGACAAAATAACTAGTCCGGGAAAATATTTTTTCCGTCAGAGTGATGCTACAGGCCCAGTTAACCAGTAAGGAACGGTAGGAGCCCAAATAAGGGGCGGGATACGAAATGATAAAAATATTCATAACTTTTATTTCAATTCCAGACCCAATTCTCCAAAATGCTACAACTTACAAGACCTAGCAAGCACCGAAAGCAATCTACCTAGTAAAGAGAGTGCTTCTTCTAAAGCGGAGAAGAAAAAAATACTGCGACCTGTAAGAAACAACTTGAAGGACTTTTTCTCTAATACCACCTTACATGGTTTCCGCTATGTGTTGGATGAGAACTTAACTTGGATCGAAAGGTAATTTAATTAAGTTTATTTTATTTTTATTTGGACAACCAACAAAACCTACACCAACAAAAATTACAAAAAAAGAAACATTGGAAAAAAGTCTTAATCTAAGTGCTGTCTTACTTAAAGGCTGCTACGGCATACATGTTCGAAAAACGCAGTGACTGGCGAAGATCGAGCACAGGGCATGCATTGAAAGAGGCCTATGTCCAAAAGTGGGCTGAAACGGTTTGACCATGATAGTGGTAACAGACACGCTGCAAAATTTTCTCAAGGAACTTTTCTGGCAGGAAGTAGTAATTAGTGAAGTAGTTGCTTTCATGGTAGGTAGATTACCGAATAATGTAGGTCATCTACCGGAAAAATTGTGTTTTAGTTTGAAGTAGGGTCGACACTGTGCCACTGTGTTGTAAGGTAAGTATAGTCCTTATAATAATAGAACCAGAGTTATGCACATAAAATAAGGAGACCCCAGAAGGTAAGCTTAATAATAAAAATTAAAAAAAAAATTAAAATGTTGAAAAAAAAAAATAAAGAGTGAATAATAATAATAAATCTCTTGTTTATTATTTGTTGCCTGAAATAAAGATAACAAACAATGTAAAAGATGGTAAAAATACAGAGCGGCCCATATAATAAATACCTTACAGACAAACACACATAAAAAATAAAAAACAAATTTTGTTAGTATATAAAATAACTTAATAACTATGTTAGTATTATTTGATTGGAACCTACTGTGCCAACTTGGTAGCAACAGGCAACTTTCCATAGAAGCGTCTGTAGACTACACCCTTCAGCCAGAAGTACTCCTTCATGAAGATATCCAGCTTTGATGTCGGCACTCGCACCACAAACGCTTTAAGTCTCGTATTATGGCGCGACTCCAGCAGTCCAATCTTCAAATTAAAGTTAGACTTCATTCGTATGAACTCTGCTACCTCCTGCGATGGTAGTGTGATGCAGGCGGGACAGGTACATGGCCGTGGTCGGTGTTGCAGCACGCAGCAGGAGGTTGGGCCCTGTCAGTGCGGTACCGCAACTACACCGCAACTAATACCGCGCTAGTAACACCAACTGGAGCGCGTTTGTATGAAGCTTACTTTCTACAATCTCCTTATTTTGTGCTCTATTCTATACCCTAGAGCTGGCGCTGCCTACGTCCTCCTTTTATTCTGTTTTATTGTCCTAGAGTGTGGTGGTTGTTCATGGTGATCTGCAGTATTGTGGTGTGTGCATTCGTCATACGCAAAGTTTGGATTAAGTGGGATAAGACTCCAGTCATTGTCAGTTTCGCTGATACGTCCAACTCTGTCTGGCATGTAAGCAAAATCACTTTCAAATTCAAATATATTTATTACATTTTTTTTTGTATTAACGGGTAAGCACAGTGCCTTGATCTCACCTGATGTTAAGTGATGATAAGGCCAATGATGGAAGCGCACTTCACCCGGGATCCTCAACTAGTGAGGCACTGGCTTTCTTATCTCTACCTGCCGGAACACAACAATGCTACAAACATTGATGTGAATTAAGTGTTTAAAGATCTTAGACTACATAGTCTATGTCATGTATATGTATATGTATATGTACACATGTACATATACATATACATATACATATACATGTAGCTTAATCACAGAACACCAGAAACCTCTTTCTGTGTTCTGTGAGCTTAATTACCCTTTTCAGGTGTTGCAAATCATGTTATTTTTATTTTATATTATTAGGCAACTCAACAGCTTTATTGTAACAATCATGCTAATAAAAATTATAAACACTTAGTCAATAATAAAATTTCACAACATGATGGTAAATAATATTCACGGCGCGAAGTAACAAAAAGTAATTTGGTATTATGATTTTTTACAGTATGTACTAGTTTGCAAAAGAAGGTTTTAAATATTTGGTTTAGATGGGCAGTATGATTAATAGTTGATAATAAATAATAATATTAGTAATATGACAGTAAAATAATAAAATATAAATCCTGACTGACTGATTCATCATCGCCGAGCCGAAACCGCTGAAGCAAATAAGATGAAATTTGGACTGTAGGTTATTGAGTGACGTAGACAGCCACTAAGAAAGGATTTTACGGAAATCATCCCCTAGGGATTGAAATAGGGGGTGAAAGTTTGTATGTGTCATTCATTTATATGTGTCATCAATAGTCATCATGTCAAAACTGTCATTTTAAAGAAATTATGAAGTGTTTCAGGATTATCCATATAGATTGTGACGGGTTGACTTTTATTACAAACAATCACTATTCCACGTGAGCAAAGTCGCGAGCATAGGTAGCTGTAGAATATTATAAAACGTTTAATTATGGCTTTTTAACAGTTTCAGATAATTTTAAGAATATTTGTCGCTTAAAACTAGACTTGGACAAATGGAAAACATCAATTTTGTGATATTTCGTATTGTACGTTAAAACATACAACAATACGGTAGGCGAACCATGACAGCATTCATAGCGGCGTAGTTTTAGTATACTCAGTAGGGATTAATCGCCCTCGTTCAGTATTTAGGAGTGCAGGGTTCTGCATCCGGTTGGATGGGAGCGAGAAGATTAGATCTTTTATGTTATTGTGAAAGATGTAATGCAAGAACGGCATCACGCCCTATTGCGTGTCCTCGTGCCCTAACTAGATTCTCCGAGGGATCCGGATCGGATCGGGGAGCGGAACAACCCGAGGCCGCCCCTATTGTAAATAATCTAAATATAAGATCACTGGTAAGCAGTTCGCTCAATCAGATACAAGGTTTAGCCACTTGAACATCTTCAGATAGACGTCACGTGAATTGAAGACGTGCCTAGTGGAACTCCAGAATTTCCGCAGTCACAAGGATGTGAAAACTCGTTGAAAATAACAGCTTATTCCAGCACCTATTCATGTCGAAAAGCGAAGTAAAATTTTCTATAAAGTAATTAACAAACTGGTCTTTGACCCAGAGGGACCCGATTCACAGCCCTACTATCAATCAAACCGAGTACACATGTATGTGTACACTAACATCGAACGTTAACCGGTGGGGCACTACCCTGCCCTATGGATGGATAGGGGGAACAGGCCGTAAACCACCACGCGGGCCCAGCGCGGCTTGGTTCGAAGGTCTTGGGTCCAATTCCCGAGTTGAGCAAAGTGTGTTTCGGATTTTTCGATGTACAGCCCGGGTTTGTGAACACCAACCCAAATTTGGCAAGCGTGGTGATTAAGCCATTACCCATCAATTGTAATGATGACTTGATTTCAATGAGGAAGGCCTTTGCTCAGCAATGGGACAGTCATAGGCTATTTAATAGGACTGGCTAGCTACCACCATCACAACTAAATATGTCGCCATAACGGCAATGTAGTAGTGCCAGTGACTCATCAGTAGTTGAGGATTCCGGGGGAAGTATGCTTCCACCTTCCGCCTTATCATCACATAGCATCAGGTGAGATGAAGGTCAATTGCAATTACAGTAAGAAATAAAATAAAAACTTTCAGATACCATTCCCAGCAGTAACGCTATGCAGTGAGACGAAGCCACGTCAAAGGGTGTTTAACTTTACGAAAGCATCCATCGAGCGATGGACTGTTCCACCGACCATCAGTGCCGAGGAGTGAGTCTTTATTAACCATAGTTCAATCGGCCATTTTGCCAGAGGAAGTGCAGGAGGTTTTAGTGGGGATGAAGGGTTCATCCCCATTGAGGAGGTCGAGGGGAGAGTTTCACATAACCATATGCGTCCCTCCGGGCGTGTAGTGGTATGCGTAACGCAATAATCTAATATATAAAATTCTCGCGTCACAGTTTTCGTTGCCATACTCCTCCGAAACGACTTGACCGATTTTGATGACATTTTTTGTGCTTATCCGGTATTTATGAGAATCGGCCAACATCTATTTTTCATCCCCCTAAATGTTAGGGGTAGTCCACCCCTAAATTTTTTTTATATTTTTTATGGCAAAACAACGTTTGCCGGGTCATCCGGTATCTATGAGAATCGGCCAACATCTATTTTTCATCCCCCTAAATGTTAGGGGTAGTCCACCCCTAAATTTTTTTTAAATTTTTTATGGCAAAACGACGTTTGCCGGGTCAGCTAGTCTAATATATAAAATTCTCGCGTCACAGTTTTCGTTGCCATACTCCTCCGAAACGGCTTGACCGATTTTGATGAAATTTTTTGTGCTTATCCGGTATCTATGAGAATCGGCCAACATCTATTTTTCATCCCCCTAAATGTTAGGGTTAGTCCACCCCTAAATTTTTATTTTATTTTTTATGGCAAAACAACGTTTGCCGGGTCATCCGGTATCTATGAGAATCGGCCAACATCTATTTTTCATCCCCCTAAATGTTAGGGGTAGTCCACCCCTAAATTTTTTTTTTATTTTTTATGGCAAAACAACGTTTGCCGGGTCATCCGGTATCTATGAGAATCGGCCAACATCTATTTTTCATCCCCCTAAATGTTAGGGGTAGTCCACCCCTAAATTTTTTTTATATTTTTTATGGCAAAACGACGTTTGCCGGGTCAGATAGTATATTATAGTTGCTTAATTATGCTTTTTTAGTTAGTAAATTATAAGTCATCTTGTTTAACCATATCAACGAGTTTCAATAGAAGCTTCTCTTGTGTAAGCTTAAATAACTTTAAATTTAAATTGAAAAATTTAATTATTGTTTCTTTATTGTAATTTAATTTAGTTTACTCAATTTATTCTACTTGTATAGGTTATTTATATCATGTCATGTATAGGTATCTGAGATAAATGTATTATTATTCGTATTATTTGTTAATTTATTTAAGTGCTTTTAAGTATTTAATAAAGAACTTGATACTTAATCTAATAACTAACGTGTTTTCAGTTTAAAAACATACTATGACATGTTGCTCCTGTGCAACAATGATCACAATGACGGGCTAGATTTCGCTGATGTCAGTGCTATAGAGACTTTACAAAGGGTAAGTGTAACCAAACCGAGTACACAAACATGTACCCGATCGAATCGAACCCGGGACTTTTGGGTCTTAGACCGGTGGTTTTAACCACTAGAGTCACTACAGAGAGGTGTTAAATCTTTAGCGTTAAAAGCGAGGCGCTTCTTGCCGCTTCTGCTTCTGCTGGTCCGCACACACACAAACAATAGGGCTCCGCAGAATATCAACGTTGCAGGAGCGGCGCAGTGGTTAACGCGCCCGGTCTGCGATTGCTGAGGTTAAGCAACTTTCGCAAAGGCCGGTCATCAGGCGCCATTTTCAGCGCCACCGGACTTTTTAAAGGCGGCGAGAAACTTAAAGGGAGCCCTTCAAGCGACTTCATGTGATCTAAGCACGTCAGAGGTTTTTAATGCCTCAAGATGTGTCCAAGGTTTGCTTTGCTAATATTATAAATGCGAAAGTTTGTGTGTATGTGTGTGTGTATATTTGTTGCTTCTTCACGCTGCAACGGATGGATGGATTTGGATGAAATTCGGCATACAGATAGTTTATAACCCGGATTAACACTATTAAAACTATCACATTATGATAGTTTTTATCACGATATTCCCACGGGAATGAATGGAAACTGTCAAAGCGGTACGAAGTCCGCCGGGTCTACTAGTTGACTGATAAACATATTTTGGTGTTACCTCGCAACAGATGGCGCCTTCTCAAGAAGAACTCTTCCTGGATTGTCTGTGGAGCGATTTGTCTTGCAGCCAGATGTTTTACCACACGCTCACCAAGGACGGCTACTGCTTCACCTTCAACATGCTGTCTGACGAGGAAATGTTCAGAATGGAGAAGTAAGAAGAAATTTTTTCACCTTATTCAACCAAATTGCAATTGCAGCGATGTCTTAATTCTAATGATAAAGACCTTTGCCCAGCAGTTGGACAGTATTTAAGGCAATACTTTACGAATATCCTAAATTATTAATTGGATCACTATCTCCAAACCGTTTGATAGACGGTCATGTTGATTGCTAGCGGAGGATATTTAGTATACTGTACCTACTTAGTTTAATTGGTGGTGGGACTTGTTCTAGATCCGCCTTGCTAGCTACCACAATTTTGTCTATTTCTACCGTCATATTGATCGTCCGTAAATATTGATAGCCAGCTCAGTAAATATCAATGATGCTGGGGAAGTGTGCTTCCACGTTCTTACGTGGAACCTTATCGTCATTAAGAAGTATCAGGGGTGTGTGTGATATCTATCAAAAGCTGCAAAAAATAAATTATAATTTCGAAACTTACTAGGTATACGGGAACTCCCGTAAACTTACATTGTTTACATATCTTGCTTTTTTCAGTATGCACAAAGACTACTATCACGTGGCAGGCCGGAACAGAAGCTCGTGGACATTGAGCCACGGGTATCCGCCGAATGAAACCATTAACACGTACCCCTTGAGAGGACCCGTAAGTATTCTGTAATTGTTTCCTGTATTATATGCTCTCTGTGACCACCACGGAGAAACCTGCAAAGGGTTTGATTGAAACATCAGGTTTTTTTATTTATATCTAAAAAAATTGGGAGTAAAATAGAGAAGAAAGTTTTTCATCGCCGTGACTTTGGCGCATAACTATGATGCCTGCATTACCCACCTCATTTTTACTAGTATACGTAATATACTTATAGTAAGATGTGATAGAAAGTTTTCTTCTATAATTAGAGGGCACTTCCCATAATTCGATGCTGCTGTGGGAGGATGGGAGAAAGGAAAATTTTGTTAAGTTTAATGCAATTTTTACAGAGTTATGGTGGCGTAGAGTTCGAAGTCATTCTGCTAACAGACATTCGAGACTTGGATCAAGTTTGTCGCGGGCCTGTGCAAGGTTTCAAAGTAAGTTTAATTATACGCAAGTAAATAAATATAAAATAAGTTTTTCTGATGAAAAACACTAAACGCCAGCACAGATGAGAATACATCTTAGCATAGGTAGTTACTTTTTGTCCAAGTCCTCCACCCGCAGTGTAGATACACATGGGTTTCTCGAGGGTGGTCTCTCTGTACCAGGCCACTCTTCAGATCGATCTGAGCAAGGTGGCGTCCAAAACCGCCCGCTGGGGGGTGGGGGACGGGAGGCGATCGATGGTAGTGTTAGAGTTGAGCTAGTACAGCTTTCCAGGATTTATCCCTCGAGCTGCTCGAGTTGTCAACGACGTGGTAACCTCTGGTCGGCTTGATCCACTGGCCCTTCGGAGAGACGTTGCGTCTCTCTATATATTTTATCGCCTTTATCATGGGGAGTGCTCTGGGGAATTGTTCGGTTTGATCCCTGCCACTGATTTTCTTCACCGCACTACACGCAATCGACTGTCTTTCCATCCACACCATCTTGATGGATGGCGGTCTACTACTGTGTGTTTCTCACGTATTTTTTACCACGAACTACAGTGCTGTGGAACCAGCTCTCAGCGGCGGTATTTCCGGACCATTACGACTTAGGGATCTTCAGAAACGAGCCTATTCCTTCCTTAAAGGCCGGCAACGCATCTGCGATTCCTCTGGTCTTGCGGGTGGCCATGGGTGGCGGTGATTGCTTTCTATCAGGAGACCCACCTGCTCGCTTGCCTCCTACTAATACAAAAAAAAAACAAGACCACACAGGCGGTTAAGTTTAGTTAAATTCTGCATCCACAGATATGGATTCACAACCCAGCAGAGCTTCCCAACATGGGTCAGAACTTTTTCCGACTACCCATTAAGCACCAGTCAGCTGTCGCCATCACACCCCAGGTTATGGACACGTCCGAAGGGCTCCGGCATTACCCGCCGCATAAGTAAGTATTCACTTCTGCCCATCTTCTGGAAGCCTTGTACGGCACCCACGAGAAGAGATGGGATGGTGCAATTCTTTAACCCCGGCACACACGGGGTAAGTAGTACAAACTTTGCCCATAGATCGCATAATAGCTACTATTTAGTTTGTCTTACAAAGTAAAGGTACAAGTCCGAGACGGACTGCAGACTGCTTCAGCAGGCCGCACTGCGGCACTGCGTTCCGGTAGAGCGCAGTGTGGTAGACCGCAGTGCGACCTACGGTCGCGATCGCTTATATTCCAAACGTGGCGTCATGCCGCGGCTGCACATTGCCTCAGTGACAGTCACTCCCGCACCTTATTGCGCGCTGTACGCGTTGTACGTGTGAACTCTGCGATTCGCTACACAACATTTACTGGTGTTGCGGTCTGCGGTCGCTGCACGCCGCAACTGCAGGCTTCGCGCCTGGGCTGCACGCCGCAGTGTCGCCACGCTTGGAATCAATTTCATATATTCATAGAAACCAGTAGTGTCGCTGCAGCCTGCGGTAGCAGCTTGCGGTCTGCGGTCCGTCTCGGGCTTGTACCTTAAGAGTTGATAGTGTTGATTTATGCCATCGTGACTCTTGAGTCACGATGGCATAATTGGAAGTGACATACCGGTTACGAAGATCCGGTAAGTCAGATGGTGCGTGTTCGAATTGCGACCGCGGATTGTTTTTCATTACTTTAAAAAAATAGGTTTTGTCATTAATTTCAATTTATCTACAAGAACACAAATGTTGAAAAAATTTCCACGAGCACGCAACAAAATTTGCGTTATAATTATTTAAACATTTTATCTACAAGAATTTTTTTTTTATTTTACTAGAAAAAACCAACCATTCTCAGAAGCTCGAGATGGAATCGATCCAACGACCTTTGAATAACCGGTCCAAAATATACTCTGAACGGTGTGCTACCGAGACCCCGAACTATCTATTTGTATCTATCGATTTATCTATAATGATTCCATTCCCAAGCATATTTGATTAAAAAAATATTTATATTAAAATTGTTTTCTCCCAGACGGCAGTGCTACTTCCCTGAAGAGAGATACCTGAGTTTCTTCCGCACGTACACGCAACGGAACTGCGAGCTTGAGTGCTCCTCCAACCACACCGCCCAACGCTGCGGCTGCGTCCCTCTCTACATGCCACGTCAGTTACCTAATTTTGCATTAACCTGTCATCTGCCGCGAGCACTGATCAGTGCCATAAACAATTAAAATTTTATTGTGTCTGTATTCACGGTAGATGACAGGTTAAACGAGCAAGTCTTGAGGAGCTCGATGGCGCAGTGGTTAACGCGCCCAGTCCGCGAGTGCTGAGGTTAAGCAACTTTCGCAAAGGCCGGTCATTGGATGGGTGACCAAACATTTATCATCTCGAGCTCCTCCGTGCTTCGGAAGGCACGTAAAGCCGTTGGTCCCGGCTGCATTAGCAGTCGTTAACAACCACCAATCCGCACTGGGCCCGCGTGGTGGTTTATGACCCGTTCTCCCTATCTATCCATAGGGAAGGCTCGTGCCCCAGCAGTGGGGACATAAAATGAGCTGTTGATGGAGCAAGTCTTGTATATATGTATATATATAATCTGAATCTCGGAAACGGCTCCAACGATTTTCATGAAATTTAGTATGCAGGGGGTTTCGGGGGCGATAAATCGTTCTAGCTAGGTTTCATTTTTAGAAAACGTCGTTTTATCTGTAAAAACATACCGAGCAAAGTTCGGTCATCCAGATACTATAGATGCTAGGGCAAAGCCACCAAACAGTACGCACTACCAAAGAGTACGTATTCGTATACGCAATTCTATTTTTCCTAATGGTAAACACATTCACGAAACAAAAAAATGTAATTGAAATAATATTAATAATATTAACTCTTCGCTCTTAGGACGTTGCCAAACTTATGGCATCTATCTTTACAGAGGAAGAAGAGTAAAAGGATGGGGTTGCACAAAAGATCCCGATTGTTTTCTACAGTTTGCGCGAATACCCCACATTAAAATAAACCAACTTTTACGGATCTACTCGCGTACACACGGAAATAAGGTCTCTTTCAATTTAGACGTTTGTTGTCGTACGGTTAACGCACGTTTGCACTGCGTTCCTTTGCACTGCGTTTCATAATAAAACAGTCGTGCGGTTTTCGTGCGGCTGGCGTTTTATATGAAACCGCACGGCAGCGGTTCCACACGAAACGTCTAAATTGAAAGATCCCTAGGCCTTATTTCTGTCATACGGATAGCCGCTTGCGTGTGGATCTGGTGGGTTACTCTTGAAACACAATTGCAATAATCAATTTCCAATCCCAAATCTAAAAAATTCAAATGGCACTCCTAAAAGCGATAATAGCGCTACATTGGAATTAAATTGCGTGGAAATTAAGTGAACAAATTATTATCGAGATGGGGCGTTCCGAAATTGCGAAACTTATCCCAATATCGATACATATTAATCGCATTGGAATTGTATTGAGATTGAGCTTGCGTCAAGAGTAGCCTACCTGGTCCGCATGCGGGCTGCCGGCATCCTATCATTTCATACATGCTTTTCCTAACACGCGGGCAAAACGCGCGGGGGCGTGGATTAGTGAGAACAAATCCAGCCCGCAAGCGGACCAGATCCGCACGCGGGCGGCTATCCGCATAACAGGAAAAAGGCCTTTAATGTAAAGTAAACGCGAGTAGGGTAGCGGCACCAGTGTTCGACACTTAAAGCCCAATGTTCGAAACATATTTATTTCGTCACCAATTAAATAACATAGATTTTCATTGGAATTTTACGGAAAGACAGATAAGAAGCAAGTGGTCCGTATGCTATTGTTGTTAAATCATAAATTTGATGATGACGCCTTTTTTAATGATTAAACCAAAAAAATGGCGGACACTGGTTCCCGTCGAACACTGGAGACACTACCGCAAAAGTTGTTAAAAGTAACGTAAAAGTTGTTTTATTTAAATTTATATAGTAGAAGATTTAACTTAAGTAATTCCTAACGATAACGCCTCGGATATCAAGTAGGCACACGCTCGCGAAAGAAACCCTCTGAGCATATTTTGATCACCACGTCTTGAAGAAGCTTTAGTTTCTCGCCGCCCTCAAAAGTCCGTATACACCGTGAAGGCCATCGGCAGCCACCAGCAATCTCTTTCCCAATAAAAGGTTCGTCGCAAAGGTTGGTCATCGGATGCCCAAAAATGTATTATCTCGATCTTGTCCGTGCTTCGGGAGGCACGTAAAGCCGTTGGTCCCGGTTGCATTAGCAGTCGTTTAGAACCACCGCACCGCACTGGGCCCGCGCGTGGTGATTTATGGCCCATTCTCCCTATCCTTCCATAAGGAAGGCTCGTGACTTCCATAGTTAACACAAACAGGTAAGTTTTGATGATTTTTTTTCATTTCAGACGGACCGAATACTAAAGTTTGTGGCGGTGCCAAGAGCCGATGCGTTCGAGAAGCATTGGGTAAAGATATTTTTATTATTTTTTATCTTTGAAAATAAAATGTTATATTGTTCATTCTCGGTGGCAAAGTGGCAAATGCCCGACATCCTAAGGTTCAATTCCCAGGTCGGACAAAGTGAGATTCGGAGTTTTCGATGCATGCAGGCAAGTGGTGATTAAGTCATTATTACCCATCAATTGTAGAGATAAATTGATTTCAATGATGGGCTGATAACTGTCCCAGCTGTGGGACACTTATAGGCTATTTACTTTTACATGTTACGTATAATGTCAATATATTATTTTTAAGACTCATTTTTTTATATTATAAATCATTGGCAATCTATTTCCAAATTATACAACATCTAACACTATAACGTAATTATAAATTTATAAAATGTTGTCAATCTGCTATCTAATATATTGAAAGAATAAAATTAACTTTGTCAGTAAAGGGTACTAAAACCACTTTGAAATGTTTCCTAATAATAATAAAATATATATCAGACAACATCATATCATTAAGTAATAGTTAAGTACTCGTATTATGGAAATCACCCAGACCCGACACAATATCGAAAAGTTCGTTTTTCGACATTGACCCGACCGGGAATCGAACCAGGGACCTCAGAGTTAGCGCCGTCCAAAGTCCGGCGTGCAAGCCACTCTGCTACGGAAGTCGTCATTATGTAAGTAGTGATAATAATTATGGAGAAATAATAAATTGATCCACAAAAAAATAGTAGGCTAGCACCTAAAATGCTAAGTTAGCATCTAAATAGTAGTTTAGGTGCTAACTTTGTATTTTTAGGTGCTAACTTAGTATTTTTGTAGGTTAGGTTAGGTTAGTTTAGTGATCGATTAAATACAACCCATAATTATGTAGGTCTTATAATTATTATCTACATGTATACAACGTGTAACAGAAAGGTGTGGTCAATATGAAAAGATCTAAAATGTATCCCATCTACAACTTATGTATGTGTTGTTTATTAAGACATAATTATTAATTTTAATTTGTCATGTAATGGTTAATGAAATATTTATATTAATTAAGTTATACCCGTCAGGCGCGCATAATCAAGCAGCAGTGATCATAAATGTAAGTGCACAGAGGTTACTAAACCACTAGGGCTGAGTCTTGTTTATTTTGATGTGACGACAATAGAAATATTTAATTGAAAATTGCAAAACAAATTAAAGTGAATAATCTTAGTAACTCTGCATACAAATCAAGATCGGATACACTGTCGATCTTTTCATTTTGACCACATCTTTTTGTTACACGTTGTATAATCTAAGATGTAGGTAATGTACAGACGACTGCACATAAACCTGTCCAAAACTGTCAAATTTCTTGAATAAATTTTCAACCATATTCTTGAGGCATAAAGTTCAATGTCTATTGAAGAAATTTTACAGTTTGGTGTAGGTTGTGATGTGCACGCGCGTGTACCTACACAACTGTGTGTCGTATTTTTGTTTCAAGAGGACTTGTCACTCTGGAAGTCCGCCTTACAACCGAACACGAATAATGACCTTCAACGGTGCGATTGCCTTCAAGCCTGTACGGAGGTGAAGTATTACGGTGAGGTGTCACAGGCGGTATACGATCTCACCACGTACAGGAGACATAAGAACCCTGATATAGCCCAAGAACTGTAAGTTAACGTGTTTATTTTACTTTTATATATGTTCAAATATATTTTAACGCAAATTTTGTTGCGAACAAATTACAAAAACACAAATGTTGAAAGGATTTGAACCTGCACCCTTCTGACATTCCGGGTCAGGTACTCTTCCAATTTAGCTATCGTGGTTCTAACCAGCCCGCCGAAAATATTCAACACTTTTTACTTTGAAAGCCAAAGGTTTTTTTTATTTTAAGCGCTAATTGCTGCACTGAAGCTGAATTAAATACTTATTTTAAAATACAGTAAAAAAAAATATAAAATACAGTGAGAAATGTTAATTTTTACCAGCTTATTTTATGTACACCGCTTGCTGGGGCACAAGCTTTCCCTATGGATTTACAGGTAGAAAGGGTAGACAGGGTAGGGTAGGGTAACAGGTAGATTGGTGTTTGTTAACGACTGCTATTGTAGCCGGGACCAACGGCATTATGTGCCTTCTGAAGCACGGAGGAGCTCGAGATGATACATTTTTGCTAACCCATCTGATGACCGGCCTTTGCAAAACTTTCTTAACCTTAGTAATCGCAGACCGGGCAAGTGCACACGGCCCCGCAATCGATAGAGCTCACTTGTTCCTGCCAGGTAGGCTACTCTTGACGCAAACTCAATCTCAATACAATTCCAATCCCAAATCTAAAACATTCAAATGGCACTATTAAAAGCGATAATAGCGCTCCATTGTAACTAAATTGCGTGGAAATTGAGTGAACAAATTATTATCGAGATGGGGCGTTCCGAAATTGCGAAACTTATCCTAATATCGATACATATTAATCGCATTGGAATTGTATTGAGATTGAGTTTGCGTCAAGAGTAGCCTACCAGATCACTAACCGATAACCGATATTACCGTTAAGTATATTTGTTTTGCGAAACAAGAATTACTAACTTATTGACATTTTTTGCATTTTAAAAATAATTCAAATAAACCAGGGGCCTTAAATAAACATACCAGATGAATAAATCTAGAATTTTGCTTATCTATTCCTTTTGCCTGTTTTATTAAAATCTAGCATAGCTTATGGACCCCATTATCCTAAAGTGCCCAGGGCCTCCAATAGGTCAAAGACGACCCTGATCGAGCCCCTTGAACATCATCAGATTTTTTTTTGCTCCCCTCATCTAATGGTTACTGGAAATGAGTTTATGTAAATATAACAAGATGTCTCTCCTTGATTTCGTACCTTTGTAATGGCAACATTATTAAAATGTTATAAACTTTTCTTTCTGACGATCGAAGGGATCTATCAAGGTCAGTAAATCAGATAAATGAGTTTTTTAACTAGCTTTTTTAGCCAATAATTTCATCTCTTATCTCCGCTATTGGTCGGGACAAAAGTCTATGGAATCGCCTTTAACCCGAGTCTGAATCTGCCGGGCGCAGCCGGGGCAGCGGCGGCGGCGGCGCTTTAAACGTATCTTCAACTTTCACCCTCGAGACTCAATGGGTACACATAAAACAATGCGTCTCCGACGGATGTTAAGCTACATCATGGGTAGTGGCCCCAGTGTCCTACACAGTTTTCGTCGCCAAAATATAACATAGATGTTGTTGTTGCCAAAGACTAAAAGCCGTTGCTGACTGACCTTTATTTTTGTCGAGAACTGATGCTACTACCCTCATTATGTTTTTAATAAAGACCTTTCACTCCAGGCGTCTCCCATCAGGCCTGGTGCTATACTTCGCCGAGGAGCTGTTCACGTCGCTCCGCAGGTCTGAGCTGTATGGTGGGATAGACTTCCTCGCCAACTGTGGGGGCATCATGGGCCTCTTCATGGGTTTCTCTTTCCTCAGCCTGATTGAAATTATCTATTATTGCACATTGAGGTTAGTTTTGACTTCGTCCGCTTGAGTGAACATGTATTATACATAGGGTTGCCATCTCTAAAATTTGGCAACCAGGACAAGACGCTTTAAAAACCCCGGATTTTGGAGCCCAGAATCCGGACATGTCAACAGGTTTTTATGAAACTCGAATTCGAATTGATTCGTGTTTTAATTTTCGATTCGAGTCCATCACTAGTGCAGTGCCAGTGTCGGTTCGTCGGTTGTCCACACGGTGGCGTCGCTCAGCGGGCGCGGCGACCCAAGACTTTAAATATTTAAAACCCGGGCTACAAATGAAACTCCGCCCGGACGCTCCCCGGACGCCCTCTAAACTAGGACAAATCCGGGGAAACCCGGACGGATGGCAACCCTAATTATACATATAAATCTTCCACTTTAATCACTCTATTTATTGCTGAAAAGTGCATTAAAATTTCGTTGTAATTTAAAAGATCTAAGCGTACAGACAGCTGGAGCCACTTTCAATTCAATTCAATTCAATCATTTATTGCTCTCCATAAGTATACATGAGTTGTTACAGTATTAGTTAGATAGAGTTTGTTTTATACTATGAAAAGGTTAAGAATTATAAATGACAGTGTGAATCGAAATATTGTGATATTTTGTTGCTTTTCTTGAAGTAGTTTTTTGGTTTAAAAAGCTGGTGTAACCACGTCTCAATAAGTGTTATAGTTATACCTTTTTTTAAATTTATTTAAAAAAAATTAAAGCTTATACAACATTATAAACACAAAAATTAATGAGATTTGTCTGGTGTGCTAGGGAAGATACAATATTTTACCAATTTAGAATTCTACTCTAAGAATGAAAGTTAATGCAATCAGATTAATGTGAAACTGATTAGGAAATGGTTAAAATTCAAAGCAACATGAAAAATCAGGCCATCGTTATGTAAGGAATGACAGAGAATAAATTATTAAAAATATTTTTTGTAAGTAATATTTGTTTGTTGTAATGTTGTTGTAATATTTGTTTGTTGTAATGTTGTTGTAATATTTTTGTATTTCAGATTATGTTGCCAGCTACGACAATCTTCAAGAGTGGCAGTTGATTAATTTCCCATTCATGGTTGTACAAATAAGAAAATTTCACTTTTGAATCACTATTAATGTATTAAAATATGAATAAAGAAACGTGTTTACAAAAACGTATAAATTTCTTCTCCCAAATATATTTCATATAGAATAAATTATATTTTAGAGGAGCTCGATTGCGCAGTGGTTAACGCGCCCGGTCTGTGAGTTCTAAGGTTAAGCAACTTTCGCAAAGGCCGGTCATCCGATGGGTGACCAAAAATTTATCATCTCGAACTCCTCCGAGCTTTGGTAGGTTATTTTTCCAGATGATCTGGACCCAGGTTCGATTCCTGGCTGGGTCGGGTAGGCATTTAATTTTTTCACTGTATTTTATAAATATTTTATTATCAAGAAAACTAGAAATCGGGGTCCTCCGCCACGGAAGACTAGGGGATCGGGGTCTTCGGGGCATAACCCATATTGTAGGTACCTATGGCATCGAAGCGATCATCGTGATGGAAACCTGGTGGAAAACGAGGAGAGTTAAAATTTTGCCATACAAACTCTCGTTTTCGGTAACGTGATCGAATGGCCAATGAAACTCGCACTAGCCACCCTGATAAAACTGTGGTAGATGGTCGTTGGATCTAAAAACACGTACTCAGCCACAACCCGGTCAATCCGATTCGAGCCCCCGGACAATCTAGTAAGGCTCGGGGTCACGCACTAGTGCGTGATGCCCTTCCCTCATAAAACCTCTGCCAGTGCTTCGTTTCACACAGCTTGAGGAACCCTTTAAGTTTCTCGCCTCCCCCAAAAAAGCCCGGTGAAGCTCAAAATGCCAGCGGCAACCAGCAAGCTCTCTAAAAAAACACGTTCTATCTCATACATTAAAATGTAATAATTTTTTTCATTAAATTTTGATGCATGGTCTATGTAATGGCTGAAATAAATGTTACTGGGTGCCAAGTGCGAGTTCCATTCGCCATTCGATCACGTTAACGAAAACGAGAATTTGTATGGCAAAATTTTAACTCTTCTCGTGTGTCGCCAGCAGGAGGCGCTGCTTCAATGCGATATTATAATTATCGTTTTCGTAAACGTAATCGAATGAATACGGGTAGTAAACAAAACTCACACTAGTAGTCACCCTGATTTGAATTGAATTTAATACTATTCACCTTGTCAATTGCGTTGCCTGTCCATAATTTGTATATTTTATACTTTTATGGTACATATGTAACACATACATATTAACTCAGACGTTACACAAGACAAAGGTGATTTTATCTCTAGAAGATCTTCCAGCCAACCCTATCTGTGGTGAAGAACGGACATTTTACGATTCTAATTACACACTGATATATAATAACTTACTTTGCTTGTAGTTTTATGTAAAACAACACGTTTTGTAGACAACACGCCGAAAGCGTTTGGCCCTCATCTCGCCTGTTGGAAGATATGTGATGATAACGCCGAATATGGAAGGATGCTCCTCCCGGTATCCTAAACTCAGGAACTGGCTGTCCTATCTCTAAATGTCGGGATAAACGATGCTGCTAAAATAGTCGTAGTTATGGCGACAGATATAAATTAAGGTGGTGGTAGCTAGCTAGACAGGCGTACTTAGAAGCTCTACCACCTACCAAACCGAGTCAGTACAATGCAATTCTTCTCAGTAAAAGTTCTCCCGGTCTGCGTAGACTCACGAACCGATGGCATAGTGACATTCATAAGAGCTATTGTAGCCTAAACTGAACAAATGATTTTGAATTTTAAATATTTTATGCAGCATGCGCTGGGAAACGAGTTGCCTTGGGAACACCGGTGTTCTTATAACTAAATCACAGATTTAAAACATTAGAGACACCTACCGCCACCTACAGACCACCTACTTTCTAGCTGTCATCCTGTAAAATAATGAAAATCTATGTTATTATTTGGTGACAAAAATTGGGTCGAACACTGGGGGTGCCGTGCTTCCCATATTAAATGTTACGCGCGCCGTGTGTTTTTCAAACTGAGCGATCGTTCAACTTAGCATCCAGTACGAGACGAGCTAGATACAAAAGTAAAATTACGTTCGTTCGACCATTCGAAACATAAACCTGCGTGACTGGTCTGCCAAAGAGGCGCGTCGTCGTCTCGTCACAAAATAAGGAGACTGCAGAAGGTAAGCTTCATACAAACGTGCTCGAGCAACGCACACATAGACTACCTCCCACGGACACGGAATCTCGCAACACTCAGCTGCGCTCGGTCGGACTGAGTGCCTACAGAGTGCCTAGTGACACGCACTGTGTGTGATGCGATTCCCTTTAAACCTCTGGGTGCCTAGTGTGAGTTTTATTTACTATCCGTATTCATTCGATTACGTTTACAAAAACGAAAATTAGTATGGCATTGAAGCAGCGCCTCCTGGCGACATACGAGGAGAGTTATAATTTTGCCATACAAATTCTCGTTTTCGTTAGCGTGATCGAATGGCGAATGTAACTCGCACATAGCACCCAGGTTCCGAGCTGTTGTCGGGAGCTGCCGAGGTCCGTGTCGTGAGAGGGTCTTTGTGTGCGTTGCTCGCATGGTGTGGTAAATATTAAGCTTACCTTCTGGGGTCTCCTTATTTTGTGCCGTCGTCGTCGCGACATGAGAGAGCCGCCCCGCGCCATTCGTCGCTATGGCGCTACGCTCGCAACTCCTGCGCAAAGGTAAATGTTTTTCACTTGTTTTTGTGTTCCATTTTCAAATAATCTTTTTTAATATTTTTCCGCACAATCAGGTTCTTTTTACACAAACTTTTTACAAATATATTACGATTTCACAATATACACTCGAATACTGGTTAGAATATACCGCTTTCCTTGTTTATCGTTATCTTTATTTATGTGCCGGGGTGTTATGTGACCATTTTTCTTTATTCTCGGTTTAAGTACATTAACTGTAATTTGATGAGAGTACTAACCAATAATACCTACCTCATTAAAATAAAACTAGAATGGTAAAGCATAATCGTACATTTGCATGTTCGTACCTACTTAATGTTTAGCCACAGACTATGGTCCATATGCTTAGGTATACAAATGTTATTGTGACCTTGACGCGATTTTTTCATAAACCAAACAGACCATCGGTTGTTTTGAAGTTTAAATAAGGCACATTAGGTAGTATACTTACTTACGTCACGAATACTGCCTATTATCACAAAATACCTAGTTAAGACTTTTGTTATAGGTAAAACCATTGTTTATTCTTATGGTAAAACCTAGGTAATAGAGTTAAGGTCATTTTGATACTGTAGTTACTGTAAGTACTGTTTGTATCTGGATGGATTTATGGCAGCCACTTAGATTATTAATTGAAAACTATTTGCTTTAAAATAAAAGAGAAATGCAAATAATATATGTAAATAAATGTTATAAATGAAGACAACTATAAGAAGTCTGTCTATAGGTATCTACTTACCTGCTTGGTTTCGTTTTAAAAAGTTGTTTTTTGTTAATGTTAATAGATATAACAAAAATACAAAACCACCAACCAACCTGTCTTGCACAAAAAATGCATTCGTTAATACCTAATAAATATGAAACTTTTTACTAAATCTAATCGAGTTCATAATATTCCTTCTTTCTGACGCTTTAAACTCTTTGTAGTCTGTGGAAATATAATGTAGGTATTATATTTTTTCAGAAGTTATATTTTTACATAGTTTAAACATTTTACAATGTATGTAAGTAAGTTATTTTATTTTTCTCGATGGGTATTACAAAATATGTATGCTTACATCCGCTGTACTGCACGAAAGACTAACATAACTCACATTATATCTGATGTTATGAAAAGGATCGCAGACAAGAACACAAATAAAGGAACTAGGTACTATCGGGAGATAAGTATAGCAGTCCTTTTATGAAGTTCCTGTTGTAATCTCAAGTACCTATTGTAAATAGGATAATCTGGGGGCACGGCAGTGCCCCCGCCAAGTCGAGTAAAAAAGCGGCACGGCCGTACCATCCTTTTCTCGAAACAGTTCAGGCCATTTTCGACCCTCTATAACTTCGTTGTGGATAAAACTTGAAGCCTAGAAAAATAAATAGATTGACATGGCAATCGCACTAATATGTAGATATTACTCACAAGTCAAGTCAAACTATTTATTTAAAACATAAAAGATTTTTAATACCTATTGAGAACTTGGTATTACATGGATCTCACAACTTTTTACGGTAGAAAAACTGAGTTGCGAGACTTGGTTTTTTTACAAGTTTGTTTTTGATGGTATTATATTTTACGGGACATTTTCCTGACTCAATGTTATTCTTACCAACTACTAGGTAAATTTTTGAATGGAATTGAATTGAGTTGAATTACTTAATTGTAAATCACTAACGATTTTTTTCCTTACATCATTAAATAAAGGGGTCAGCAACTGATATGTATACCACCTGCTTCTAGTTTTCATCCCATAAACATTATCATTGAAAATCTGTTATGTTTAAAGAGGAGAAAGAACATCCTAGGTTCTCTGCCGTATTGGGGCTTGCAAAACCTTGACCCTTGACCCAGTTAGGCACCTACGCGTAGTAAAACAATACTTTAAAAAAAACATTTCAAAATATTTTTTGAGGTTTTTAATGCTTTTTGCAAAAGTTTTTCAGCTTGTAGGTACCAAGCGAGTATTCTAAAAGTACACAAGTCATAACTGGTGGTAGGTAACTCTTTTTTATGAAATGGCTTAGAATTGAAAAAATCTGGCTACAAGGATTAAAATGAGACGAGAAACTCTCTGCCAAAATGAAATACCTACATACTACTCTGTCTTTTAAAAGTCACAGTCCCTGTCTCGTTTTAATTAATAGACAGCTTTAACATAATCCTTATGTCCTTGTTTTCTATTACAGTATACAATGTTGGTCAAGTACGACATCTTCACGAGTTGAATAACAAGGAAACAGCAGGAGTTGCGAAGCTCAGAGAGGTGTTGGAGGATCGCTTGCAAGTTATCAAGAAGGCTAAGACGTGGAAACATGAGAGGGTGCTCACCTCGCCTCAGCAAACCGAGGTAAGACTTGAAAGTTGCGCGAAACAGTGCTTCTCTTGGTAACTAGTTATGTATGGCCTGGCGCAAAAGCCAGGATTATTCTGTTTTTTAACGTCCACAAAGGCCAAATGGTGAAATCAGGCCACCGAGAATCATACCCACGTATAGTAGTGTAGTGCAGTGCAGTGCAGTGTAGTGCAGTGCAGTGCAGTGCAGTGTAGTGCAGTGTAGTGTAGTGTAGTGTAGTGTAGTGTAGTGTAGTGTTGTGTAGTGTAGTGCCAACTGATTTTGAGTAATTTGCACTAAGTATAGGAAAAATGTCAGAATCAGGTTGAGATACCATTCTGGACGTTTTAAAATAGCTGTTGCAGTGGCGTAGCGTGTTAGCATAACATGGCATTGTTATTATTATGTAACTATAGTATACCTTGAAAAGTTCGTTCATTTTGTGGATTATTTTCTTTTGGGTCATATTCGTATGCAGGCCGTGGCAACCTAGTGGGTACCTAGTGTGAGCTTTAATAACAATAGATTATGACTTTACACAAAAAAAACGGATTTGAATTAGCTGGAAACGTAATTTCATTCCATTTTTCATTTCATTCCATTAATTTTATCTCTTTAAACTAATACTGCTAGAGTACATTGTAGTTTACAGCAGGATTAGCGATAAATGTCGACGCTCAGCGCTATGAGTAAAACTTTTATTCGCCATTTGATCACGAAAACGAGAATTTGTATGGAAAAACTTCAGAGGGGACTAAAAGTTTGGCGCGATCTGTAGTAAATCTATCATGTCGAACCACTACGATAGTTACTATGTACCTACCTACGAGTAGATTTACCGTAGAATACAATGCTACAATGTCATATCGTTGTGTAGAAATACTAGGTACCTACTTTGTTTCTATGAAAATAATGTAAGCCAAGACAAAACACCTGTGCAAGTAGAGATGTGTGTAGGTATGTACAGACGCCTATCCAAAACTGCCAAATTTCTTTAATACATTTTCAACCATATGACTTACGCATAGTGCCCTACAAATAAACAAAGAATAAGCTCCGAATAGTTATTCCGTGTTTTGTCTCTTTTACTCTAATTTGAAATTACGTTTACATGACAGAAACAAAACACGGAATAACTATTCGGAGCTTATTCTTTGTTTATTTGTAAGGCACATACAGTTCAAAGTCTATTGACGTTTAATAGGCTGTGGTAGTCTGAATGTGCAGGCGTGCGTGTATTGATAGGGTTGTCAACAGTTTTTATGCTGACTATAGTATTTTTTAGAATGAGTTATAAGAAATATAGTACTTTTGCGTACTTTATATATTTTTACACAGTAGGTATATATATACGTACGTAGACACGAAATACAATTCAATACTATAATGTTTTTAAATACGGTCCACTAGCTAAATATATGTAATATTTTTGCAGAAATTCACTCATGGACGTAAAATGAATGTGTGGAATTAATTAATGTTATTTGTAATACCTTTCTGTTAAATCTGTTGAATTGAATTCAATGTGACATCTTGTAACCTACTTATACTTAATTTACCTATTCATAAATATTTTCATCTTATTTTATTTTATTTTATTTTAATCGGTACATAAACAGCCAAGGCCAATATAAATGTACACAACTAGCTTAGTTTGATAACAAAAAAAACATTTATAAAAGTAATGATGCTTAAACACTACAACTTACAATAATCACATTATTCATAAAACGAGAGGACTAACATGAAATCTGTAATCTGTGAACCACAACAGTCGATAAAAATACTGCCATATATAAAAAATATAAAAAATATAAAAAATAGTTACTATACAACTTGTTTCAAAAAAACCCGTTAGGCCTGAAATGTCAGTAGCTATACATAAAACTGAAGTGGTGGGTGCTGTTCTTTAAGTTGTAGGCACAGTAGTTTCCGAAAAAAACAATATCGAAGTTCAAAAAAAACATCGCTAAGATTTTTAAGAGATCCCCAACACTACTGATCAGCTGTTGAAGTCATTAGCTTCTAAATCAAAGATTATTATTTTTTTCAGACTAGTCATCTATCGGTATTTGTGCATTGTGTGTGTAACAGTACAGGGACCTTTAATCTAGTTAAAGTCCCTTTTAAATTAAATACTTGATAGTTAAATTTATACTTATTCAGATTTGCTTTATAATTCACAATAACAGCTGTCTGTTACAAATTTTATAGATAACCTAACAAAATGTCGTTACGTTTGAATCAATTTATTGACTAATGACGATGAAGAATATTTTGCTCTCGCCCTACATGGTTTAAAGAAAGGACATAGTACTTACTTTGAAGATAACGACGTCTACGACTTCGCCATATAAGATTCCGTTTGTCAAAAGCATCTGTGTATAATTTGCTGACAAAAATTGAGCATCGTCTGGAGTATGCAACAAATAGGTAGGTGAGTTGTATGCGCTCGTTGTATTTACGAGCTTGTATGTATTAAAGAATTACGCTATTCATGACTTCTTATTTTTACAATATTATCTGTCAACAAACAATCAACACAACAGACAGAATATTTGATTGAAGTTATTCAAAACGTCAAGCAGACATATTACCCTGGTTAATTAAAAATACGCAGCGCCATTGCTCACGCATGGTATGAATGTGCTTTTATGCTTGGTGGTTAATTTAATATTTTCGTTCGTTTCCGTTTCCGTCACAGCACAGAGTAACTAAGCGAGAGTAACTTATCCATAGATTAAATCATAAGAGTAAAGTTATACTGGGATAGCTCTCGTATAGTAGATATTCTCGTATAAATTGGATTTTGGTAAAATCTACCCTAAATACATTTAGCGCTAAACACGTTTAAAATATCATTCCATTTCTGACGTCTGTTGGAAGTTGAAAGAGACAGAATGATACTCTAAACATGTTTAGCGCTAAACGTATTTAGTGAGTTTTGGTGCAAGCCGACCTAAGAAGTAAAAGATTGTTTAATAGGTAGGTACGGGAACAAGAATCGTAGCTGTTAGCTAAGTAGGTACTTACATAACTTATGCGCAAAACCTTTCTGTAGTTTGATCTTTGAAATTGAATTTTACCCACCTCCTTTTTTTAGAAATCATGTTGACCTGGTACTTTTGGTAATATTTATTTAGTGGGTTCCGCATAATAATAATTGAAATTAAATCATTTTACTCTAACGGAACAAAAGATGGATAGCTATTTATTATTACACAGTCTTTTATAGCGTCGCAACATATCGGTTGATAGATGGGATATGTGGGTGAGTTTTCACTTACCATGCTAACAGTAGGATCATCCCAAGATGCAAGAGAGAGGAGTTGCCTTTTCGCACTTGTTTGTTCCTTTCTTTTGATTACCTGACATTGTTTTCTAAAGTTTACGCGAACACTACACATTGAAATGAAATATTTTTTGTAAACCAAGTAACAATAAACGCGAGTAGATCCATGCAAAAGGTTTCATTTCAATAATCGGCTACCGATCACGTGTCGTATTGTGCCGCCTTCAACAGACGTCAGAACCTAGGGGTTCTATCAATCATTACATTAGGATGTAAGTTTGTAAAAATGTGCAAACGTTACTATCGCGTTTAAGTTAAGTTTTAACAGATAGATCGTAATGGTATGTAAATAAGATCGAGAATTTAATCTGTTAAAGCAAACGCGATAGTAACGTTTGCACTTTTACAAACTTACACTAAGGTTTAGGATGTGAAACAAGTTATTACTCGTACAACACATAAACAGTTAATTCTGGAAATGTAAATCGTATCCTAATTTTAATGCGGAGTGGTTTCCCAAAAAACAGAAACTACACAGCAGTAGTACTAGGAAAGCAGTGACTGCAGATTTTGGCTTTTCAATGTTTTTACGGAACTCCAAATACAGAAAACTTAGATTTTTACCGCATAGATTGACAACATTTTTCTAACACGTGCTTTGAAAGCAGTTTGCTTTTATTTTGTACAAATCAATTTGATCAAGCTGCTGAAGCTGAGCCGTGTAATACTACAGGTTAGAAATATTACAAATAATACAAAACACCACACCGATTTATCTTTCGTTTGCTATTTTACTTATTTTAAGCCCAACTCAGAAATAAACATTATGTTTTATTTTTACACAAGTACACTAAACCTACACTAAACAAACAACTAACAATAATCAAAATTAAACAATATCAAAATAGTAATCAGTCTTTTATGATTAATTAGGCCGGTGTCCTTTAAGATTAAAAACCCAAATTAGATTATTAAATCCGTACAAAATGTTGACCACCTCGTACTACTAGGCGGTCAGAACTAGTCAGAAGCATAGACACTTCTTTCGAGAGCTGTCGCCTAGCCGCCCCAGAAGGAAATTGCATAGTGGTATTCGCGCATAAATCAATGTGTATGTGTATTTTTTATGTTTTACACTAAAAATGATAAATAAATACACATCCGATAAAAAATTACTATCTGATGTTGTGAATTAGTTATTAATAAAATTTGATTGTCAATGAAGTAAATTGTAATTTTATGTAATGTACTACTACGCCATGAATCGTCTATAATAGACGTAAAAACCTTGTTAATGATGATTGAACACATAATTTTATTATTGTTATTATTATTTAATTGTAAGATTTTAATTTCATATGAAACTTTTCAACAGGCCTTCGTACCATGTACCATTATGTTGGTTTAATGCTCTAAGAAGATTATAATACGCAAAAATACCGTAATTTTGACATCTAGCATTAAAACCTCAGAATAAAACTCTCATCTCAGACGAAATATTATCCGTGTAAAACAAAGCGTACCATGGTTTTTTCTAAAGTACCTGAATTTTGACAGGCCGGCCGGTGTCATAATTTTTGAGTTTCTTTTTATTTCATTCAGTCGTCCATATGTGTGTTTTTCGTGTGTTTCTTTAATTGCGAAAATGGCTATGTTCTCCAATTCCGATTACTACGAGATGATGTTGTGCGTGGGACGAGCTGATGGAAACTTAGCTCGCGCTCGTGACTTGTACCATGAACGTTTCATTGAAGGCAGAGCACCTGCTGACCAGCGACGGTTACCATCTTACCAATGTTTTCGTGAAATGACAACACGTTTGCATTCCACGGGATCCTTTCATCGTTCACGTGGCAGTGGACGTCTGAATACGTTAGATGCAAGGCGAGAAGAAGAGGTGCTGGAAATCTTCGAAGACGAACCAACCATCAGGACGAGGCGTGCCGCGGCGAGGTTTGGGATGAACCATGTCACAGTTTGGCGGATTTTTCGAGCTGACGGTCAACACCCTTACCACTACCGGCGTACACAGGAGTTAACACCAGGTGATTTCGCTCTCCGAAGAAACTTCTGCGAGTGGTATCTGCGGCAGCTAGAAGCTGTGAACCGGGTCATTTGGACGGACGATGCAACGTTCACCAAATCTGGGATATTAATATCCAGTGTGTATGTACTAGGAGCACAGAATACAGTGTCTGAAGATTAGGTATAGGCTACTCTGTGGGAGGTACAGAGTAGACAGGAGTCGTTACTCCTGGTAGGTAACATAACGTCATGAACCTGAAATAGTCATGTGCCTTAACATAGTCGATATTTTTATTAATCATTAAAATAACTCTTTTTACTGAAAACTAAATCTTAATGCAAAGGTTTTAAGAAATTTACAGAGGACTCTTGATAGGATGTACTTTAACAACTTTTACGTATAACGGGTAATTTTGCAACACCTTGTATAAGTAGATAATATTAACAAATAATAGTATAAATAATAATGTTTTATTTCTGTTACTTATATGATACTTAAATAAATAACTAAAATTAAAATTATCTTGTAATATACTTACTATTGAAAATATTTTATAAATTATTTTCATATTTAAGTAGGTAAATAAGTATATTAATTTGACTATAATCACTAGTGTGAGGCAAATAGTGGCATAAATGTTTGCCGTAGGATTCTTCAGCATTAATTTATGGCATCGTTTTTTAACAGACACGTTCAAAATGTCATCCATAATAATTTTTGTTTTGTAAATAAAGTTATTACCTACTATTGTAACGATTTTTTTTCTTACAGGTGACCGTACATGGAGCAGAGGGAACATATCTCAATTTCTGTGCCAACAATTATTTAGGATTAGCCGTGAGTATTATGGTATTATTATGAGTTAACTATATCAATCGGCGGTCTCGGGAACTCGGCGGTCAGTGTATTGGACCGGCAATCCAAGGGTCGTTCGATTCCCACTCGAGCTTCCTGAGACTGATTAATTATTCTAGTAAAATTTTATCTTAACGAATGCAAAATTAAAATAATAAAAATATTTTTCCAAGTTTTGCGTAAAACACTTTTTTTCAACATGTTCGCAACATTTGCGTAAAATTATATTTTATTAAACCATTTAACCTCTATTTCTATTGTTTTATTTATGTTTAATCTTTTTGTTGTGTTAACACAGAATCACCCCGAAGTTGTAGAAGCGTCAAGAGAAAGTTTGAGCAAGTATGGCGCCGGACTCAGCTCCGTGCGCTTCATTTGTGGCACACAAACGTTGCATAAGGTGAGCGAACATTACTTATAGTATGGAAATTAAATAACACGTGTGAGGTGCGGGTATCACTTTACTCATTAAAAAAATCCCGCCCATTCCTCTAAATACCATTACACATTTACAGAATACACTAAACAAACATGTACACAGGCTTAGGCCCGAAAACTTTACTTGTAGAACAAGCGTACGACGACCCGGTTCATACGCGCTCTATACCAGGTACAGACTTATTGGTTTCTTACTTGCTTGCTGGTTTCGTCGGCCCCTACTTTGGGGCCGGTTTGGGCCGCGAGACAATGATCTCTTGCCCGGGAACTCTTCGCGGCCGACATCAGTCGGACCAGGTCAATTTAGCTTTAGCTAGATCGGGAGCGAGCCGAGGCTTAGCCTTTAGAGGCGCCCTCAGGTTATTTCGCTCCCGTTCCGATTCGAACCCCTTAGGATAATCTAGTAGCCTCTGTAAACCTCTGATAGTGTTTCAAGTGACGATATAGTCGAGCATGACTATTTAAAATTAAATAACAGAGTAGGAATGATCTCTATAGTCCGGGAAACGGTTTATAAACTACCACGCGGGCCCAGTGCGGGTTGGTGGCTGTTAACGACTGCTAATGAAGCCAGGACTTACGTCCCTTTCGAAGCATGGATAATTTACAATACACTAATTTCCACACTAGTGTGTGGATCTGTCATTTGTTTTCTGATGTATATCTGCATAGCTAATCGTTTTTTGTTACGTTGATTCACCCTATTAAAAAAGAAACTGTTTGTATTAGGAACTGGAACGACGTCTGGCTCGATTCCACGAGCGCGAAGACGCGATCCTGTACGGCTCCTGCTTCGACGCCAACGCGGGCTTGTTCGAGTCCATGCTGACGCCCGAGGACGCGGTGTTCTCTGACGCGCTCAACCACGCCTCCATCATCGACGGCATTCGGCTGTGCAAGGCGCAGAAGTACCGGTACCCGCATAGAGACCTTAATGGTAAGAATATTATCTTCAACTTCAACAGCTTATTTTATGTCCCCACTGCTGGGGCACGAGGCTTCCCCGCAGGTAGGGTTGCCAGACGGTCAGGAAATCCGAGATTGTCCCGGAATTACGTGTCTCGTCCCGTGTCCAGGAATTACACTTTATAGTCCCGGATTTTGAATAGAATAGAATAGATAGAATATATTTATTTACTTCAGGCAACAAACAGTGCACAATATGGTAAAATACAAAAAGACCCATAGAATGCATACATTCAAATAATATATAATATAAAAACTATGCTACACATAAAGACGTGCTACGCAGTAATACCTACCACTAGTTGTTTTTTTGGTAGATAGGTGCATAAGTTAGTTTTTACCTTAGATATAAAAGCATGTTTGTAAAAATTACAAGCAAACTACGAATTACAAAAATAATTTATCGATCTTCATATATTTTTATACCGACCGAATTCGTAGCAATTCGAGCCGAAGCGGCGAAAGATTCTTTACGGGTTTCCCATGAGTTTACAAATAACGAGCTAGTATTTTGTCGTAGAAATAGAAAGAAGCGAGCGGACATTTAGGTTACTGGTTTGGCTCTAAACTTCCCATAGTAGTAGAGGGGTTAAGCTTAAGTAACCTGGTTCACATAAAACATAGTAAATACTTTTCTAAAGAAATATTTTCTTTTAGAATTGGAGCACTTGCTGGCGCACAGTGAAGCTCGCATCAAACTGATCGTGACTGATGGAGTGTTCTCCATGGACGGCAATGTAGCTCCGATCAAGGGTCTGCGCGAGCTAGCGGATAAGTACAGAGCCCTGCTTGCCGTAGACGACTGCCACGCGACTGGCTTCTTTGGGGAGAAAGGCCGGTAAGTTATAAGTAGTTGTAATTTTTGAGTGTTATGTTTAGTTAGAGGGGAAGCATTCAACAACTACGTCAGCTACTATCCTTTGTGACAGAGCGAGTGCTTTGCTGGCAAGACAAAGTATTCTTGAGACTGTGCTCGTTTGGGTGAAGCATTTTTCTCTGAAACTCATGAGATTCAGTCTGTATAGTAAATAACGATAACGGCGACGATGGAAGCGCAATTTATCCGGGATCCTCATCTAAGAACTGCCTGTCACACTTTGAAAAGATGGTGGTAGCTAGCCTAGACTTTAAATAAGCCCTAGGTATGAACAATCAAACTAAGTCAAGTAGGGAATAAATATGAACCGGGGAGTCGTAGAACAGACCCAAATAGACTCTTCTTATCGGAGGTCAAGACTCCTTGACCTCCCATAAGAAGAAGAAGAATAAGAAGATTGGGTCGCTGAGCCAACTTAGTGGTGGTGATGGGTAGGGGAGTCGTATAGAGAACTCTTGGCTTGAGACCAGCGATCGTAAACTCGTAACCTCTGGACGACGAAGGCGACCAATAGTAAATTTACATACCCTTCTTGATACGTAATTCTCTATTTCAGTGGCACAGACGAGTACTGCGGCCTGTTCGGTGCAGCAGATATCATCTGTTCCACACTCGGCAAAGCAGTGAGCGGCGGCGCGGGAGGTTACACCACAGGGCCCAAGGAACTCATCACTCTGCTGAGAAATGTGTCTAGGCCGTATCTGTTCTCGAACGCTCCACCCCCGCCCGTTGTTGCTGCGTCGTTGAAGGTACATTGCTTATGCTGTTAAATGTTTAAATGAAATCTCGTAACAGTTTTTTAAAACATTAATCAATTTTTTGTTCGATCGATTAACGCTTGATTGATGGAACATATTAGTGACATCACAGTTTCCATTCCCGTACAACTTCTTTTAAAAAGATTCGATTGGGCAGTTTCTAAAAAGTATCTATATTGACTAACCAGTCAACTACCCAATGCTTAGAGCATTAAACCAATTAACGCTCTAAGACCCAATGGTATTGAATTGAGTAGGTAGATGAATAGAAATTATATGGGAATGGAAACTATGAAATCACTATTTTGTTCCGTCAATTAAGCGTTTGGTTTGCGTTTTATTTACATTTTGGATTACAGAAATTCATACTGAGGTCAAATAAAAAATTGGTGAATGTTTTATTAAAAACTTATAAATGTAATTTTATTTCTACGTATTACAAATGCTGTGTTTGTCTGTTATTGTTTTTGCACTATAGTCTAAAAAAAAGTGTATTTTAGACAATAAGTTAATATATTGGCAGAATTAAATATTTATATAAAATACAGTGAAAAAATTAAACGCCCACCCGACCCAGCCAGGAAACAAACCTAGGTCTTCCGCAATCCGGGCAGCTGCACTGACCGTTATGCTACCGGGAAGGCTGACGTAAGCACTGAATTTTGTCACTGCTTTTTGATTTTTGAGAATGCTTTAGAGCGACATTAGTGCCATCTATCCAAAGGTATATAGCTTAAGTGTAGCAATTAACACTTAAAATTAAAAGTAAAAATATTGGCAGACTTTATAAATAATTAATAAATAATGTTATTGTCAAAAAATCTTTAAAAACTTTAAGTTTTTTTATCTTTAATCCTTTTGAATGATTCCAGGCCCTAGACCTGGTGGAGGGCGGCGACGAGCTCCGTCAGCGGCTGCGCGACAACACGCGCCAGTTCCGGCAGGGGCTGCAGGGCGCCGGGCTCGCCGTGGCCGGCGACGACCACCCCATCTGCCCCGTCATGGTCGGGGAGGCGCCGTTGGCTGTGGAACTGGCTACTAACATGCTCAGTGAGGATAAATATACATTTTCTTTTAGTTGATGCCTTCGTGCGGCTACCATATTTAGCCGGTGTCAAAGTAATTTTTCTTACAAGTTATACATTGCTGTGTGTACCTTACCGCGGAATACCGCCGCTCATAGAACCGTCGAGCGTGGTATGAAGTTTCGCAAGAAACGCACAGAGGTCGATCGTCAACCGCCAAGGCGATAAGGATGGCTTTTGCGGTGTTAGGTTTTAACCGCCTTTGTAGTCTTGGCCACCGGGCTCAGACCCAGAGGTTCCAGGTTCAATCCCCAGCGAGAAATCGTGTTTGTGTATTCTGTTAAGTTGGTGGTATGTCGCCATGTTGACAGTTAGAGATAAGGTAGCCAGTTCCTCAGTAGTCGAGGTTTCGGATGATGTGACCGAAGGTGCGGAAGCGCCTACACCTTCGGTCATAACATCACTTAACATCAGGTGTGATGAAGGCAAAGTGCTTGGCCGTAAGGAATTTGTAAGTAGCTTATAACAGTCCCACTGCTGGGCAAAGGCCTCCATCATTGAAATCAAGTCATCACATCAATTTATGGGAAATAGCCTAATCACCACGCTTGCCCGACCTGTAGGGTTACTCTTGAAACACAATTGCATAATCAATTTCCAATCACAAATCTAAAAAATTCAAATGGCACTCTTAAAAGTGATAATAGCGCCACATTAGAATTAAATTGCGTGGAAATTGAGTGAACAAATTATTATCGAGATGGAGCGTTCCGAAATTGCGTAACTTATCCCAGTATCGATACAGTCATATTAATCGCATTGGAATTGTATTGAGATTGAGTTTGCGTCAAGAGTAGCCTACCTGGGAATTGTACCGGGACCTTCGATTACGGGGCCGAGCGGTTTGCCACCGAGGCGTTAAGTGAGGAATTAAAAAAATTAATAATCGGGGTATTGTTTTTCTCTTTAACATACTTTATAATATTTTTTCCAGAACGTGGTATCTACGTGGTGGCGTTTAGTTACCCAGTGGTGCCGAAAGGTGGCGCTAGGGTGCGCGTGCAGTTGAGCGCAGCGCACACGCCGGAGATGATCGAGCGAGCGGTCAACGCGTTCGCAGAGGTCGGAAAAAAGTTAGGACTCGTTAAGACGTAGACTCTAAGATATTATACAAATTGTATTGTGCGAAATTAACTTTGAAATCAGAAGATATTTTTCTTATATTAGGGACTTTCGTATTGGCACTAGTGTTCGCGACCAGTTTTGTCACCAAAAATAGTATAGAAATTCATTGAAATTTTACTAGATGACTAGTAATAAAGAGGCCTGTGTTCAATTGGTACCCCAGTTGTTACTACCGATCGTTATAACGATCAAAATTATGTAATGTGTTTCCATTTTTTTCAAAGAAATTATTAGTAGTTTTCCGGACAACTCAAATGTCCAAATGATGTGAGATCAAAAATAGTTTCAGTAACAACTGGGTTAAGAGTCATATTACACCTCGACTGTGATTTTTGCGTAAAATGGCCAATTTTGGCGTTCTTGATCTCAGAAACAAAAGTACATTAACAATTTTGACTTATTGAATAGTGTAGAATAGTTGTTGGCATAGTTCGTAGCGGCCTCGCTTTTTGTAAATTTTGCTTAACTTTTTAATTAAACCCAAAATTGCAGAGAACGATTTCATAAAATGCGCGAAGGCACTTTTTTGAACTCCTAGATTGAACTACTGTTCTAAACAAATGAAATAAAAAAAATTATTGTTATCTCTTATAGTCGTATAGCTCGTAGTGGCCTCGGAATTTTTAGATATCATTTTTTTTGCTATCTCTGAGGTCCCGGGTTCGATCCCCGGTCGGGTCAATTTAGAAATTATTGTTTTTTTAAATTGTCTCCAGGTCTGGGTGTTTTCTATGTATAATAACAGTATGTATTTAAGTATTTTAAGTATGTTTATGTTGTCATTTAACAAGTTTCATAATGAAGCTTCTCTTGGGCTAAATAATTGGTGTGAGTGTAGGAAAGCTTATTTTATTTAATTTTTTTATTCTATATAGAAAAAATCTTATTCTAAGCCAAAAAACTTCGAAAATCGCTTTAAGTTAACTGTGAATTTCTCCTATCTACGATAATATTATTGAGCAAAATTTATACCAGAATAATTGTTACTTCATGAGGAATAAACATTTTATAATTTTAACATGAATTTATTATCCTATTTCTATAAAAACGATAAATACAACTGCACAATTACTACAAAATGCGATGCGCCGGCAGTCCGAACTCAGTGGAGTGGAGATTTGTAATAGGGCTCTTAAGTCGAAAATCAGTTGCTGCCGCCTATTTTTAATAGAAAAGGATGTTAATCACTGGTTCCTGTCGAACACTGGTGCTACTACCCTATGAATGTTTATTTAATTAGTAAACAACAATTAAACATCGAATACTTGAATTAAAAAAAAATTATAAGTATACTATGCCATGAATATTTCTAATATAATTTTTAGATGACAATTAAATAAACACCATCACCCACTTAATAATACGACACTAGGGGTACTACTCCTAGTTTTTTGTATTCTTGTAATGATTCTATCGATGTGTACCAACAGCACTAGACTGGTTTTTTTTCATTTTCCTACACAAATTGTAGTTACTATATTATACAGGATGTTTGGTAATATGTATATATTCCCGAAACGTACCCATGTTAACATGTCTATATAATACTATGCCAACGTCAGAAAATGGAAATTGTAAAAAAAAAATTTCGCCTCTTCATACAAAATGACCCATCAGCTGATCGAGTTAGTATGGAAAGTCGATTTTTTTTTACAATTTCCAATTTCTGACCTTGGCATAGTATTATATAGACATGTTAACATGGGTACGTTTCGGGAATATATACATATTACCAAACATCCTGTATATAACAAATAAGTATAACAATTTGTTATTATAGATGTCTATACTTTTTTGGTGTCAATTATTATAAATTAAAAATGTATGCAAATAGGCTAGCAATATGTTAATGTCAAAATGAATACTGCTATAGTCTGTGCTTTTTGTGCAGAAATTCAGTAGTAACTACCAGCCGAGTGCATACTAGCTGTACCTACCACATGTAAATATACAATATGTAATCTGTATATTATTTTTGTATAATAAATAAATAAAATGAATGACGAAGAGTTTGGAATTTGATTAGATAGTTACATATTTTAGATAAATACTATCACCGAAATCTTTAATAAACAAGCGTGTTTTTAAATCCTATATAAACTTAACGTCAGGCATCTCTTTTTTATGATGGCATTTAATTTCGTAACATTTGATTTAATGATGCTTTATCTTTTATTGATTTATTAATCGGATCTTAGATCCGGTTTTATTTTTTTGGTTTTTAAACATTTATTTTTAAAAAAATATTTTTCGATTTTCTACCTTTTCTTGAACTGTTGACATTTTAATTTGATTAGGTAATTTTAATAAATGGTTTTTTTTAACAAGTATTAAAAAATCAACCCTAATTGAAATAAAACAAAAAGATTGTGTAATAATAATTGATCTATTAACAATAATTTATTACAAGTAATAAAACTCACGCTCTTATTATTGATAACTCCAAACACACAGTGCGATCACATATTCTCTACTCTCGCGGTTAAACCATAAAATTATTAAATCATTATTTACATTGGTATTATCAGTATAACGTCATAGATACAGTTATCTCACTATCTGCGCATTTCACTGCTCATCATATTAAACTTTTAAACGTTAATTCATTGTTTGTCCCCGACACTATTTTACTAGATCTTATCCTAGGCATCCCTCGATTTCAAGGCAGAACTAAATTAATATGGCCTCTCCAAGTGCGGCCGAAGGAAATAGAAAAAAATTGCTACAAACTGGACATTTCACATTAATTATAGGTATAATTGAACAAACTTATTCGTATTGAGAAAAGTAGAAAGATGATAATACAACCTTTTTAACCTTTTTTTAGCAGTAAACTTTATAATCAAAATATTTGCTGGCATCCGTGTTAATAACAACACTATATCTTCTTTGCCGTATACACTTGATGCAAAATATCAACACTAGTGTAACCTTACAGAGTAATATTGGAGGGTATCTTTTCTGTGACCCATCTACGCCTACTGTATTTGTCGTGTGGACGAATTATCTTCTCTGAGCAACAATCTTCATCCTGTTGGCTTCACATCATACGAACGTTTGTTCCCTCATTGTAACACGAAAGGCTTTGCCGGTGGTCCTGAAAACAGAACGGATTGTTCAATTTAATTATTAAAAAAGTTTTTAGTCTGTGTAGAAACTTCTTAGACAAAGGAAAGAAAATAAGCGTTAATTATAGGTTTTTATCTATACAACATTCCGAGTCCATTTTAATACCTATAATATGTGATTAGTAAATTAATAGAGAATATTAACGTATATGTATGCATAATATATCATTGATATGAAATTTAATACATTTTATACATCGTCAAAGTGTGAAACATATAGACCTAATTATTTAGTAACTTAGTTTTCATCAAAGACGTTATTTTTTAATGTATTACGGTTTTTTGCTTTTTCTTGTGCTGTTGACATTTTAATTTGATTGGGTAATTTTAATAAATGGTCATTTTCAACAGGGATTAAAAAACAAACATCTAAGCGTTATTTATACCTTACTAGAGTACATAAAATTCTAGGACTTATTACCAATCAGAAACGATTATTCAGTCACCTTGTCCACAGATTCGGTAGATAAACTATACAAACAACTAGGACTAAACTAAGGTTTGCACATTAGTTGTGATCGAATGTAGGTATGTTTGCGTCTAGCGGTGGTTTGACATTGGCTAAAAATGAGAATAAACAGATTATAATGAGCAACTCGCTCTAACTTCGAGTTGTTTGTGGCTGTCACCTTACAGAAGACTACCTATTCGCGGCGTTGCGCTTCTGCGTCGAGTACGGTCGCCAGAGCTGGAGGTAGCGCCGTGTTGGCACGCTACCCGCGCCGGCGCAGTGACCTAGGATCGGCAAGACACGTCTCTTACTCCCTAAGGTCTTAAGACTTAGGTATATACTGCGCTGATGACGGGCTTTTATCAGCGATGATATTAATGTGAGATGTTTTCTTGGAATAAAAGTAGCATATGACGCTCAAGGGCACTATAAACACGTATTTAACAAAAATCACTAAAGATTTTTTAGTTATAACCAAAACAATCGCATTTAAAAAGTCATCGATGTAATTAAAAATCGGCGAAGGTAGAAGCGGTTATCGCTAGCTGACGATTGGGCAGCCATTCGTCCTGCTTTGCTCCTTTCCCTTAGTCATCCAGTTTTCAGTGTCTGTCTCATCCACTGAAAACTTCTGTCCTTGATTGGGACCGAAATTACCCGAAATTAACCGCAGCACACCCTGAAAATTTTGGATACAGCTACAAAAAGTACACTATCAGCTGTTTAGTAGCAGAAAGAGGTTCAATCTTCCAACGGTCTATGAGAGATCAATACTACTGGCGACAAAAACTTGCATCTTTTTCATTGTTAAAAAAAATAACAAATATATGACAGTACCTGGTGGTAAAGTGGTGGTGGTGGTGGTTGAACTAGACGAAGAGGACGTGGTGCTGCTCGTCGGCGCAGCGGTACTCGTGGTGGGGGCAATAGTGCTCGTGGGTTTCTGTGAAGAGAACAACAGATCAATGCTCATTACTCCAATACAACCGCTCGCAACTACAATAATACCTATACAACCTACTCTCCTACTAAACTTATTGCTCTACTTTAGTGCAATAAATTTATTTATTTATAAGCACTTTAATTTTAAAGCAACTTCTCTTAACTTATACCCATTCCATTGCAACCATTTATACAATAGAGCGATAGGGTCTCATACAATTGAGATATTGAGATATTGTAGTTCAGTTTTAAGACTTTCGCGTTCCTTTAAAAGGTTTTTGGTAATACCTGTATATTTCCGAATATGGCAAATAGGGTACAGTGTATGAACCCCGGATTATTATGAACATCCTGAATAAGATCATGGCTGAGATATCAAGTTTGTTTGTTACTAAGTAAAATTGCAAAGTGACAACCCTAGTTCCAAATGATACATTGTTCTCGGTTGAATGGTTCAAAAAAATGTACGTTAAAATATATCAGGGTTAAATAAATATTGAAATAAAATAAATTTGAGTTTTAGTATGGAGACGTAAATACGATTTTGCATGTCACCACGGTGTTTTTCATACTTGAGTGCATGGCTGTGTCGGAATTATACACCTATTACAAAACATCCTGTATAAATAAAATGTATTACAGGGTTTAACGCAAACAAAATAACAACTTCCCTCGCTTGTCACTAGGCGGCGCTGTTTCATTAACAATTCTAATTTTCATTATCGTGATCTAATGGTGAATAAAAGTCGCACTGGGCACTTTTTTTTAACTTCTAACCTGATGCTAAGTGATGATGAGGCCGAAGGTGGAAGCGCACTTCACCCAGAATCCTCAACTACTGAGGCACTGGCTATCTTATCTCTTGCTGCCGGAACACAACAATACTACAAACATCAATGTTATGACATATTTAGATAGGATGGTGGTCAAACAGCCAGGCGGGCAAACAAGCCCTACCACCAACCAAACCGAGTACACAAACATGTACCCCCCTCTGGGAATCGAACCCGAGACCTCTGCGTCTAATCCGGTGGTATTAACCACTAGACCACGGGGGCAGACTACTCTGTTTGTATAGGGTATCCTAGGTATACCTTTTGAAGTACCCTTTGAAGTTTTGGGCGAGTTTTAGTTAGGTTTAGACATATCATTTTTGATTCAAGCAAAAAGCTATTTAAAACTTACGCATTTAAACTTGCACCTCTTAAAAGTGAAGGTATTGTTCGTTTCGATAAACTCGATGCTAACTTTACAAACGTATTAATTTATGTCTTTAAAAAGACAATTATTATCGTCATCATGTAAATACATTTCGTCATCATAACGTCAGTCCTTCATAGCATAGCCAAGTGTCCTCATTAATTAACATGACTGCGCCCATCTCTATTAATAGAGCGTTCTCGACCAAACAAACAAGTCAATATGGAACTACTTTCCGCGTTTTATAAAATTGATGGTAGCTATAAGAGTCCACATTATGGGCTGGTGATACCTATATAAGGTGTCCCTAGCCTCTGTACAAATATTAACACTTCACGTTCATTAAGGTATTTCTGACCCATATAAGAAGTATTATAACAATCAGTCTAGAATATACCGAAAAATCAATGTTTTTCAATTAATATCTGTAGGGCAGCCTGTAAATTTAAGTAGCATTTAATGCTTATAGCATTTTGCTTCATGTTTGTTCCTTCTCCTGAAGCTGCAAGTCACCTCACTCATATTATTATTGCCAATGATTGATACAATATGTGACTATTTGTTGTTGTTTAAGTGGGTTAAAGGAGTTAGAAAATTTTGATTTTTGAATTATGTTCTAATTGTAAGAATTATAACTTAACATAATTTCTGAGAAATTTTACACGGGTTTTCAATATTTGTCCAGAGCGTAGGGTCACGTTGTATAATCCCAAATATGCCAATAGAGTACCGTGCATAGAACCCCACCATATGCCGAGGTATTGAGGTTATTTGTTACTATGTAAAATTGCTAACTGACAACCCTAAGTCTAGCTGATACTTACATTAGTCTTGGTCGCCATGGTCCAACAAAAACAGAAGTCAAAACATGTCCAAATATAATACTACATTATTAAAATAATTGGCATTTTCTTCATCACAATATCTTGTTCACTGTCACAATAGGGCCTCAAGTCTGCTTGTCTAATTGTCAACCAATTTGTTTTGTTTTGTTTTTCTTTCAGCTTGTCTTGTTATCGTCGTTGCTGTATTTGGTATTGGTATGTTTTATTGTAAAACACAAATGTTGAAAAAATTTCCACGAGCAGGATTTGAAACTAACGCAAAATTTGTTGCGAAAAAAAAAATTATTTGAACATTTTATAAAAATAGCTTGCTTACTTCATAGCTGATCTTTAATATTTGTAAAAATATAATGGTCGGATGTTAGTGACGGTAGTTGTTGACATTGAATGGGCGCCTTTGGCTTTCAAAGTAAAAAGTGTTGAATAATTTCGGCGGGCTGGTTAGAACCACGATAGCTCAATTGGAAGAGCACCTGACCCGGAATGTCAGAAGGGTGCAGGTTCAAATCATGGTCGTGGAAATTTTTTCAATATTTGTGTTTTTGTAATTTGTTCGCAACAAAATTTGCGTTAAAAAAAATTATTTGAACATTTTATATTTTATTGTATTCTTTTCGAATTCTTTGAATTAAAATTATACCCCTGTTTGCCTTTGCCTTAATACAGTCCACCGTTTCCCTATTACGCTTCACTATTGAGACTGAGTCTCAATAGTGCGGCTTGATTTTGTTATTTTTCCCATAGTGCAAATTTAAAAATCAGGCAACGTTCTGGTTTTGACGTAATTATTTGGTTTTGACATAATTTTGTCCATTGTGGAAAATTTAAATTAACAGAATCGGTCATGTCGTCGTTCACGATTAGTTCATTCATACTGTCAGTCTTTCTGCCCAGAGTAGCAGTATCATTAAGAGGGTGCCGCGCGGACGCAAAACTGCGAGTTTCAAGTTTCTTTATGATATGAGCAGGCTGGTGATTTAATTGGAGCAATGTTTAATTTTACTTTCGTTAAATTAAAGGCGTTTGGGTAAAAAATAATAAAAGTCTTAATATTTTCATATTCATATTTTTTAAATGAAAAATAAGACATCAGTGGCCTGCGGAATATCAATACAAACATTTTGATGTCAGTATTGTTTCATGTTTATGTGTATGTTTAAATATAGATTTACAATGTTTCTGAAGAAATAAATTTATAAATATCATTACTTTTACGTATTGTTCATTCTGGGTATTTGTTTCAAATTCCAAGACAACCATGTCCTTGTGAAAGGATCAAGCCAACCTACACTTGTCCTTTTAATGTATATGACCTATTCAGCGCCTAGCACCAGTGACTTAAAAACACGTAAATTGTCGATATTCCGCGCGGCATCCCTTAAAACATTAGATTAAAATAAACCGTAACCTTCCTAGTGCCACTTCAATCAGGCTCAAATATTCTTTTTTTTTACTAGTTTAATTTACGACGCCTACACATATCATCATCCTATACAAAACTGTCAAATTTGTTCAATTCATTTTCAACCCTATCTTTAATATATAAAGTTCAAAGTCATTTGAGGAAATTTGACAGTTTGTGGTAGTCGGTGTGCAGGCATGTGTACGTTAGCGTAAAAGTCTTTAGCATAATTTATTCAAGCGTCACTTATTTTATACATAACAAATATGTAAATAAAACATTGTACGTTATTTTCAATTGAAAACGAATATATTTAGGTGCTCAAAAGTGAAGTGTGTGTGTGAGACTAACGCGAAACGAAACAATAGAAGGATTTGTAAAAAAATATGCATATGAGACGTCAAGTAGCCAGTATTTTTATGTTGCTTTCGGCTACATATTATGGAATATTTTCAGTAAGACACGTGTTAGGTGTCTCGAATCAAAAATAAAAGACAGTGAAAACATTTGTTTGTAGAGGTAATATTTAATACCTCTACAAACTAGTATAACAGGGATCTGAGTGATGACAAAGTAGAACCTGCGTTAAAAACAGTCATTAATAATTACCCATCATCATCTTTTTGTCAATTAACGATAAAAGTTTTACATAAGACCGGGCTGCATGAGTTAGGTCCCTTTACCTTCCGTAAGAGAAGAAAGCTAACAAAAATAGACGAATCTCATCCTCCAAGTTATTTGTAAGGCTGCTTATTCACCGCACCCAGATGTCTCTTTGGCCCTTCATTCTTTTTTTCATAATACAACTGGCGATGAAAGTTTATCATCTCAAAGCAAGAAGTCTAATATAACTTACAGTTATCTGCTCCAATTTCGTCTGCAGATCCTCCACGTTTTTCGTGAGAGTGCTATTCACGGCACCCAGCTGTTCCTTCAGCTCTCCATCTTTCTTCCCATTGGCAGAGACGTTGGCTATAGTCTCATTGGTCTTCGCCTCTAAGGCGTGGAGCAGAGTCTTCACTTCCTCCACTCCTGATGCCGCGGTGGCGGCTTGTTTGCGAGCAGAGTTCAGCGCGTCATCGAACCCGTTGATCTGGAAGGAGATAACAATACGTAAGATTTTTTATACGTTTCTGCGGTTAACAGACCAGTCTTAGACCCTAAGGTGTAAGTTGAATACGGTAGTTCACTAGCTTCGCTTCCACAATCTTCACTAAGAATGTCACAATAACATACAAAGGCTGGGACCTTAGCTCGGGTTCACCGCATCGTGAAGGTGGGGAAAAGCGCCCAGGTAGGTACATATCTGTACCTGGAATATCCATCATCATCATCATCAGCTCATTTTATGTCCCCACTGCTGGGGCACGAGCCTTCCCTATGTATGGATAGGGAGAACGGGCCGTAAACCACTACGCGGGCCCAGTGCGAATTGGTGGTTGTTAACGACTGCTAATGCAGCCGGGACCAACGGCTTTACGTGCCTTCCGAAGCACGGAGGAGCTCGAGATGATAAATTTTTGGTCACCCATCCGATGACCGGCCTTTGCGAAAGTTGCTTAACCTCAGCACTCGGAGACCGGGCGCGTTAACCACTGCGCCATCGAGCTCCTCGGAATATAGCGCGTGTGAATTTTGTGTTTTTGTTCTACGAGACAGTGTATTGCGCCTGTAGTGTTGAACTATCTAGGTATGGATTATGACGTTGTCTCAGACACACGGGTAGTGGAAGAGTTACGTGAGAGCCGCAGGCGAGAACTGACGATTACTTGCATACTGATGTGACTACAAGCTAATTAACTAACCCCTGTGATAGCAGGAGTACTACAGGGCCTATGATAGTGAGTACTGTTGCAAGTGTACCAAAGAGTACGTATTCATATACCCAATTCTATTTTTCTTAATGACAAAGACACATTCATGGGATTAACAAATACTACGTACCATATTGACTCCATGCACACGTCATGTCACAGGCAAGTAGTTGGTAACAGATTAAATATTATTCAATTACTAGCACTGCGGTACTCTTTGGTAGTGCATGCTCTTTGGTGGCTTTACCCAATCTGAGTGAGGTACACTACCTGCGAACCGAAGTAAGCAACGGTGCGTTGCAGCTCCGCCAGCCGCTTTGGCGTGTCAGCCAGCATCGGCTCCGCTGCCAGCTGCGCCGACACTTGCGCCAGGTCCCCGGTGGCCTGGCTAACTCTCTTCACCAGCTCTTGGTGATCGTGCTCCAGCTTCGTCAGCCTCGCGCTGAGGTTGCTCGCGTTCGCTTGCAGATCCTTCGCGGTGGAGTGGTACAGTTGCAGTACGTCACCTACAGTTTCGCTGCTTGTGGTGACTGTGAACAAAGAGTGGAGTCAGTAAGATAGAAGAACCACAGAAAATCTTCTTCAGCTGCTGTGGCTGTCAATGTACGTACACGCCTTTGATGCACTCTGTGGTGACTTACGATTACCACTAAGACAGCGATGTACATAAACGCTAGAATCATCAACACGATTTTTATGAAGGCGAGAGAATAGCGTGACTTCCCTTTTCCTATCGATGGAAACATGTGGTCCATTTTGCGAAGGAATACATTTCGTGCATGTCAATCTTACTACCCTACTCTTACCCTGCCGACATAAATTATAATATGTGACTGTGAATCGGAAAGTTACTACTTTAGGGATATGGTAGTGATTGATACTGCTTAAATCTAGACGAAATAAGCTGTCTATGGAATCGAGAATCAAGTTTATAGGTGCTACCATTTTTTTTTTAAAGCAAACTGTCTAACCATTTGGTCACCAACCTGCCTTTTGGTGAGCGGGATTTGTCCTAAGGTGGTACATGCTTAGACAGGAAATGCCTATTCGCTCTTGCTTTGAAGAGACCCAGGTCGTAGTGAACAGGGAACACGTGACCAGGGCCGCATTCCACTCTTTGGCGGTTCGCAGAAGAAAAGAGTTAGCAAACCGCTTGGTACGGACAGGTGGTATGTCTACAACGTACGGATAATTTTCTAAACATGAAACAGCTAAAGTAACAAGTTGAGAAAATCGCACTTAAAGTTTCTGGTCGTGAAAAACACACTTCTACTGCGAATACTACTGCTGATATTCTCTTCTACTGCATGGCGTACTCAATTCCGAGAATACAGCACCTATCGCCGGCTGCAAAGTGCACCGTGAATTGTGTAGCATGAAGTACAATAGGACATCTGGAAACAAAGGAATCACTGTTGACCGGGCTCGTCTGGCATGAAAGGAGGGAGGCCTTTGCCTTAAAGTGGAACACTACTTTAAAGGGTGTACAAACGTAGTGTAAAACACAGTGTCTGAGTGAACTTATGAAAGCAATTGAACTAAGAAAACTATACTTTTACAAGTCTATTATACGCGTTTAATTTTGCCTATTATTAGATTTCAAAATAATTGACGGTATCAAGTTACAAATTAATTATGAGATGATCAATACCTCATTTTTCCCGTTTGGCAGGTTAGAATAAAATCAAACAATAACGTAAAATTTAATGCGAATAGATTCGTAGAAACTAGTTCATTCTAATCTAATGGGTAATAAAGAGTATTCGCGTAAAATGAAAACAAAATCCAGTGTCTTTATTATGTCTACAAATTTTAGCTTTTTAATCGACGGTGTTCATGATTTATTTATATTTGGTTTTGCCTGTACTCTTTTTCATTTACTAAATAAAGTACATACGTCGATGAAATTAAGTATACTTATACGTAATTAATACTTATTAGAAAAATGGCATTTTTAGATTTTAAATAAATTTCGTTTTTCAGTTTTTCGACTTGAATCCAGTCAAGGTGCGTGATCTGCACCTTTTGCTTGTACGCAGGTTGACAGCGACCGCTCGCTGTTTCATGGTTGTCGCAGTTTAAAACAGAAAAGTTATACAGCCTGAGCTAGTGCACAATAGCGTGGGTTATTGTACATTTATCACAAAGTAAATTCGTCACAGAAAAAAGTATATGTAAATTTGCTACACTTTTATTTTTATGAAGTGAATTTGTCATATTTTAATTTATACCTGTGTCGAATTTACACATGTCGAATTTTTAATGCATGTGACAAAGGATAATGGGTAATAGGTGGCAATATGAACATTACTAATATTTATTGTACTCATCAATACATTATTTTTATTGTATGATGGATGACCTGCCGAAATTCCCAGGGAGAAAAAAGATATTCACGGTCAAAGATTTAAGTTTTCCTACTGTTTTTAATACTGGTGCAAGTCAATAGTTTTGCTTTTTATATTATACTACTTATATTATACTTTCATATAATTTTATAATTAATCTAATAAATTGATACACTATACAAAAGCAATCAAGATCATAGCATTTCATAATGCTACAATCATAAAAAATTTTGGGGACGGGTCTCAAACAAAATTACTCGTTATCCTTACTTACTTACTTTATGGATGGAGTGTACAAAGCCGGCCGGACTCGCGCACGAAGGGTTCCGTACTTTATGACGTATTAAAAAAAAACTACATACTAACTAGATCTCGTTCAAACCAATTTTCGGTGGAAGTTTGCATGGTACATGCAAACTTCCACGTACATGTACATCATCTTCCATGTACATCATATATTTTTTTAGTTTTATCATTCTCTTATTTTAGAAGTTACAGGGGGGGAGACACATTTTACCACTTTGGAAGTGCCTCTCGCGTAAACTATTCATTTTAGAAAAAAATTATATTAGAACCCTAAATATTATTTTTGAAGACCTATCCATATATACCCCACACGTATGGGTTTGATGAAAAACCCCCAAAATTTATTGTTTTTTTTTCTATTTTTGTGTGAAAATCTTAATGCGGTTCACAGAATACATCTACTTACCAAGTTTCAACAGTATAGTTCTTATAGTTTCGGAAAAAAGTGGCTGTGACATACGGACGGACAGACAGACAGACAGACATGACGAATCCATAAGGGTTCCGTTTCTTGCCATTTGGGTACGGAATCCTAAAAATGTGACGAACTTACTTTGTGGCATACGTACAATAACCTAATAGCGTAGGGGTTGCGTAGGCGTAGCTTTGTCTTCGTGAAAGTTAAACACTTTTACAATAACATGGCGCGGTGGCCCAAATTAAATTATCTTATAATCTTCTGTGAAAGCTAACAAACCACTTTAGAGTAGTCTAGTTGTTAGCCAACCGGTATCAGACGGTTTGAGGTCCCACGTTCGATTCCGTTAGTGTATAGCTCAAATATACAAACAAAGATCAGTTTATCATAAGACTGTCTGATAGATAACACAACTACTTAAGGCGCTGAACACTGAAATGCGCTTCTTTATGCATGTGTTCTATAATAAGTATACAACATACAACGCCAAGATAAACTACCACTATTTCATAGTCTGCAAACGTTTCGAAACTTAGGCTAATTTATTCAATATCTCAGTGATTAAGTATTCCAGGTGAATTATGCTTTCATTATTAGCCTTATCGTCACTTGTCAATATGACCTGAAGGCTACTAACTCAATAACGTCTCAAAAGTGTGCCGGTAGCCTGATTTTGTCATTAGGACTATGTTAAAATTATCAAAATCATGTATGTATGTATGTCTGTTTCTTTGGCACGCCTTACAGCCCAAACGGCGGGGTGGATTTTAACATATGAGGAGTCGATAGATTTGTTTTGGCTTTGGGAGTGACATAGGCTATAAAAAACATAAAAAGAAACAAAAAAAAACACAAAAAAAACGTAAAACCATTGGCCGAGTTAGCTATTAATTAGTAGTCTTGACCCCAAAAAACTGTTAGATCGACCACACGATTAACATTTTTTAAACGAACTACAACATATACGGAATTTAAAGGATATGGCCAATGTTTCTATGGACGTATAGATATAGTGAATAATTTTCATTTACAGCAATGTTTTATAGTGTTTTGTTTTCGGGAATATTAGCAGATTTTACGAGTATTCTCATGTTTAAAAAACTCAAAGAACTTGTCAGTCAAAAGTACTAGACTCAGATTATTGACAATTGGTGTATGCGCTATGACTTTGCTATTTAAAACAGTAAGACGTTTTAATATAATTATTTTATATAGGTTTTGAAATGCTTAGTTATTTACTTTACAAAACTAAAAAGTATGAAATAAACCAAATTATTAAAATAAAACAAAAAACCCGAATGCAAAAACAACTATATAAAAACAATTATATATAAGTACTCGTAAAAACCGGACTAACATAAAAAATAACTGCAAAGAGAAAAAACCGAAAAGAAAAAAACAAGCTCTACGATACCAGAGTGTTTAAATGAGTATTTACAAATACATTGAATATTGATAGTTGTCGCAGAACGAGGAATCTTTGCAGTGATTTTTTGTTAATCCGGTTTTTACGAGTATATAATTGTTTTTGCAGTCGGGTTTTTTGTTTTATTTTTTCTCTTATTAAATGTCACTGGTTGGTAACTTCTTTTGACACCGAAAATTCTTAAACGGTATGTATCTTAAGAATTGCAAGTATTTCATTTTCATGTCACTTTAAAATTTGAGTTCACCAGTCAGATTCAAATATCACTATGTAGCACTACCGACACAATACTGTTGCAAGTCAAAATATACTGATATTGGACATTTTGCCGTATTAAATATCAGTACAGTCTAATTTCAAATATCAGTATATTTTGAGTTATAACAGTATTGTATTAGCAGAGCGTATGTGATCTAAGTACCTACCTAGATGACTGACTTTAGTAAGTTTAACAGGAGCATCGTGAAAAACACTGTTTCGGTCTTAAAGTACACTTTACTACGTGACTTTTCAAAGAGGGTCACACACGAACTTGGCAAACTATCGTGTGCAAGTAGTGTAAGGCTATAAGTATATAGACACTACTAAACACACAATCAATAATGACACAGTTTACTACTCGAGCGACCTGTATATAGTAGGTACCTACTTCATAAATAATAGAGTAGTTTCCTTCAACTCCTTTACAGAATCAATATTTTCAAGGCATTTGATGACAATTTTGTTGAGATATCTCATATCATAAATAAACTTTGTCATTATTTACTGTTTTGCTTTTTGCCTTTTGCCTAATGTTCATATTTTTTGTGTTTAATATTTTGTTGTTATTGATTTATGTTTTCATTCAATTCAAAAATGTTAAAAACCAAAACAGGTTATTTAACATTTTTTTTACTTTAAGAAATATAATAAATCTTATGTTTTTTTGTCTTTTAGTGTATGATTATTACAAATTAAAGAATTTCTTATTACATTTTTAACTTATAACTATATCTTGAGTTGAGCGTGGTACTACATCTTATGGTAAAAAAATGAATTTAAAGGATGTCAAAGTTTATTGCATAAAAATAATGCGCAATTTTAATGTGTTTCCATTGTTTCTATTGAAGTTTGACAATGAGTGTTACTTATGTCTTAAATCATTTTCAGGCAAAAAAATTCAAACCTTTTTCTTCTTAACATATTTTGCAATAATTCATACCGCCTTATGGTAAGCAATTTGGTTAGCAACCACCTAGTTAAATCGATATGTTTAGTCAACGCTGGGTTACACTTCATCACCAGGTTATTTTATATCCCCACTGCTGGAGCCCTAGCTTTCCCTGTTAATGGATAGGGAGAACGGGCTATAAACTATCACGCGCGGGCGGGCAGAGTGCGGATTGGTGTTGTTAACGACTGCTAATGCAGCCGGGACCAACGGCTTTACGTGCCTTCGGAAGCACGGAGGAGCTCAAGATGTTAAATTATTGGTCACCCACCCGATGACCAGCCGCTGCTTAACCTCGGCAATCGCAAACCTACGCGTAAACCACTGCAACTATCAAGCTCCTCGAATACACTTACACCATTATGACAATTTTCTTGCACGTAGCCATGCTAACCCTGAGAGTTTTGTTAATTATTATGCCTTTATTCAGCGTTCATGGATCTCTTATCCTTTAATTAACAGATAAATGCAGGCTTGCACTACTGCTTGGGGATAGAATAAGAAATGAGAGAGGGATTTATTTTAAATACTATGGATGGCAAATGAGTCAACTTTACCTGATGTTTAGTAGAGTTCAGATGCGAGGACAGCTGTGAAGCATGATTGTACCTCACTAGCCGTCCTCACCCTGCCGACCCGCAAGATTCTTCTTCACATCTAGTATAAAGAATCCTTTGATGTAATAAGGAGGGATAACAATAAAATTGATCTCATTTTATATAGGTAACTATATGGGCTTGGGAAAGATTAAAAAAAAAGTTTATTTTTATATATATACCATTATAGAAGACGTTATTCCAAAACGTATAGTTTTTGTTTCACTTCGATACGATAAGTATTTACAAAGTTATTGTATATAATTAATTTGCTTAAAACACGCTTAGTTCGCTGGCAGTCGGCTTATATCGGATGACGTGACGTCACAGTATCCGACAGACCGCGGTTTTTAAAGTTTTTGAAAAAATATTGTGAAGTAATTAGCTACATTAGCTAATTAACTACAGAAAAAAATTAATGTCATATTTAAAAAAAAAATCCTTTCCCATCCTCATTGTATTCCTCTACGGGTAAACACTTGGCCGTCTTCTTAACTAGTGTTTATCTATACTAATATTATAAAGAGTTGTATTTTTTGTATGTATGCAATGTTTGCAACGAATAAACTCAAAACTATTGGACGGATTTAAAAAATTCTTTCACCATTAGAATGCTACATTAGCGCTGAGTAACATGGGCTATATTGCGGTTATAAAAAAATGCGGTACGAAGTTCGCCGGGTCAGCTATATTCCATGAAGGTGGAAGGTGGAAAGAGAATAATGCAACAACATAGAGCTATAGCGACATATTAAGATATTGTTGGTGGTAGTAGCTAGCCAGGCGAATTTAAAGCAATGTCTAATCCCAAACCAACCAACTCCTCTATGAAATGTAGCCCGGTTTGAGGCTGGTAGTCACTAGACCACAGAGGCGGCTATACTTACTAATTTAAGCATTTCAACTACGCTACGTACTACTACCTACCTACTTCATGATATATTGAAAGAAATTATTATTTTTTGGAATAACTGGAGAATATGTTAGCGACGGCAATAAAAATCGACGCAGCCTTACCTATGCGTAACAATGCGGTCATTTTTTATTAACCGTAAATAATTGGTACAATAATTTATTGTTAATACTCCGTGTAACGTAATTATTTGACCTCATAAAGCAGGAATGGGCAACCTTTAGAAATGTGCGGCCCAAACTTTGGGATGCTAACGATGTAGCGGGCGAAAGGTATGGTCTCTATACAAAAGAAATATGCCGCGGGCCGGGCGTTTCCCATTTTTATTCATTAATGTTAAAAAGCTTTAAATATATCATACAAAATAGTACTTAATAAACTTTTATACAATGAGGGTACATTTTTCAATGCTCAAACAATGTTTAATATCAAACTGCAATTAATAATATTATAAGCAGTCTTGCAATAAATGCTATCTTAAGAAACATCAGTGTCATTTCCTTTCTTTCAAATATTTTAATTTAATTGGGCACTTCTTTATCGGATTAATACAATCTATCTAAATATTAAACGATCAGAAAGTCGCCCTTAGTCACAGAAGATATAATCTTACAGAAGAGATCATTTTAGTGATGAAACACATTATGCATATTTTTAAAGGAGTTTGCTGTAGGCTGCCTATGACCTTTACAGCGTCACCGGACATGATGTGAGGGGTAGAAAGCTTAAAGGATTGGTGATCGAAACATCCCAGAAGATTTCTAGAGGGGATCGAAAGCGGAACAACCCTTGAATTATTTTTACATTCCCGAAAGATTGAGTTGTTTTCCCAGACTAAACTGGAGCCTAATAAAATAACTTAGGAATTAAAATTAGATTAGATAAACGTAGATGTTGTATACAGGATGTTTGGTAATATGTATATATTCCCGAACGTACCCATGTTAACATGTCTATATAATACTATGCCAACGTCAGAAAACGGAAATTGTAAAAAAAATTGTTCGACTCTACATACAAAATGACTCATCAGCTGATCGAGTTAGTATAGAAAGTCGAAATTTTTTTTTTACAATTTATATTTTTTGACCTTGGCATAGTATTATACAACGTGTATCAGACAGGTTCAGCCATAAACCAGGGTTTCAAACTATCCCTAGTATAGACCCTTTCTATAAATACTCTAGTAAGATAAGCGCCATTTAATTTGTTTTTGCATTTACAAACAAAGTTAATCTGTCGTTAATTTATAATCAAAACAAGCTAAACCCATCACTAGCAGGGTCATGAACTCTGTTTGGTGCACTGCCTACACTGCACCTCCTGTTTGTAAAATTGCGTGTCCTAGTTTTGGCCGCCACGCCCCCTACCAGGCGCACAGTTTTACAAACAGGAGGTGGTACTGTAGTTCGCCCGCTCAAAGAGTTGCCGGTTACTGTCGGCGCAAGCGGCGAAAGTCAAAACCTTTGACGGCACATTTTGTTTGTCGGGTTGTTTGTCGGCAGTCGATTGGCGGCACCGGCGAAAGTCAAAACCTTTGACGGCACATTTTGTTTGTCGGGTTGTTTGTCGGCAGTCGATTGGCGGCATTTTTTGTTGGATTTGGTAGACTGACAAAACAAAGACAGATATGTAAGTAGGCAGCTATTTTACTTTCGTGATTTAATAATTTAAATTCAGTAGTTACCTAAGTAATTATCATCAAAGTAATAAAAAGATTTTCATTTTACATCCACATTATCTACTTTAGAGTACTTTAGACTTACCTACGAGTAGGTACCTACATAGGTCCTTGATTAAAATGACTTCAAAGCAAAAGAAAGCGTAGCACTTAGGTGTAGTGTAGCACCCTAGCTGTGATAAAAAAGTCCACTCCACTTCACATGCACAGTTTACAAAAATGGCTCAAAATGCCCGCCTTGTCGCTTTTTGTTTGCGCCCGACGCAAAACGGACTCTTCTGCGTTTTGAAGCATCTGTGGTGTGATGCTTAGAAAGGCAGCTGTGATACGATCCTTCATTTCTTCGGCAGTATCGCAAGCCACGGCGTACACCAAACTCTTAACATGCCCCCATAAAAAAAAATCAAGAGGTGTAAGGTCCGGCGATCGCGGTGGCCAGGCCACACGCCCTCCTCTGCCTATCCACTGTGAAAAGCGTAGGTTGAGATATTCGCGCACTTGTCGCGCGTAATGTGGTGGTGCCCCATCATGCTGAAAGGTCATTGCATGATATTCCGCCAAAGGAAACTCTTCAAGCTGCTCTTCAATGTAATTCGTCAAGTGCTCGAGGTAGTTCTCTCCATTTAGTCGTTGGGGCAAAAACTTAGGTCCAAGCAGCCTACCACCAACTATGCCAGCCCAGACGTTAACTCGCCACTGGTGTTGGAAACTGGACTCTGTTGACGCATGCGGATTCGTGTGTGACCACACATGCTCATTGTGGATATTGCTTATCCCGCCCCTAGTGAAGGCGGCTTCATCCGTCCACAGCACAGTTGAAGCAAAACCAGGAACCGTCATCACTTTATTGCAGTACCACTGGCAAAATCCACGACGCGGTTCGAAGTCCGCAGGCGTGAGTTCTTGGGTTCGCCGAAAATGATACGGATGCTGGCCGTCAACTCGGAGCACCCGCCAAACCTTCAAGTGAGCTACGTTGAAAATAGCTGCAGCTCGACGTGTACTGGTCCTTGGGTTTTCTTCAAAGTGTTCCAATACGGCCTCCTCAAAACCCGGGTCCCACATGTTTGGCTGGACCTCCGGACTCGTCCCACGAAAGGATCCAGTCTGCTGGAGACGCATAACCATTCGTCGAAAGCAATCCGCCGATGGCAAGCTTCGCTGCTCAGCTTCTGGTCTACCGTCGATGAATCTCTCGCGGTACAGTTCACGAGCACCACGTAGACTGCCATTAGCTTCCCCGACACAAAGAATCATTTCGTAATACACCTGATTACTTAGAAATGCCATATTAACTTAATAGGTAGTCGAATCGAAACCGAACAGCAAAAAAACGAAAAGTAGGTGTGCACTCTGAAAGCTTTCACAAACGACTGCGAAAAAATTATAGGCAAACAACCCCAAGGCGCCGCCCGCCTTGGTAGGTACCAAGGCGGGCGGCGCCACCTACTAGAACTAGAAGTTGCTCCTGGTACTTTTTAGGGCTTTTAGGGATCGAAAATAATTATTGTGTAGACTTGATAATAATTGTGAATTATTGATAGATAAGCTTAGATAAATTTTTGTATTAATAAATGTCAAACATAATCGAATAATGGCTGCCTTAACCACTACGCTACCGAGGACTGGTTTTATCCATCGATATTTGTCAGCGCTCGATGTGTATTTTTTTAGCTTTATCCCGTTGCTTTATCAAATCTTAGAAGTTTGCATTTCTTAGATATTTTAGCGTTATTTTAGCGTTTCATAACGCTTAGATAATTTTTTGCATTGTAAAAGTTCAGGTTCAGTTCAACTCAGGCGGGAATCGAACTATGTAACTTTTGCAATCCGGGCGGCATTTTAACCACTTGACAAATGAGTCTGCGGACTCTGGATTGGACTATGGAGACTGGTGTTGGTGGTTGTTGGTGTCGGTGGCGGAAGGTGTGTGGTTCAATTCTTGTCCGAGGTGTTCAACTTTTTTTCAGTGCAGTGCAGTAACTTGCAACGATTTTAGACTAGTAGGTAGACATTTATCTGTCCACTCGCAGTGCTAGTTACTACTAACCCCCATATTCATAAAAAAACTATTTAAGTATAATTTAGTTAATAATTGTTTTGTCTCTTTTCCTCAAATTTAAAATGACGTGTGTGTGACGTTGACAAAACAATATTTAACTAAATAATGCTTAAATAGTTTTTATGAATAAGGGGGTAGTACTTTCCGAAGTCACAGAATACAAACCGATGTCAAAGTATACTACCAAAGTGTAAACTGGCTTAAGCGCTGCGAAACACCACTCACTGGCATTATGTAAGTACTAGCTGTGCCCTGCGGTTTCACCCGCGTTAATTAGCGACTGTTCCACTCCTATTAGTCATAGCGTGATGTAATATAGCCTATAGCCTTCCTCAATAAATGGACTATTTAACACAAAAAGAATTTTTCAATTCGAACCAGTAGTTCCTGAGATTAGCGCGTTCAAACAAACAAACAAACAAACTCTTCAGCTTTATAATATTAGTATTAATTAAATAATGCTTAAATAGTTTTTATGAATAAGGGGGTAGTACTTTCCGAAGTCACAGAATACAAACCGATGTCAAAGTATACTACCAAAGTGTAAACTGGCTTAAGCGCTGCGAAACACCACTCACTGGCATTACGTAAGTACTAGCTGTGCCCTGCGGTTTCACCCGCGTTAATTAGCGACTGTTCCACTCCTATTAGTCATAGCGTGATGTAATATAGCCTATAGCCTTCCTCAATAAATGGACTATTTAACACAAAAAGAATTTTTCAATTCGAACCAGTAGTTCCTGAGATTAGCGCGTTCAAACAAACAAACAAACAAACTCTTCAGCTTTATAATATTAGTATTAATTAAATAATGCTTAAATAGTTTTTATGAATAAGGGGGTAGTACTTTCCGAAGTCACAGAATACAAACCGATGTCAAAGTATACTACCAAAGTGTAAACTGGCTTAAGCGCTGCGAAACACCACTCACTGGCATTACGTAAGTACTAGCTGTGCCCTGCGGTTTTACCCGCGTTAATTAGCGACTGTTCCACTCCTATTAGTCATAGCGTGATGTAATATAGCCTATAGCCTTCCTCAATAAATGGACTATTTAACACAAAAAGAATTTTTCAATTCGAACCAGTAGTTCCTGAGATTAGCGCGTTCAAACAAACAAACAAACAAACTCTTCAGCTTTATAATATTAGTATTAATTAAATAATGCTTAAATAGTTGTTATGAATAAGGGGGTAGTACTTTCCGAAGTCACAGAATACAAACCGATGTCAAAGTATACTACTAAAGTGTAAACTGGCTTAAGCGCTGCGAAACACCACTCACTGGCATTATGTAAGTACTAGCTGTGCCCTGCGGTTTCACCCGCGTTAATTAGCGACTGTTCCACTCCTATTAGTCATAGCGTGATGTAATATAGCCTATAGCCTTCCTCAATAAATGGACTATTTAACACAAAAAGAATTTTTCAATTCGAACCAGTAGTTCCTGAGATTAGCGCGTTCAAACAAACAAACAAACAAACGAACAAACTCTTCAGTTTTATAATATTAGTATATTATTTTTACGTTTGTGGCTATTAATTTAGTCAATTGGTGACAACAAGTTTTATTTAGTACTTATGTCACAGATGTTTAAAAATGTTATTCTTATTATCATTACATTATTGTAAACAAAAACGAATATTTTAAGTATTGAAACTTTGTGTGATACGACATAGTTAAACTTAGTTTACCTAATAAAATTTCATACAAATAGTTAGGATTTCAGGAATGCTTACATTTTATACCGGGTCAATCAAAGCGATTAGAAAAATAAAATGAGCTACAGAACCCTTTAAGAAAAAAGACGCACGCGCATGCTTTCTTGTGACTCTGCCCATACCAGGAATTGCCCCTGGTACTTTTTAGGGATCGCAAATTAGACTTAAGTTACCCATTTTAAATTAGTAGGTAAGTAATTTTTTTATCACTGTTCAAATTATAAATTAGGCGCGCGCGGGGTAGTTATGCGGCGTAGGTACCTACGTTACGTAGTGCTAGCGCAGGCGAGTGTAATCGCGTTTGGTTTAATCAGTTTAAATCATTTAGTTAAAACTAATTTAAAATGTTATTCTTATTATCATTACATTATTGTAAACAAAAACGAATGTGTTAAGTATTGAAACTTTGTGTGATACGACATAGTTAAACTTAGTTTACCTAATTAAATTTCATACAAATAGTTAGGATTTCAGGAATGCTTACATTTTATACTGGGTCAATCAAAGCAATTAGAAAAATAAAATGAGCTACAGAACCCATTAAGAAAAAAGACGCACGCGCATGCTTTCTTGTGACTCCGCCCATACCAGGAATTGTCCCTGGTACTTTTTAGGGATCGAAAATTAGACTTAAGTTACTTTTAAATTAGTAGGTAAGTCATTTTTTATCACTGATCAAATTATAAATTAGGCGCGCGCGAGGTAGTTATGCGGAGTAGTACCTACTTTACGTAGCGCTAGCGCAGGCGAGTGTAATCGCGTTTGGTTTAATCAGTTTAAATAAATCAGTTAAAACTAAAGCTGATGTTGTATTTTTAAAGCAAAAACTAAAACAACGAAACCTCAGGACATCAGGAATCCTTAAATTTTCAAACCATTCAATTTGTTAATAAATAAAATGAGCTACAGACAGAACCCTAGTCGCTTACGTTGTCAACAAAAAAAAACCCTTTTGTGACGATTTTTACAGTGTTACTTTTACCTTCATACATTTACATAAAATTTTCTCAAAATCATAAATGTTTTGGATTCGAACCTCCATACTAATTAACCGTCAGAAGTACTTACCTGATAGATAACACATTCCTGACCTGACCTGGTGATAGGAACAGAGAATAATTGACTAAATGAAGGTTTCAATTTTCTTTTCTAACTAATAAAAGTAGGTAGTCGTAACTTATGTTCTTAGTGGAAAAAATAACAAAACGGAACCCTTAAAACTTTATCAAAAATAAATAGTTGAAAGCGGGTGGAGTCAGCATCATAGGCACAAAAATACTAGCTTCACAGCAAAGGCAAAGGAGGTGTACTTTAGGTAGTAACACTAGACAGAGTTCATTACTCCAATCAGCTGATTTTTTAATGTTGTCATAATGTCGATAAACTCGTATTATTTTTAAAAGTATGTACTTCCACAATGACCGAGATATCAAGAAATGTTTTGATGTGTACCAGCTCACTAAAAGTAACTGATTAGGTACGTGAAATATGGCTGGCCCTGCTTGATACAGATTGTATAGACATGTTAACATGGGCACGTTTTAGGAATATATACATATTATCAAACATCCTGTATATGCACAATTTTTCAATTGAAAAATTTATTGTGTGATTTATTTGTGAGCGGAAATTTGTGTGTAAATTTTTCAACACATTTTTTGCGTAAAATGAACCCATAATCATAATTATAAACTCAGTGATGTTTGTTCACAACATTATGATAAGAGTATAAAAATGTGTTTACAATATATTATGTGTCATACATGGTATAGCTAAAACCATATTTGTGTAGGCTGTGGCAAAGTCAAATAGAATGCACCCAACGAGGGGAGTAAGCTCGTAGCATAATTGAATAAGTTCCACCTACGCATTGTAGAACCTTGCGGCCGTGTTTGCCAGAGTTAGTACTAAAACTGCTCTATATAATAATAGTATATTGAACACTTTGTAGTTACTATTACTTAATCTGCGACTTTATGCTAAATGTAGAGTTTCAATGGAGTTATTGAAACTTAAACATTTGTATGAAGTATTATTTATTTCCTGGAACTAATAAACATAGAAGACTACACTCGCGCTCGTAAAATATAACAGGAATTTTAATGAATAAATATTGGGAAACATAACTATGATCAATGGACTATGATATCCTAGGTATTTCGGTCCAAAGTGGGTTTAACATTTATTAATTATACAAATAAGCAAATGTTAGCTTATAGAACCCTTTCTCAAATTGGTTTGAAGCAGGACCGTAAAATTAAAATTTGCTGTAACAATAAAAAAATATCGAAAAAGTGCGCTATGCTTTTAAGCTTCACACAGCAATCTGAATATTGCAACTGAAACAAAATAACTGCATAATATATGTATCCAAACAAACCTCTGTCCATTTCGACGCGCAGCGCCCCAATCTGCCTCCTGACATCGACGAACAGCCACAACACAGTCGCTGCCGACACGACGCACACGCATAACGCTAGTCCCGCCGCCAAGCGTACAAAAGGGCGCGTGCGGCGCCGCCGGGAAGTCCGCCTACCCCAAGGCTCTCCCTCGTCACTGGACGCGGACAGCAGCCGGCCACCTCTCGATACACCACCCCCGACTAAGGCATCCAGCTCCCTCCTTTTCCGCATCTTCTTTCCCACACGCAGCGGCACCGCTGCGTGCACCGCACTCTCCATCCTTGCACGCGAACGCTACCGCGCTCGCATTCGCACTGACACTTTGTCTCACTTTACATTCACTTACACACGTGCGTACCTCGCAGCGTCTACTACGCGAGTGAGCAAATATATACAATCACGGTCAACCACACGGTGATTAATTGCTGGTTAACGATATCAATGTTAAAGCGGCCACCGGTTACTACTGTTTGCCTGCTGTTTTACAAAAAACACTTACTAAATAGACTTTAAAAATAAACGTTACGAGATATCATAAATAATTTCATTAATTTGCCTTTATTCGCTATCGCACATGAACTCTATTGTAATGATAATGCTGGAACAATGTTATAATCTCGAATGTTTTGAAATGAATGCAGTGCGAGAAATTAGTCACACTGATGTTATCAAAATGTCAAGCAAATTGAAAAAAAAAACAGAAATGGTTTTTTTAGTATATTAGGTATGTTCGTTGGATTTTATTTTATTTTTTTATATAACAGGTAAGCACAGTGCCTTGATCTCACCTGATGATAAGTGATGACAAGGTCAATGATGGAAGCGCACTTCACCCGGGATCCTCAACTAGTGAGGCGCTGCCTGGCTATCTTATCTCTAGCTGCCGGAACACAACAATGCTACATACATACACTGATATTACGGCGATATATTTAAATAAGATGGTGGTAGCTAGCCAGGCGGACAAACAAGCCCTACCACCAACCAAACCGAGTACACAAACATGTACCCCCCGCTGGGAATCGAACCCGGGACCTCTGGGTCTAAACCGGTGGTCTCAGCCACTAGACCACAGAGGCGGTTACTGTTAACCTACAATTTTTTGGAAAGAATTTGCTTTTTCATAACCGGGTTTATGGACGCCGAGAAACTTAATCGTTTCTCAAGCCGTAATTACAGATCAATCCGATGGTATCCTAGAGGTCGGCATATCGAGAGCTTGGCCCCATACCTTACTACCTATATTATCTGCGGCGTTCAAGTCGATTGACGAGAACAGAAAACCCGAGTGCGCCTCTTAAGGTTTAGAACCTCTACTTGACCGTATTGTGGTGACGCGTAGCAAAGCGGAGCCGATGGAAAAAAACTAATGTTCAAAAAAGAGACATAAAAAATAATAATACCCTTGTGCTTCATAACTCTTGTCTGCACAATTCTGAAGAGATTGTCATCAATCAACAATTTGGGATTCTCAATAACAATACAACCTTTTATGTCCGCTCAATTCTACTGTGCATATACAATTTGGAAACCAATAAAAAGGGGTTGTCGACGTACGTGATGTAATTTGGAAATCCTTTAAGTTAGGAGAGAAGACACTGAAACGAGTTTCATAAATTGAGACTGTAAGCAAAATTAATAAAACTTTAACAATACTCTTTCGATAGTGCAAAATATATGACAGTAAGTAGATGTTTATCCATGATATTAGCCGTGAAGCGTCACTCAGCACTCACTGATGGAGATCGGTTAGATTAGGTGCTAGGTACGTGACAAAACTTGTTCATATAAAATTAGTATGAAACAACGACGTATGGCATATCACAGTGAACTCTAGTAACTGGCAATAGAGGTTAATTCACCTCGACACGATAAGCTAATGTATCAGTCATTTGGTGAACGAGGAACAATATTATGTAAGGTCGTTTGCATTGTGACATTGGAACTAAAGACCTTGATCTTGGTACAACAGGTTCTTTTTCACTTTTAATTTTGGAGAAACATGGAAGTTTTCATAATATTAAAATTAATCTTGGTCAAATTACCTACCTTCTATATTAACAAACTTTTGAAAGCTTGCATTACGGCATAATAGGCTCACTAGGGCAAGTGATATTTTTAGAATTAATTAAATATAAGTTATCCTATCTTAAATTGCTTTTTTTATTTTTTTTTATTTTTGTAATATTAACATAGCCTTAAGATCATTGTTACTAACACTATGGACTGTTGTTGTCTGAAATAAATGTTTTATTATTATTATTATCTCCTTTATTTATTTTCTTTCTTAAAACTAGATTTTTACAATATTTTAATATAAAACAATAAAACATTATAAAAACCTAATCCTAGGGGCAGGGCCCAAGCTACCGGTGGTCAGGGCTGCAGAGTGAGGAACCTCCTGACAATACGTGCCGTGTCAAGCAGTATTGCTTTCTGAATCTGACCCTTGATCCAACCATCAAGCGAGAGCCTCATGAGATGTTGATCGAGGCTCTTGGCCATCAGGCCGTTGGCCGTAACAACAATCGGCACGATGACAGCCGAATCCACACTCTACATGTCGACAACCTCATGTGCTAAGTCGAGATATTTGATTTGTTTCTCTTTCTCAGCTTTCACGAGGTTCTCGTCATGGGGAATGGTGATATCGACAATCATCGTGCAGCGCGCTAATCGATCTATCAAAACAATGTCTGGCTTATTGGCTACAACAGTCCTGTCGGTGATAATAGATCTATCCCAGTACAACGTGACATGGTCATTTTCGAGAACTGTGTCGGGCACATACATGTATTACGGTACCTCCGAATCTACAAGTTTGTATTTCAAAGCAAGTTGCTGGTGGATAATGCTGGCCACTTGATTTATTATTATGTTGTACTTGTACATGAACAAAAACCGTAACCTCGAGCATTTTAAAAAGTGCCTATGCGAGAACATATAGAGAGGGTGCAAAGATTTTTGCAGAGATAATGATAATAACCTTCTTTTTATAATTATCTATAAGGTAAGTTTTAGTTGGTATACTAGGTATTAGATGTAGAATTTTAGTCTACGAAAGGTAGATTTATATATTCTTGGAATATTTGTAAAGAGTGAACAATATGGAAAAGACAGAAACTATATGATAGAGAAATTCGTTCTAAGAGATCCGAACCTCAGTGATGACGAGGTTTGTTTTTATATCCCTATATTTTAAAGCTCTGACTTCCCAATACTACTGACCTATTTAGAAACCTTTTCCAAAAATCTCTTTTTTTCTGTGAAGAAAAGACTCCCATCTGAGAGAAGCTGCTTTTTATCCTTTATCTGTAGGTACTCTGTCGGATGTGTGGCAATCAGTGACTTCGCATAAACTAAGGTTTTCTCCGATTAGATCAGAATCTACGCATTTGTTCTTCAGTATACCTTGGGGTCTTTTTACAATCGCTGTCTAGAAGTAGGATTACCTAGCGGTAAGACGAGGATCCAATCGAAAGAAGGCCGTATCGTCTTGTGAGTATTTTAAAACTGCCAATGCTCTCATGCTGCATGCTAGGCATTCAAATCAGTGGAAACTAGAAGCGCTTTAAATGCATCTCGTACAGTTTCCTTTAAAACAACCTTTTTCCTACACGTCATGGCTATTTGATGAGTGATTTTGTGAATTAACTAGATTGTTATAAACTTTACTAGCTACGAAATCTTGACTTATTCTTGAAAAAATATTTTTTTATTTTTTTTGTTAAAAATAGTCAAAATAATTTAGATAATAATAAGATACCTATTACCTACCTACCCTATTATTTCTGTTCTATTTCGTGTTTGCTATGTAGTCTGAGAATTTGTCACAAGCTGACCTTTCATCCGTTTTCAGCATGCATGATTTTCGGGAGACGCATGTATTTATAAAACACCTATGTAGGTGATTTTAAATGTTACCCAAATTCTATTATAAGATGTGATATTTAAACTTAAGCAAGAGAAGAAACACTAATTATAAGCATGACCTGTTCCTTTGAAATTTAGTTTATTTTAACCTGTCCAGTGGTCATTTGACACAGGTTAAAATAAACTCTAGTTGGCTGTAGTTTATCAACTACCTAAACCAGTAACAATGTTCTCCAAAAAAATTACATCGCCACCATTCTCATATATTAAAGATAGCTAGCTAGCACCTACTTGGTAAAACGTAAAAAAATACTATAAAACGGTTCACGGTTCTGATACCACATGATACATCACAAATATTAAAAGATTTGACAAGGCTTTAACCTTAAAGTGTTATTCGAATACTATTGAATAGATCGGATTAAAAGAAAAATACCGCCAAAATATGTCTCAAGGTAAGTGGGATAGGTATACCGTGGTCGGAAGTTATGTCAATGACGGAGTACAAGGCGTGTTTGTAGTATCTACGGGACGGCTCCATATCGACCTGCCGAGACCTGGCCGCTGAATGGACATAGCGCATGCGTACCGCCAAATACCCATCACAAACGAAACTGCAATATATTGTTGTATACCATGAGTAGATTATTTTTTAAAATTGGAATGGAAAAATTTCGAAAACAAAATGGTGTTTTTTTGTTTACACGTCAAAAAAATTATTTACATGTAATTTTTTAATTTTTGCTTGTTTAACTTGTTTCAATGCATATCTAGGTTACGATAATTTGCATTTATGAATCTATTTTGCATACATCGAATATTATGTAGTTAGATTAATTGCTCGATTCGAGGTCACGTTCAATTCATGTTTTGTAATTTAATAACTATTATTTCATTTACAAAACTATGTTTAAATGTTTCCTGATTAACTGAGGGGCTAAGTAATGTTAACTGCACCATGAAAATTTACGATTGAAATAAAAGTGCATACTGGCGATTTGAGAGCGATACGAAGTAGTTATTTCAATATTATTGAAGGATTTTTTAAAATCAATGCAAATTGCAAAGCAAACAAACTGACCATAACTTATATGGCCAATTATTACTTCCACTAGGAAGTGACAATCTATATTAACTAATGCATATATTATCCAACGATCAAGGCTAAAAGGTTTCTACACACATCGCTATGTCCTTATCATCAACAAAATACCATCAGCCGTAAACAATCACTGAAGTTGCACAACACATATAAACAATACCGATCGTCTTTCCTAAGCACATGAACAAGGTCTTTGGAATTATTAAAAAAAATATTACTCTAACAGTTTACACAACAACAATGATATATAACGGAATTATGATTCTTAGAGGCAGGGGTCCACGGAGACTGTGCGCCCAGTACTACCCGTTATGTGACGTCACGCAGGCGCGGCGACGCGCATGCGTGCAAAAACACCGCATCAGATATAGCTCCATCTACGCCCGTTCCCAATAACCTATCTTCAGTTATTGATAGATTGCTATCGATGGAAAATAGTATATTCCTAACTATCTTCGAATTACGTCCCAAAAATATCAGTAAGGCATTATCTATCGAAATCGATAGACAGACCTCGCTATCCGGTCCACTTGTGCGTTCCATTACTACAATGTATCCAAAAATCTTAGAATAATAACGCCTAGAACGATAGTGTCAAACAAAGTTCGTCAAAATATTGAGGCACAAAATACTCCGTCGTGTGCGTCAGCAGCTTGTCATTACACACACAACCGTACGAATAAATGTTGCAAGTAAAATGGTAATTTCCCCAAACTCGGGGTAAATGGGTAAGTTACTAAACTCTTATCTTGTTTCATAATTTAAAAATTGTATTGTTGTTACATATGATTTTTTTAATTACTTAAATTTTTTTATGTGAAAATAGCCACAAAGTCAATAGTCACAAAAAGAAAATTGTCTTCTATTAATTATTACATATTATTTTATTATATTAACGGCATACAATAATAATATTAACTGTGATATACATTAAGATGTTTTCATTTAAGTTTGTGATTATTATATAAAAAAGTAAAAATTGTAAGGTACATACATACATAAATAGTCACGCCTCAATCCCTCAGAAGGAGTAGGCAGAGACAATGCACTGCCACTTCTCTCTTAAACTATTTGGAAGCATAATTTTATCTCATTGTGCATTGAATATTATTTCGAGCCTTTAACTAACTAAAAGATAAGATAAGATGGCGGTGAAGCTACGACTACCACAATTTTCATATCATTAGCTACTTATTTAAAGATACTTACATATAACACGAAAACATGTACATGTAATGTTATGTAAATGTAACAATGTTTGGTGATAAATAAGAATGCCAATATTTATTCTTTTACTTTATTGCACAAAAATCAGTCTTATCAGAAAAAATTACTGTTATAACATTTTTTCAGCATGTTAGTTTAAAATCCTTTTAGCTGTAACTATTTTCTAAATAACTAGCGCTTTGATAACAGCAATCGTGATAAATTGTCTTTCTTGGACTCTAGACTTGGATAAAAACAACTCTAAATAAAAAAACTCGGAACACAAAATGGGGTAAAAGTTTTCCTACTTCTAGCAAAACATACATGGAATGACATATTACAAATTTACGAACATTAATATCGTGTTTTATGAAAAAATAGACATTGATTAGCTGTTCTTACAGGTGAAATGTAATCTTAGCATCCTTTTTGCTAGATTCTGACTTGTGAAAGCATCCTTTGATGGCACAAATCGTCATTATAAACAAAAATTGCGGAGCTGCTTACGACACGACGTGACCTTGGATACTAGCGAGCCGTTCGACCAACCAAGCCACATATGGCTTGGTTAAACTTGCCTCAATCGCCGTGCGCGTACTCGGCTTCTAGGCGTTATTATTCTAAGCCAAAAATATAATCTATGCAAGTTGTATTTTTTTCGCAAAAAATCATTAAAACAGTAGTGAATATAACTAAGTAAATCTAAAGCAAAATAGTATGTTATGGCTAACTGGAGCCAAAATTATGTGAACTATTAATATGTTTTATATTTCATGTAAATTTTAGTTTAGTCTTCTTGACGTTTGACATTGTCCATTACTTGACATTTGTATGAATGATTGCTTTGAGGTTTAAGTTTGAATTTTTTCCGTTGAAAAGAAATTTAACGAGAAAACAGAGAATTAAAACATGAGCACAGTAAGTATCATTATCTTATTTTCTTAAGTAACAGAGAATTAAAACATACAGTAAGTATCATTATCTTATTTTCTTAAGTTGTGAATTACAAAAATCGCGCAGGGTGCAATAACCAATCCAATCGAAGCCTGCTTTCGGTAATTTATTTTACATGTATAAAATTTAAATCTTTTCTTTTTTATTTCCAGACAAAAGGGATTCCGTTGACCAAGGAGGAGGTGGACTTGCTAATTAATCTTGTAACCTCGAACAAGATAATAACAAGCAAAGCCACTAATGCCACAAATAACCAATTAAAGGAAGCCGCCTGGTTAAAAGTAACAGACGCATTCAATGCGTCGATATCAAGTTGCCCACGGAGGACAGAACAAGTTAAACTAAAGTGGGAAAACTTAAAAAAAGCTGCGCGTAAAAGATCCGCTGCATTAAGATTGAGCAGTAACAAGGTAAATTAAGTAATTAGATTAATAAAATACATAAATAAATTAAAAATTAATTAATTAATTACATATAAACAAAATCATAAGAGCTAAGAAAGCTTAGTTTTCCTAATATAAAAATGTTTGCAGACTGGTGGAAGCAAACCTGATCATTTCTCACCGGATGACACGCTTGACCGAGTGGCATCTATTCTAGGTGCCACATGTGAGGGCTACACCGTGCCTTTTGGTGAGGATGCTTACGTAGTAAAGTCAAGTAGCGAAGATACAAGTACCATTAATGGTGGTGAGGGTGATGGTGGTGATGACGATGTTGTACAACAAGCAGTGAAAGTGGAAACTATAAATCTAACTACACAAAATGAAGAAATACAGCCTAAGAAGTTTTTTTTTACAACACCTAGTCGTCACAACGTTGTTTGTATGTATCCTACCATTTTTTAATATATAATTTCATATTAAAAATGCATGTTATCTTTCTGATTTTTCTAACTTTAAAAAACAAGTAAGTATATTGTACATAGTATTGAGAGGAACTTGATGGTACAGTGGCGAGTGCATTCAGTTCATTGGTCCCGCGGCTGTATCTGTATTTAGCACTTACCTACCATTTGTATAAAAAAAACTTATTAAATAAAAAAAATATTAAATAAAATAAGTAATATTATAATAATATTACTTATTTTATTTAATATTTTTTTATTTAATAAGTTTTTCAATACAATATTTTTTTTAATACAAATAAATAAATAAATAAAAATAATAATAATATAATATATTATATATAATTATTTAATATTATATATTTAGTTATTTAATTAAATTTTGTATACATACTGATCTCCAAACTTCAGTTTGAAGATGGCACTAGATGATTTGTAATGGGCCCGCATGGTGGTTAATGCTTGCTCTCCCTATGTGTTTCTTACTTGAAAGGCCTAAACCCCAGCAGTGAGGGCATAAAGTTTTTTTGTTAGCAGTAATTTCAACTGGTACAGGGAAAATAGAATAGTGTAAAAATCAATCAATTTGAATGTTGTTTATCATTTTCAGTGAAACGAAAACGAAAGCTTGAAGAGGAAGATCTAAAAGCTCGCACATCTAGAAACGAGGCAATCACTAATTATTACAATCAAAAAAGTCTAAAACTGAAATTAGAAACAGAAAATCTTGAACTGATAAATAAAAAATTAAAATTAGAATTGGAAAAATTCAGACAGTGATAAAATTTTGCACATTTTGAATCATTCAGTCTCAAAATGTACCTTTTTTAGGGTTCCGTAGTCAACAAGGAACCCGTATAGTTTCGCCACGTCAAGTCAATCTATTTATTTAACATAAAAGATTTTTATTATTGATATGGTTACTATAAGATGTTGTTAGGTTAGCTAATTACGTAATAACATAGGACAGAAGGTCCCTTAAGTGGGGACTGAATAAATTAACAGACTGGATGGATCTCACAACTTTTTACGGTAGAAGAACCGAGTTGCGAAACTTGGTTTTTTTAAAATCAAATGTACCTTAGAACAGATCAAATTATTGATATAAAATAAAATATGGGAAAGGTCCATTTTGAACCTGAAGGTTTTAATTTAGTAGGTTTTAGCTTTAGTAGGTTTCTCTTTCTTTAAGTTAAAAATGTAAAGATTTGATAAAGAATAAAATTTTATTGAGAAAACAGATTTTTTCTTGATACTTATTCAGACCTGAAACAATTAAAGTAGTATGTTAATAATAGTGAGCCAGGACCTTCGATCAACAATACACTAGATAACGCCTCACGAACTAAAACAAATCTCAAATATGGCACTGGCTGACTTTACTATAAATGGAGAAAAACTATCCTAAGTTTTGATAATTTCAACCTAATTTATACTTTTTTTGCAAGGAATAAAGCACAGTTTTGATTATTAAGACATTCACTTACGATCTTACGTCGAAAACGACAGAAAGAGATAAGAAATTGAAATAAACACTTGTGTATTTAAAAATATATACAAAGACGCTTTACATCCAAATTCGACCTTATTACATAAAAATAAAACAGCAAATGGCAGACACGAAACGTTACTTACTTCATTTCGAATTTTTGCATTATTGACTTTACTTGCTCCGAACAGAGTATTATGGAGTCGCACTTAGTAATTTATTTTTTGTTTTAAGGAAGTTATTTTTAATAAGGAATTAGGTTTATTTTATTTTATGGCTTATGCATTTGACTGCAAAATTGTATACAAAAAGCAATTTATTATACTTTGCATACATTTATGTAATAGTAGATTCAGTACAAATTAACTGATATTGAACTATACCTACCTTGAGCATGGTTGGAAAACATGCTTAAATGAAAGAATCCTGATGAGAAATTGTAATGTAAACAACAATATAATCACAATCAAATTGTTTTATTTATGTAACAATATACATTATTTGAGGTGGTTTTCATATAAAGAACAATAAACTAAATTCAAATTTAAATTATTAAATTTGGGGATAGCCGTTTTCCTCAATCGACGTCTTTGTGCATTCCCCATAATATCGGATTTTTTGAAATGTATTGAGAAAATTACAGAATTTTTTTGTGTCTAAAAAAATCCTGTCTCTCTTCCGCTGCTATGGAAATCCATTTTGCACATTGAAATGGGTCGCCAGGAAATCTAGAAATAAAAAATATAATTGAGAAGTACCTATCTATAAAATTTTTTAAACTACTCCATAGATTCACTGTCCCAGAGCAACTATACGTTGGCCAAACATTAGCTAATGTTGGCGCGTGGGTTGGTTTTAAAAATTAAAGATTGTTATTTAATAAAAACAGTTAGGTATTTTATTATTTATGTTATGAAAAAGCATTTACTTACCGAAAGTATGATATTCCTTCCGATATATTTTTATTTCGATAGTTATTTTTACAGTTTTTGAATACACACTGAGGCATTGTGGTACGTTATCATGTTGGCGCAGTCAACAGCGAACTAAATAGAAATAAGACCCCACTTTGAATGTGAGGCGTTATTCGCTCGGCCGTTTTTGACACCCTGACCGGTTATCTAGTGTATTGTTGATCGAAGGCCAGGACACAAAATGATTATGAAATTAAATATTTTAGGAAATCGAGGACTATATTTGTATAGGAAAATCAAGGTACCTACTCTTAATAATTGCAAACAACAAACCTGCCAAAGTAATTATTAATTAACTCTTCTCTCTCAACAATGCTGTTGTCACTAGGTTCATTTATTAGCATTGGAATAGTTTCATAAGTAGGTACGTCAATCTCTGGCTCTACATCTTCAATATTCAACTTACGACAAATGTTATGCAGTATAGCGGTGGCTATTATTACAGATTGAGTGTTAGGTAACGATAGCCGTATTTTCAAAGACATTACGGGAAAACGCTTTTTCCAAACACCAAAACATCTGCAATAATAAGTAAACATATACTTAGGTCACATTAAAATATTAAATCATTATATTCATGGTAAACTTTTGTTGAACAACAGTTAAGCAAGAGATTACCATGTATAATTTTTTTTTAAACCAAAGGGATACCTATAGGTAAACTTTTGCTTCATCAGTTCATCACACATAAAATGAAATCTCAGCACAGACAACGGAACACACAGCAAAGTACCTTTCTATGGTGTTTCGTGTTCGTATGTGGGCTTCATTGTACAGTTGCTGACTTTGAGATCTTGTATTTCATAAAGGTGTTAATAAATAGGGTCTACAAGGATAAGCACTATCTCCCAATAACCAGCGATTCGCATATAACCCACTTTCACATTCAGCTGAAATAAAAGTTAAATTTATGAAAATTATAAATCTAAGTTGATCACATTCTTCATCAGTAAAAACTGTATTTACCTCTCAGTGTGGAATTATTAAAGATTGTGGCAACATGGGTGGATCCAGGTCAACGGGCAACCACATTCATAAATTGAAGATGAGCATCACACACACCTTGCACATTTATAGAAAAATTACCTTTTCTATTTCTAAATTCCTCACCAATGTTAGCATCTACAAATTTCAAAAATACAACAATCAGAATAGATATTCAATAAAAGTACTTACTTAAATATAATCAGTTATTAATTATATTAGTCTTTATCTAAGTAATTCAATGAAAATACATAGGCACTTACTTGGGGGTTGTATCAGTATATGTGTAGCATTGATTGCACCTAAAACTCTTGGGAAATGGCTAATATGATAAAAATCTTGTTGTGTATTGTTGTGAATGTAAATGTAGTTAGAATATAGTCTAGCTATAGCAGAAGATACTTCAGATACAATACGCCCAGCTGAGGATTTTGAGACTCCTACAAAATCAGCAACAGACATTAACATTGTACCTAATGCATAAAATCGGAGGGCTAGTAGGAGTTGGTGAAGGGGTGATATTCCATGATTTCTGCAAAATAAAAAGTTAATACATAAAGGAACTTATTATGTGCTTTTATATTTTATATTATAATATATAAATAATCTCTAGATAGGTACCTACCGCCAGCCGACACTCACCTTTTTGAGGTTACTTTCAAAAATGGATATATTTCTGTGAGTAAACTGTTCACAGCAGCTTTATTCAGACGAAATCTGTATGTGAATTCTTAATCGTTTAGTTGGCTCATGTGGTCTATGCGACATTTATAGGTCCTTTGATTTTCATCTTCAGAATCACTATCCCAGTCTGATAATTCCATTAGCAGTTCTAAGTCACTTTCACTTGAATTAGACATATTTTGAATGCCAATAAACTTAAATACAAGAGCAGATTTTTACAAAATATCCGTAAAAAATGCTATCTAAACGTTTATCCCTGAAATTCGGCGGATTATCATTATTAATCTAAGCAAATTTGTTATCAATTCAATTTCTTGTAAGATGGCTTTGATAGGTAAATTTACTGACAGATTGCTGTCAAAATGTTATAGGGACGTAGGGTTGTCAACCATTCTTTAAAATAACGTATTCTACGTTATTTTCCATCCCCATACTTTATTCTTTTTAATAAAAATAAAGTATGAAAAATACTTTATTTCCGACGTAATGCGTGCGCTTGAAGTACTTTGAACGGAATATTCTTGTTGACTTAATTTCTGAACTACTGAATGATACTCAGACTCAGGTGAAGTGAAACGAAACGCAACGGTAATTGCGATGAGGCGTATTGCCATTTTAAAAACAATAAAAAGTTATTAGATAGTGCCAAGAGTACAGAGAAATATGTTTTAAACATTTAAATAAATAAATTTGGAAAATGCTTTATTTTTTCTTCAAATCCTTTTTTTTATACTAGTGATAGATTTACTTTAATTTCCTGAAAAATAGTTGGCAACCCTATAGGGACGCCAAATGTTCCGTTTCCATACAAATTTCTATCTTCGGTATGTGACAGATTCTCCCACCGATAAATAGCGAGGGCGTGGGCGGATAAGATTCCTTACTTTCCGATAGGTTATTGGGATGGCAAAAACAGAGATAGATATTTTTTGTATCTCCGGTATGCTAAAACTAGTGATAGATAGGATATTAGTCCGGGAGGTAGCGTTGCATTTTAGGTAGTGTTTTTACGCCGATCGATTGCCATCTTTTTCAACAGATCTCGTATTACTAAAAAGTGAGTGAACCAAGCATCAGTTGGCGCACCCGCGATGGGTGTGGGTGTGGGAGGTTCCGAAAGTGATAAAAAAATGAAAAAGTAAAGTAATATACCTACATATTAATCACGCCTACAAAGTGGTGAAGTAAAATTTTGAAAAATATTTTTTTGGTTAGGTACTTCCCCTACACGTGAAGTGGGGATGTAATTTTTTTTTGTCTACTCCATAGTGTGTGGTGTCGTTGGATAGCAATTTCAAAAATATTGTGGGTTTATGCCCGCCAAATGGTTGTTATTGGATATGTGAAAAAATTCACGGTAGTTGTATAAAGTTGTAAGTTAAAAGGCAAACTTGATAGTTTGCCTTTTAACTTACAACAGTCGACCAACTTATAAAATGTACTTGGCGCAGTACAAATTCCTCATTGGGAACTACTTAAATAACGTTGTCAGGTGTGTGAAACCGGTAGTATCTACATCGTTGAATAAGTGTTCATAAAAGCCCTCTTCTCAGAGTCCGCATTATTGAAATGGCTATGAGACCCTACCCGGCGCGTGGCCCGACACGAACTTGGCCGGTTTTTTTCTTCTCCATTTCACACTCTATATTATTTTATATTATGCATTTCCTTCGTATATATAAAATAAAACAAGAAAAAAACACAAAATGTTTTCTCCCGAGATTATCATTTAATTGTCACTATTCCGATTGACATTTGACAATACATACATACATACATACCATCACGCCTTTTTCCCAACGGGGTAGACAGAGACCACATCCTTCCACTTGCTACGGTCCTGACACACCTCTTGCGCCTCCTCCACTCTCATTACTCCTTTCATACATGCTCGTCGGTTATGGGTACTCCTGACCTGACCTTTTCTTAGTACGTCTTGGACTTGTCCTAAGTACGTCCGTCTAGGCCTACCCTTTCCAACAGCTCCATCCACCCTCGCCTTGTAAATTTGTTTCGTTAATCGCCTTTCATCCATCCTTTCCATATGCCCAAACCATCTTAGCATTCCCATCTCAATTTTAGTGACAACATCCTCTTTCACACCACAACGCTCTCTAATTTTGCTATTCCTCATTCTATCACTCAATGTCACTCCTGCCATACTTCGCAATGCTCTCATTTCCACTGCATTTATCCTACTTTTATCCTTCTTTTGCCATACCCAACTCTCACTTCCGTACATAAGCGTCGGCACCAGCACCCCCGCATGAACAGCCAGTCGCGCCTTCTCTGACACTTTCTGACTGTTCATAAAGGCATGCAGCGCTCCATTCACCATATTCCCTGCATTCACTCTTCTATCAATATCACCCTCATGCCTTCCATCCCTCGTGAACCTAGTCCCCAGATACACAAATTCTTTCACTTGTTCTACTTTTTCACCTCCAATTAAAACATCACATTCTGTCATGTCCTCCTCTCTTTCAAAAACCATGGTTTTTGTCTTACTTACGTTCACTTTCATACCTCTCGCTTCTAACGACGCATTCATTAATGTTACCATTTCCTGCAACTCGTCGGCCGACGACGCAAGTATGACTTGATCATCAGCGTAGAGAAGGCATTTAACAAGCAACCCATCCATTCTCAGTTCATAATCACTATTTTTCAGATCTGTCAAACAGTCATCCATGAATAGGTTGAACAGCCATGGGGACGCTACACAACCCTGTCTAACCCCTTTATGGATGTCAAACCAGTCAGTGTACGCCCCGTTTATTCTGACGCAAGCACTGGAACACTTATAGAGAGATTTCAGCGCTCGTATCAGACAGCTGCTCACCCCATGCGCGGATAAAGACAACCATAACTCATTCCTTTTCACCCGATCATAGGCTTTTTCCAGGTCCACGAAAATACAATAGACTTTTTGGTTTTTGGCCAAAAATTTTTCCGCTATGCAACGCAAGGAAAAAACCTGATCCGTACATCCCCTTCCCTTTCTGAATCCCGCTTGTGCATCCCAAATCTTTTCTTCCGTCTCTTTCACAACCCTATTAATCAACACCTTAGCATACAGTTTGCCGACAACACTGAGAAGGCTGATTCCGCGGTAATTTTTGCAGTCCTGTTGTGATCCTTTCCCTTTGAAAAGCGGCACGATCACGGCCTTGCACCAATCTTCTGGTACCTGGCCGGCCTTCCAACACAAATTAAAAAGGTGGTACAACTGACTAGCTGTTATGCCTCGCCCGGCCCTCAGCATTTCAACAGATACTCTATCATACCCTGCAGCCTTACCAGCTTTCATACTTTTCAACGCTATCACTATCTCATCCATACAAATCTCACCCTCACCTCCATTTCTTTCCACGGACGGCTCATCTATTTCCGCCACTGCATCATCTCTTTCAAACAAACTTTCAAAATACTCCTTCCATCTCCGTAAGATACACTCTTCCTCTTTCAAGATCCTTCCATCATCGCCTCTGATTTTTGTAAGCTCTGCTACGGTCGATGCTCCCCTAGCAGAACGTACTGACTTCCAGAAAAACTTGACATTTGTCCGGAATATGATATTTTAATAGTGACGTCTGCGAAAACTATCAGTCAGCTGGGTGCGGGCAGGGAGTTCTGTCAGCTGGACCCTGAAAGATACTGTGCATTGCTCGAATAATCTGTATCTTTAATGCGTTAGCTGACGGTTTTTCCACCGCTACACATGCATTGTTGTTTTCGTACTTTTAATAATTAAAACTATCGTGTAGTTAAATTTCATCCGGCGTACTATAACTTTATTTTACGTATTTTTTTACAAGTTCATGTGAGCAGCTGACGCATATTCCCCCCTCCACGAGAAAGCTGACGATTTTTTTTCATCTCAGCATGATTTAAACTATTTATGAAAAAAGTTTCAGCCGGCGTACTATTACTTTTACTAGTACTTTTTTTTTACCACTTTCGGAACCTCCCACACCCACAACCACCGCTACTTGAGCAGCTGACGGCAGAGTTGGGCGTAATCAACTACTTTTTTAATCAGATTAATAATCTGATTGAAAGTAATCATGATTACTTTTAATCAGATTAAAGTAGTCGTGATTACATTTAATCAAGATTAAACATATAATCTTTAATCTTGATTACAGTAGTCAGTAATCTAAATTACATGATTATTCTTAACTAAGTTTATATGAATTATGGTTTAGGAATTAATGAAGTTTGCCCTTAATTATCACAATTTGTAGGTATGCATCTAGAAATTGAGTGGTTGGCTTTATTGTACTATAAATTATACCTACTACGTAAGACGCGCGGTAAGGGTGCGGAGGACAGGGTATTGTACGATCACCGGCTAGCCAATCGCCGCGTCCGCATTGTCGATAGTCGACAAGTGCACACGCGCCATTTTGTTCAGTGCGCATCAGTCAAACGAATCGAGCGCAAGGAGACGATACGAGACGACATAATTCTTTTATTGTACGTGATCGATGATTTTTTTTTAAGTTTGAAAGTATCGAGTACCAAAAAAATTACCATGCAGCAGATTTTTTGCGTAAAATAATTATCCTAAAAGCACAGTGTATGAGACTGATAAAAAAATAAAGTTCTTTTATTTTTTAACGTTCCGACTGTTGGTTTTATTAATCAATCATAAAAGTAATCAAGATTACGATTACAGATTTATAATCATTAATCACCGATATGATTACATTTTTGATTAATTTCTGTAATCTGTAATCGTGATTGAAGATTACAAATTGTAGTCGTAATCCTTAATCATTAATCTGATTACTTTTTGCCCATCACTGGCTGACGGTCGGTTTACTCATTAGCCATATAAGATCAACTATCGATATTAATATCAGCCGGCTTACTATGACTTTTGAATTTGCAACGCTACCTCCTGGACTATATTGGGAACGGGCGCTAGAAGAGATTGGACAGTGGGCGTATTGTGCTTAACCAATTTTAATGGTACTTCACCTAAAAGAGACGTATAGCATCGCTAAAGTTCTAAGTCGTAAGCACTGGCTATACTTAATACTGCAAACTGTCGGAAAACAACAAGGATACTAACATTAGTGGAACGATCATTCGACTATGAAAAACGTAGCTGTTTTGGCGGCAGAACTTAGATTTCAGGATGGTAACTAGTAACTAGCCAGACGGATTCAGAACAATCCCAAACAATATTCAAACAGTAGTAATGCAGTGATTTTCACAACATTTTAACATCGGGTTTTCGGGAGGCAAGAATCAAACCCCAGAGATTTTCGAGAGGTTTCTAGTTACCCGTAGGCACCTCTAGGTTTAGTCTAAAACCTCTGCTCGGGTAGACAGTGTCGTGAAGAAGAGGTTTAATAGCTAGATGCTATTAAACCTCTTCTCGTATATAGATTTTAATTGGTCAGTTCAGCATTCGCGTCTTGACGATTAAGACTTCATGCTGGCTTTTTTTTATCTATGGAAAGCTTCGTTGATTTCCTTGGAAGGTTTTATAACAATGTTTAATCGACGATTCCTAATGACAATAATGATACTTCTAAACTCATCTTGCCCATTATGTCGGCTAGACTACGCTGGCTCAGCCACGTTGAGAGAATGGAGTCGGATCGGGCTGCGAAGAGAGTATACCTGGGCCGACCAACCGGGAAGCGCCCGGTGGGACGCCTCAGGTATCGCTGGATATACCAGGTTGAGAAGGATCTTAGCTCCAACGGCCGGACTGGCGAGAGGTGGCTGAGGACAGAGCAGAGTGGTGAAATCTCGTGTCTGAGGCCAAGATCCACTTCGGGTCCCTGAGCCAGCGCAGTAAGTAAGTAAGTAAACTCATTTTCCAAAGTACAGAGGAACTGCTAAACGTTACCTTTACAAATGTTCCCACCTCTTTATAGGATTTCAGATTAGCGAGCAAAAATGTTGTTTTTCAAGAAAGTTTTTACATCTGTGGCGCCAATGTATGAATGTAGAATGGTATGATCGCAATTTATACTACAGATACTTATTTATCAGCATCGAACAACAAATGACACAGAATTCTGGAAATCATGACATCAATTAAGCCGATACAATGCCATTATGATTCAAGTCACGTAGATATGTCATTTAGTCTATCTTCTATGCCAGATCGGAACAGTATTATAATATGCCAGTATTTATCTAGTTTTAATTAGCCGTAACATTTTTTACCTTAGGTCATCGATTTATGAAATATTGCGGTCATGCCTTCTCTACAACGATCGCAAAAGCAATACTGTGCTTTGGGCTCTCGGTACTTACTGAGCGACTCTGTGGTCTAGTGGTTAAGACCACTGGTCAGGTCCCTGTTTCGATTCCTAGCGGGTATATGTCCTCGGTTTGGTTGGTTGAAGGGTTTGTCTGTCCGCCTGGTTAGCTACCACTATCTTATCGAAATATTAAGCCATAACATCAATGTTTGTAGCATTTTTGTGTTCCGGCAGCTAGATATAAGATTGCTAATGCCTCAGTTCCTACTGCAGCACCTACTGTGTGACTACGACTCTCTGGCTAGGAAAAGAATGGGACTCCTGGGATGAGGATAAGACACTGCCTCACTAGTTAAGGGTTCCCGTGAAGTGCGCTTCCACATTTCTCCTTATCATCACTTGACATCAGGTGAGTTGAAGGTCAAGTGCTTAACCGTAAGCAATAAAAAAAGATGGGTCAGCAATTTGTTCTCGATTTTCCTCCTCACGACGTACATTAAACTGTTTCTTCCAGGCTGTTATCAGAAAATTGCAGCTGTAAAATTAGGCCATTTGAAAGGTTCGAATAAGTGGCTTGAAATACTGTGATAGCAAGTTAACCCATAAGCTTAAAAAATTCGCGTCCGAATCACAGTACCCTTGGGTTGATCGTGTAAATGAACATTTAAACATGGAATTTACTATGAGTTTTATTAATGTAGTGGTTGAGATGAGAGTAGCCGCGGATCGTGCTCAGTGGCGTGCACTTGGAGAGGCCTATGTCCAGCAGTGGACGTGTATAGGCTGATGATGATGATGACGATGATGATGATGATGATGATGATGAAGTGGTTAGTAGTAACTTAGTGTATCCATTTTTTCAATATGTTTAAATTATAACTTGTTAAGTTTAATATTCGTAAAAATATTATGATCGGATGTTAGTGACGGTAGTTGTTGATATTGAATGGGCGCCTTTGGCTTTCAAAGTAAAAAGTGTTAAATAATTTCGGCGGGCTGGTCAGAACCACGATAGCTCAATTGGAAGAGCACCTGACCCGGAATGTCAGAAGGGTGCAGGTTCAAATCCTGCTTGTGGAAATTTTTTCAGCATTTGTGTTTTTGTAATTTGTTAAAAAAAAAATTGCATTAAAAACTATTTGAACATTTGTTAAGTTTTCTTCGATATTCTGTTTATTGGATTATCCATTCGTCAGATTACGTCGTATTTGATATATGTAGATATTTTGGGCAAGCAAACATGCCTCATTGAAGCACGATCCAATTAACAACATTGGGTGTACCTACCCAATGTTGTTAATTGGATATTAATTAAATGATAGGAACTGTTAATTATTAAAAATCATTATTAAACGATAAATAATGTCAATTTGCATTGCAAGTTTTGATGTTCTTAGGTACCTATTTAATGGTTAGTCTCCTAGCAAGCTCTAGGTAGATATTTAAATTGCGCCGTATAAAAAAATACTACGAGCTAAATTGATATAACATTATCTTTCGTGTAATCGTCCCACCCACAGCGTAGTCGAGATAATTGGCAATTAGGCTCTCTAGGTTAATTAATGTAGAGTAAAACAACTTTGCTAGACGAAAATAGTGTTAGATTTTTTTTTTACGACTTAGTCAGCTATAGGGAACTGGCCCCCTGATTATCAATTGACCACAGCCTATTGTCGTTTTTAGCAGATCTAGCAACATGGGTATTAATTAATTGCGCGTTGCTAACTCTCACGTAAACGTAGTGTAGGACGCCGACGCCCTCACACTATGTGGAGCGACGATCTTTGCAAGTTAGCTGGCAAGAGCAGGAAGAGAGTAGCCATGGATCGTGCTAATTGGCGTGTACTTGGAGAGCAGTGGACTAATATAGTCTGATGATGGATAATTATAATGAACTCTCAGGTCTTATCTTATGCCTCTATGGTCAGTACCTACTTTAACTGGATCTCATAACATTTTAATTGGAACCTTCTTACAGCAACGTGGGATACTGAAGCAGGGTGGCAGAAATGGGTATGAGGCTTATGAGACTGGTATGAAGATATATCATATTCAAGAGCTGGATAAGAGTAGCCGCAGATCATGCTCAGTGGTGCTCTTGGAGACGCCTATGTCTAGCAGTGTACTAATTTAGGCTTATGATGATGATATTAAGATAGGGAATATTGGGCAAACATCTTCCAGACATACAGACTTTTTTATTAAGCTAAATACCCAATGCAATGGCCACTATTAGCTAAGCTTATGGCAACATACACTCATACATTTATTTATCAGTATAAAATATATTTTTTCTATTTAATGTAATTTTTTTTTCTAGTAAATGTAAAATCTGCTGTGGGCAGCAAAGCGATGCAATGATATGTAGCTTATTATAATATCGATCGACCAGTGGTCGGAGAGGGTAAAAAGTAGGGCAGATTGGTGTCTTGTTGTGTCGGAGGCCAAGATCCACTACGGGTCACTGAGCCAGCGGAATAAGTCAGTAAAACTACAATAAAGTAATTGAATTTCCGAAACTATTGTAATTAATAGATAGATAGTGAATTCAAACTATAAACCAATTTAGAGACACTGCTTCATTTATATTGATATAATATCATTTGGTATCAAAATAGCAATGAAATAAAACAGGGCTTGATACCCATACAGAATTTCCACTATAAGTATTGGTAGGTAACATTATTTTTATAATATATATTTTTATAATGTTAAATTGTTGGTGGTAATGCAGATAGTGTTATCTAGAACAATATAGTTTGTTTTTTCCTTACCGAATGCACTTTAGCTAATCCGCATAGAGTGGTTAGTTAATTCCAAATGCCACCCCATTAACAATACCAAGCATAATGTTACCTTTTTTCAACAGTATTTTAGTTTGACAATAGTTTTGTTACCAAATTTTTATCCTGAAATAAACACCAACCCATTTTGGTTTAGTGCATTGTAGCCCTTATGCTCATGCATTCACGTGAAAGGACCTAGTGCCATTAATTGGTTAAGAGTTCTATCTAATTTAATTGAGCATTGATACTTTACCTCAATGTCTCTGATGTTTGTATATCAACTGAATTGATATTGTTTCAAGTGTTTATTTGTTTTCATTATTTACATATTATTGAAAACATAATCACTTGTTTGTAGCATGTTTGTACGTGTTATAATGTTCTTTAGATTAGATTAAATTAGTGGGACTTCAAGACAGCAAAATTGATAGTTTTCAAACTAAAGTTGATTACCTTTTTTATCATTTATACATAACATTAGTTATTTGTTCCAACAGTGAGGAGGATTATTTTAAATTTATTATGAATCTATAGACTTTAGACTAGTATAGACTAAGTCCATAATTTGTATTGTCCAGTATGTAAACTTATATTAATAAAAATAAAATTTAGTAGTTACCTTTGGCCATATCCATGCGCATTGAAGATATCTGATCGTAAAGTGTTGCACATATCCATGTTAACATCAGCAGCCAGAGGAGTAGAGTACCCCGGACTGCCCATCGTAATGCACACTGGACTTCAGTCCCTAAATTTGGTTCAGGCGTTTTAGCCGCGGAACCGCGACTGCGATCTCTCCTTAAAACAAATAATAATAGTTTATTTCTAAAGATATGTTGAGTGTTTAAATTAACATAATTATGTAGTACATATTTACAGTATAACTTAAAAGTTTACTAAATAAACAAGGTAACTTTAAATTTCAAGATCTTACCTAGTAATCTTCTTTTTCCTGCTGGGTATAATTTCTAAATGCAAATCTTCAGAATCTTCATCACTTGACAAATCTAAGAGTCTAAAATTTTCCTTGTTAACTTTAGAAGGTAAAGACATTTTGTATACTGGATCATACACAACATAATACACGCAACTCTCACGAACTTTGAACCATTTATTTTAAGAATATCTTTTAGAATATAATTGTTTTCAACTACAACAAGGTTATGAAACTTTAGAAACTGTTTTAGCCGTTAGGTGTTTCAGAATTATCAAGACTTTGATCTTTTTCTAGGTATTGTTAACTACGCATTAATACTTTCATGTGAAATCGTATTAATTCGTATAAAAATATAAAACTAATTAACTAAAGCAACACAATCACAAAATATTATAATATTTTTGACAAATGACATTGATAGTTTTTTTAAATTAGCTATGACTAAATAGGCAAACAATGTTTTTCTGGTTCTTATTAGTCAATTTATAATATTACACAACCACACAGATATTATTTTATACATTTTTGCAAATGATTGTAAAAGTATAGTTACTCGAATAAAATTACTACCTATTAATTTAAGGCCGTACGATATAAACTGCTTGTTTTATTCCGATAACGACGACAGCTGACTGCCAATGTCAATTAATTTTTACAGACAGATTTTTTTATTGAGAGAGACCGGGAGGAGTTTATTCGATAGTTGATGCCTGCTGAAAGTGGAATTCTTTATTTATGGAAATATATAACATTTCTTTTAACCTGATTATAATATGAAAGAAAAATGGAACTACATTTTATATCTCATTTGGTTTTCATATCTTATTTTATCCGCGGGTCTTATGTTCGGGCATGGATTTCTTTTATCACGTAAATCATTGAGCGACGTTACTAAATGTGTGCCGTTGAGTGACTTTGGATGTGATGGGTGGGAGAAGGGGAATACTACAAGTGACTGTAGTGAGAAGGAGAAAATTCGCCGTATACTGTTGAATCCTGGGTCTGACATAGCCTGTGCGCCAGTACGATCGCGTGCGGTGTTCTTACTGGTGGATGCCTTACGTTACGACTTCGCGGAGTATGATCCTCGTATTGAGAAGCCATTGCCTTATCAAAACCGTCTGCCGTTTCTGAAGGAACTGCTCGACAAATGGCCAGAACGTAGTCGCTTGTACCGATTTATGGCAGATCCGCCGACCACTACCTTTCAGCGTATTAAAGCTCTTGTCACTGGATCCCTGCCTACTTTTGTGGATGCTAGCTCCAATTTTGCTGCCATGGAATTACATGAAGACAATATAATTGATCAGGTGAGTTAAAATCTTGAAAATGATAAAACATGAAATAAACTAAATAATTTTGCAGCTTTAATACCAAAAAATAATTCCACTAGCTAAATTTAAACTAACTCTCTGGCAAGCCAGTCCAAGTGCCAACTATGCTATACCTAGTTAAACAATGTTTGAAACTATAATTTTGTTACTGTAATTGATAGGTAACAAAAAACGGAGGGAAGGCAGTGTTGCTAGGTGATGACACATGGTCCCGATTGATACCTGGTAGATGGCTTCGCTCATATACCATGTACTCATTTCACACATGGGATTTGGATACTGTGGACACTGGTAAATATAAATTTGACCACTTATTTTACAGGTCGCAGCTGTTGACCAATAAACAATTGAACTCCTATTGTGTCTGGTTTTGTAGTGTCAATATGTTAAGATTTTGTATACATAATTATTTTTGAGATCTAAGCTATAAATCTGAAGATATGTATATATTTACTTTATTATAGAGTTATTATAAATAGTGTTAATATTCAAATTAAATAAGTTTATAACTTAAAAACTATTACTTTCTTGATTTTCTTTGTAATGTAATTTTTCTTGCAGAGGTGGATACAAGAATATATGATGAATTAAAGAAGACTGACTGGGATATCCTAGTGGCCCATTACTTGGGTGTAGACCATGCTGGCCACAGGTATGGTCCCAACCACTCGGAGATGACGAGGAAATTGGAGGAGGCCAATGCTCGTTTGAAGAAGATCATTGACCACCTGCCTGCTGATGTCCTGCTGTATGTTGTTGGAGACCATGGGATGACAGAAACAGGTACCTTTATAAGACAAGAAACATGTAAAACCTTCCATATTTGTAGATACCAATAGTTCATAAATTAACATAAAGTCTTTTATTTTATACTGGAGATAAATTGTGTTGGATATTATATCAAGAATAGTAAAAATATTCATTTTTATTTGTTCTCTAGGGTAAGTGTATATTTTTGTAGTAATCATATTTATTTCCAATTCTCTACATACTTAATCAAAATAATAATATTTGAACAGTTCATAAACCATGTTCTTCATTTAATATATTGATTAACACATAAGTATTCTTCACTGTTTATTTAGTTAATATAGAATTGAAATGATACTAATAATTAATACTGTACTTATATATAAGTAGTAAAAAGTAATTTTCATATTGTTTTAGACTCACAAGAAGGAAAAATCTTTGATGGTGGGTACTTAGTGCTTGAATGTAGAGGTTTTATATTAATAATCATGTTGAAAAATTTTCTGTTTGAGCTAAATATTTTTTATATATTTGCTATAATGTGTGTGATTCTAAAGCATATTTTTGTCTCTCCGTAGATGCTTATCTCAGTTTTAACTAACATTTTTCTACCTAAGTCATGTAACTGACTCATCCTAACTAAAGTCACTAACTTGCACATTTGTTTAGAACTTTGACTAATGTGGCTTTATTTATATTGCTACACTTATTTACGTGTTTATTTACATGCAATTAGTTACATGGCGGCGGCGCCGGCGGTTCGACGTCCATAATGATAAATTTTCTTTTATATTTCTATTTCTTTTATACTTAAAATTAATTCAAAATTTTCTAGGTATTTTTCAGTTAATATTTAAGTCTCAATTAGTCAAGTTATAATTTTTGTTTTTATTTTTATAATGCATGCGTCGTTTTCACTACAAAGTAATGTAATAACAGTGAACTCCTTCGTTTTTATCATCAGGAGATCACGGCGGGGAGAGTAAGGCGGAACGAACTGCGGCACTGTTTGCATATAGAGGCGAAGGACTCGGCGGAGACAATTCTAACACACAGATAGGTATCGAAGTACAGCAGACGGATTTGGCGCCGACGCTTAGCGCAGCCCTGGGCCGCCCGCCACCAGCGCCATCTCTCGGCACCGTGTGGTTACCTGTATTACCGAAAATGTCGTCACTGCATACTCTATTGCACCTAAGCAATAATCTAAAACAGGTGCTTAAATTAAATTTTATATTCTATGGTATAATTTGTAAAATCGAGTTGGATACAAACGTTATGTTTTCAGATTCGACAATATTTGATACGCTATGGAGAAGAATCACAACAGGTGTCACTCGACAAACTAGCTCAGTTGATTAATACTACCAGAGAGCAACTGGATAAAGCTGCAACTGTTGAAACGGAACAAGAGTTGGCCAATTACATGAATGACGTTAGGTAAATCGATTTCTACAATACGTCATGGCACTTTATATTTTAAACCTTAATCGTTTGCTTAAAAGATGTATTTTTGTTTCAGGGGATTGATTGAAAACGTCCGCACCGTTTTTCGGGAAGTCTGGGTTGAATTTGACTCCTTATCAATGTTGAGAGCTCTTTTGTTGCTGCTACTAGCTATATTCTTTAACTGGCTAGTCACAGAAGGTCTACCAATGGAAGTTATACCCTTGATCTTCTCCAGTTCTTTTGTTTCAACCGGCATGACTGCTATGGCCGTATGTATTGGAATGTGTTACAGCGCATTCCATTTCGAACTCATAGAGGATCTAGAGCATGCTATAATCCTAAGTACTGGGTTGATCTCCGGCGCTATTACGTGTACCCTAGTTATAATGCACTGGGATGGTATCACACAAAGATGGTATGAAGGTCGTTCAATGTTTTATGAGCGTTTCTCTAGAGGAGCACTGGTGGCTTCAGCGGCGGTTCTGGTATCCAATAGTTACATAATAGAAGAAGGAGCTGGCCTCTCGTTTCTAGCGTTAAGTGCTTTAGCTGTGATAGCGTGGAATGTAGGGACGATTAAGGTATTAGCTCTTTGGGTGATTTGTGGAGTAGTAATGGCGATAACAAGGTCTTATAGAGGATGTAGGGAGGAGCAGGGGGATTGTTGGACTGCGGGCGAAGGTGTGCCATCTGGACAAGCGACTAGGGCAGCTTTAGTGTTGGCTTTAGGATCTGTGGCCGCTGTAGTGGCGGTGGCGAGGCGTCATATCGGCTGGCGAGGATACGGAGTGGTGATAGCTGGTCTATTCGCTTGTGCTCATTGGGCGGTGGGCTGGGGCACTTTAGGCTCGCCCAGTCGGTCCAGATTTCTGGCACGAGGCTCTTGGTTAGTTTTGACGACGATGTTTGCACTCCTGTGGAAGAAGGAAGGTCAAGGCGCGATCTTACCGTTGTCTGTATGCAGTCTGATATTGTATGTGGCAAATACTTTGGTGCTGGGAGCGTCTCTTGCGCCGTCTGCCGCTTTGGCGCTGGTTACTGGGTTTCTGGTGTTGAATATAGTGGCTATGATGAAGAGCTCTGGAACCGCGAAATTTTGTAAGTGAATTTTTTAACTATTTATATCAAAAGTAATGGTTATGTCCGCATATAATTCAGTCTGTCACAAAGGCCTTATGGCTCTGGGAATATTGTGTTTGACTATTATTAAAGGCCTTAATACTCTCAGGCCTATATTTATATGTATAAAATTATTCCGCTCCGTTGCCCTGTTTGAACTTGAAGGAAGGACAAACTAGCAATAGCAAATGAACTTTCGCATTTTTAATTTTTCTTGAACCTTAATAAATAGACTATAATTATCGAATAGTTATTCTGTGTTTTGTCTCTTTTACTCTAATTGGTTTACGTTTAAACAAAACAAGTGGAACAAAAAACGTAATATCTGTTCTAAACTTATTCTCTGTTTATTATTAATGCCCTAACCCCTGTTTAGCTAACTGACTCATATGAAAACTTTTCAGTTGAAAACTTTGGTCTTTTTATAATCTTAATTAAAGTATTTAAACTTATCAACGACAACGCAAGTATTATTTTTCGTTGTCAAACTGACGGTCCATTTCAGCTCTGTCGACGCGCTGCAACTCGAGCGTAGCTTGTGTATGGGCGTTGCTCGCCTCCTACTACTTCTACGGGACCGGTCACCACGCGACGCTCGGCCACGTGCGTTGGGCGCCCGCTTTCCACGCCGGAGATCCAAACTACCTGCCTATAGGGATACCGATTACTGCCGCGTTGGTGTCACTCGATCTGTTTGGTGAGAAACTTAAGAGAACTATTATCTTGATCATCAGACTATAAACTGGGAAAGTCAAGAACCCCGTTTTAAGATATGATTTGAGACGAATATTGATGTAAAATAATTAAGCTAATGAAATAAGACATGGGTGGGTGCATGTAAGCCTAGGCGATAAATGAAGGTGTTTTTTTTAAATACTAGATCTGTGGTTAAAAGTATCTACTGATACTGACTGACTGAAACAAAAATTGTCAGGACCATGGCAAATATGTTCAATAGATAGAAGCAAGCGTGATAGTTTAATGCGTATACGATCGTAAGCGTGTACGATCGGCATCAAAATTTTTTAAACACTAGAGGTCAATAATATCAGAGCACTAGCTGTGACCCGCGGTTGCACCCGCCACCGGCAATTTTTATGGAAAAATTGTTTTTTTTTTTAAATAGCCTATGTCTTCCATAAGCCATAAGCATATGCATATGCCTATGCATATACCTTCCACAAAAATTGGGCTATCAAATCCAAAAAGATTTTTTCAAATTCGACTGGTAGTTCTTAGCTCGCTCAAACAACAAGCAAACTCTTCAGCTTTATTATATTTGTTGATACATAAATAAATATTGAGTCCATTATTGCAAAGTAAAGTTCGACCGTGTTTGTGAAAAACGTAAATGGCCTCATAAAAATGAAGTTTTGTTTAATTTAGATATTTTTGACCGTGACGGTGTTTGCGACTAAACTTATGCCTACATTAAAGAAACTATGCTGAAACGTTACAGGAAAAATTATGCTACCCGTGTAGTGTAAGGCACCTAATCTATAAAATAACTACAATCATTCTTATCGCAACCGCAGTATGATGCCGCTTGAATAAATATACGCATAGGCACAGTTCCTACAGATCTGTATCTACATCGTGAATTGATAAAAAACGTCGTTAGTTTTGTGTATTCTTTTTAAGGGTGCGCCGACCAAAAAAAGCCAAAATTGAAGTCACGGTTAAGTTGATATATGATGAAAAAACAATCGTATTACATAAACAAAATATATATTTAGTATCAAAGGGAACGTGTTTACAATTAGTCTGACCCATAAATTCATAACACACTATATTTTTTTTTACAATATCATTTAAAGTTGGGCAAAAATCATGAAAACAAGTGGCGGCGTTTAGTTGATATCTTATTTTTTATATAAATTATTGTACCTATAATTATGCCTAAACAATCACCAATGTCTTAACTACAAATCGTCCGTCTCACATTTTCGATTTATCAAGCGGTTTTTTAAATTATCATTTTTCAAATTAAGGCTAGGTATTCCTGCAGAGGCCGCACTATTGAGTTTTTTCAAACAATCTGAGACATAGAAAACAAGGTTTTAAATTCTGGAAAAAAGTATGTATTAGTTAAGGATCTAATCTAGTGGAAGTCGCATTCAGTTACAAGATCCAATGAACTTCACTCGATAAAAAAAAATCCCAAAGTTACCCCTTTTTGTAATGTTTTTTCAATATGATGACTAAACTACTGATATTTTCCATTTATTTTTTGTACTCAATTGAAGACAATAATATTTCGCAGGGGAATTCGCAGAGTTTGACTTGATAAAATGATTGTCTTATTTACTATGTTTAAATATCTACGAAATGCGCGAGTACGGCTGCTCGGCAGGCCCGATCAGTCGCGCTCGGGCGCTCACGGACGACGGACCTGTGTCAGTTTTTTCCGTGACTGCCAATCAATCCGTTTTTGTCGTAAATAATTATATAATTATTGCAAGTTATTCATAATGGGCAATAAACAATAAACGCTTACAAAGATTCTTGCATTCATGTTTAAAACTTATATTATGGTTATAATTCGATAGTATAAGAATATCAGTATGACTATGTACTGAAGATCGCATCGCTACGATTTTTGATAATTCATATCGGTACCTCTGCCGGGTTGGATTTAGAAATAAGTCGCCTGAATCTGAGAAAACTGAATGCATAGGGGGCTCAGGGAAGCTCGTCTAAGATCCCCTAAAACAATTTCGGCTGCCGGAGTTACGTTTGAATATTTTTAATTAATTTTTAAAATTCGTATAAAATGAACTGTGAATGCGTGAAACTATTTTCGATACTTCTTTAGTCAAAGTCAAAGTCAAATATTTTTTATTCAAATAAACTTTAGAAAAGTGCTTTTGAATGGTCTAAACATTTTTTACCTACTACCCATTTTAATTGGTTCTATCAAATACAAGGGCAGCTTCACGTTACTGAAAGACGACTCAGTCTGCTAGAAATTTGGGCTGGAGAAAATGAACCTTTGCTTACAAAACGCATCGAAAGGGACGATAATTTCTGGAAAACGCAAATGGAGCCAAAGTTGGTCCAATTTTACATGAAATGTTTAATGCCGGAAATGAGGATCAATCACATAATAGCAAATCTGATTTTTACTATATACATCGTATGCGCAATCAACTACTAAACATTTTATTCTTAAAATATTAAAATCCGTCAAGAAATGATGAAGTTATTAATGTTTTTCTGAATGGCTATTTTGAAACGCGCGCGCCTGCTTGCCACTCACGATGATGTCACAGTACATAAGTCGTGCGGACTCGTGCGACCGTATGTACGGGTCAAATCGTGCAAGGAAGATTTGGATCACTTCCCGAGGACCGATCGAGATGAAACTTGGTATATCTACGCAACTTCGATAGCAATTCAATAATATGGCATCATGGAACTGGTCTGATGATGCAGTCGGAAGGTGATCATAGGAACTGAGGTTATAGAGTTTTATTTAACTCATAAGAAATTCACATTTCACTTACTGAGCTAACTAGGAACTTTGCAATGACACAAGGTAACCCCGCCGTATTTGTGCTTATTTTATTTGTCTTGATAAAAACTAACCTTGTGTGGTGCCCAAGATCTGATGATGAAACTGAAAGGAGGTCAGAGGAACTCCTAGACTGTAGGTACTTACATGTTAAAAAGTTAAAAGTGAAAAAAAATTTAAAACAAGCTTTTTATTAAATTTTAACCGCTTCTGTGGTCTAGTGGCTAAGCCACCGGTCTTACACCCAGAGGTCCCGGGTTCGATTCCTAGCGGGAGGTACATCTTTGTGTACCTACTCGGTTTGGCTGATAGTAGGGCTTGTTAAGTCCGCCTGGATTTTAGTTTTTTAAATAAGTTCTAAGATGCTGTATTTTTTCGCAGACACATTAATAAGTAGGTACCTACTAACCTAAAGTAAAAAAAAACGTTTTTTTTTGTTTTATATTTTGATATGTTTCATGTTTTGTGTGTGTTTTAAACGTTTTTTTATTTATTGATTTATCATCTGTGCGTGTTAGCTGAATATTTTGTAAGTAAATAAAAATAGTCCTATCCAGGTCTATCTATGTGCAAAATTTCATCTAAATCTGTTCAGCCGGATCCACGTGATTGAGTAACAAACAAATAATAAACATTTAACCGCCTCTGTGGTCTAGTGGCTAAGCCTCCGAACTTAGACCTAGTGTCCCGAGTTCGATTCCTATCAGCGGCGCGTTCTTGATTTGTTTGGTGGTTGGGCTTGTTAAGTTCGCCTGGCTAGCTACCACCATATTATCTAATACCGGCGGGCGCCATAATAAAAATGTTAAAAGCATTGTTGTATTCCGACTGTTTAGAAATCCTTTTGGGTCTTTTGGAACACAAAAAAACAATTGGTCCGGCGTAGCAACACTTGTATTTTCGCATCGTAGCACAATACAATATTTGTAAGACGACATTATCCATTTACGTGTGTTTACTACGTACGAGTCAACGCGCTGCAAGCAACTGTGGTAAAATGCGCGGGTAGATCCCCCACTATCCATTGCGTATATCCATTGATGGATATAATCTGGGATTGTTTGTCCCACTATATCCATTGCGACTTATCTCAATACAGGAACTGCATACTGGTCATGTTTTTATAATAGACTAGCTGACCCGGCGGACTTCGCACCGCTTTGACAGTTTCTATGACAACTTTTGAGACTTTCAAACTTTGAGACTTTCAAATTTCAAATTTTGAGATTAAACATAATAATATTTTGAATTTAATTTGATACCCTTATTCCATTTATGCCAAACATTCTTTGAAATAAATAACCGTGCAATCCTTTCTGGTGGATACTTAACTTAGCCCATGAAATTGAAGTAAGAAAAATAATTTTGAAAAAAAATAATAATATTATAATTAAATGGATACCAAAAAACATAAATTCATTATTAATTACTTACTTTATTTATTTACGAAACTCGTAACTCTACTTTATCACTACTAAACAAAGTTTGATCATAAAAATGTACTTCTAAAGCAAAATAAAATTACCCTACTGCTTATTTCTATACTGTATCGCTGGCGAGCGGGCGGGCGGTGTCATGCGAGTTCACTACCGCTACGTCCGCGCGAAACGCGGCCGAGACATCGCTAAATGCCTACTTTGACAGAAATACCTAGCCTTAACACGTTAAATTCCTCATACAAAATAAGTATGGCCGCGCGGCATCAAATAAATATGGACGAAGACATTTCAATAAAATATATACTTGTCACTTACGGACGGCGCACCGTTAATGTAGGTCACAAGCTATATGGGTATCAAAAAGTTGAAAGTAACACTTTATTTGTCATTAACATCACCTGCTCCTTTTATGTTCCAGCTCTAGGGTACGAGCGTTCCCCTTCGATGTAAACACCAAAGGAAGAACGGCTTATGAACAGCTAATGGGACCAACGGCTGTATGTGCCTTCCGAATCACGGAATAAGCTCGCGATGATACATTTTTGGTCACCTATCCGATGACCGGCCTTTGCATAATTGCTTAACTTCAGCAATCGCAGACCAACCGCGTCATCGAGCTACTCTTGTTGCATCACCAAAAACGCTCTACAAACACACATTTCCTCTCCTTTCTGAACATGGAGCCCTTAAACGGTTCATGTCTCTTTTAAACAAATTATCAGTTTATATTATATAACCTATAATAATAATAATTTTCAGAAAAATCTTATTTCGTACGACATAATGAAGAAAACAACGTAACGACGCTTATAAGCGAAATAAAAAAAAATAGGAACAATAATCAGTTGTGAGCGCTCAATAGCGCAGTGGTAAACGCGTCCGGTCTACGATGGCTAAGGTTGAGCAACTTTTGCAAAGATGATGATGAGATGATACATTTATGGTCACCCATCCAATGACCGCATTGGATGGGTGACCATAAATGTATCATCTCGGGCTCCTCCCTGCTTTGGAGGCACGGAAAGCCGTTGGTCCCGGCTGCATTAGCAATCGTTACACAACCACCAATCCGCACTGGGCCTGCGTGGTGGTTCATGGCCCGTTCTCACTATCCATCCATTGGGAAGGATCTTCCTCCAGGAACATAAAATGAGCTGGTGATGATGAATGATTATATTTTCAGGTATGCCACTGCTGTTCGGCGCAGCGGTGCCGCTTCTAGCTCTGTGGGGCAGGAACGGCGCAAGCAACGTCGGCCCTCGGACGCAGCTAGCGGCAGTCTTCTCCCTGTGCCTCAAGTTTTCTCTGTGCTTTGCCATCAGGGTGAGTCATGATTTGAAGATAAAAATTAGTAAATAATTTTGCTTCTAGTAGATGCCAACGAACGACAGGAATATGATAGGTTTTGGATTATAAATCCAACACAAACCAAACGGTTCTCAAATATACCTATATTTTATTTATTTAGTATATTGAGAAAAACCCTTTGTAAATTAATGTAAAGTAAGTATACATTACACGCATATTGCAATGAAACAACAACACAATAACACAGCTTTTACTATTAAAGAATAACTAACTCAAACGACCGACGTAGCAAAAAAACAATTCGGTGTTAAGTCCGAGTTTTATTTGCCATTCAATCATGTTACGAAATCTAGAATTTGGCTAATTTAGCTCGCACTGAGCGCCGTGGTTTTGAATCGAAAAAATCAATGTCTTACTTTATTAAATAATAAAATAAAGTAAGTAATTATCGTCGCCAATGTTGGATCTGCATAATAAATAACACAAATGAAACAACTGCTAGAATATGAGCACTTTGCTTTATTCTATAATTCAAAGATGGCAGAGACGCAGCTGTGCACCATAGACACAATCACAGATACACAACAACTTCATTGGTTGGCATTAAAATAGTTAGCCGCACGCCAAAGATATGTTTGTTTCTTTTAAGATGGTTTTGAATGTAAAGATTTTCAATATTCTTTTTTGCTTGTACAGGTATTCGCTTGCGCGCTATCAGCGACTATCCACTGCCGTCACCTCATGATATGGGGCGTATTCGCTCCCAAATACATTTTCGAATATTTCACGTGTGTGGCCGCACTGGTCGGCACCGTGTTAGGAGCCACCATCACGACTTGGCACACCTCCGTCCAACAGCGGTCTAGTTGACCCAAGCGGGCTATTTAAGTTAGACTATAAATAGTTGAGGTCATAAAACGATGCAAAGCCTTTGCAATGAGCACGAGCGTCTTGCGACGCAGCGAGCGGATTCCTAGTTCATTGCCAGTTATGCCAGGCCTGTCTCCTTCCGCACTTGAGTTATAACGATACAGGTACATCGGCGGGTCTGTTTAAATAGGCCAACAGCATATAGAAGCTACGCGATCGAAAGAGACAATTCGCTTCTGTCGCAACCGTCTCTTAGCCGTGCCTCGCGCCTTACAATCCGCGATCTGAATTGAACTTTACTTTGTTACAGAACAGCTATTTAGTTAAAATGTTTTTTCGGAGTAACTTCTCTGGTAATATTTCTTCTGTGGATAACCACAGCAATAATAAGACTAGCATAAGCTAGTCTTAGTAATAATGCAATGAACAGAGAAGTTGTGCGCCGCGTCGCAAACGTCGTGGCCGAGCGGTAAGACCCTAACTCCACCAAAGCGGAGACGAGACGAGAGATGTTTTTAAATGTTTATTCCTTACAGGTAACTTGCTGTTAAGTGATGATAAGACCTAATGTAGGGTAAGGTAAGAAGAGCACTCCATTCACCCTGTATCAGGGCTCGAAAATATTTGTTTAATTGTCGAATTATTATCATCAGTGTGAGTCATATTTGTTATATTTTATAATAAATGCAATAATAATAATAATAATTCAAGCAAATAAATTGATAATTGATATTAGTCCTTTCGAACCCTGCCCGGAGTCTTTAATTACTGAAGAACTGACTATCTTATCTCTTAACTGTCGTAACACAGCAACAATGTTATAGCGACATACTTATATAACATGGTGGTAGCTGACCAGGCGAACTTAATAAAAGCCCTACCATCAACAAAACCGTGCATAAACATGTGGTTTTCGTAAGCAGCCAATTAGAATGTGTTTTTATATTATAGTCTTACAAGTTAGTTAGTAAATAAAATACAGTGAAAAAATTAAACGCTCACCCGACCCAGTCAGGAATCGAACCTGGGTCTTCCGCAATCCGGGCGGCTGCACTGACCGTTATGCTACCGGAAAGCAATCCCGTTTTCAAATTTTAAAATTTCCAATTTTTTCACTGTATTTTATTTATATATTTAATTCAGCTTAAGTGTAGCAATTAACACTTAAAAATAAAAGTAGAAAAGTCTTACAAGTTGATTACGAAACATCTCTCCTCTCCGCACGTGTCCGCTTTAATGGAGTACTTATGAGTACTGGATTTATGGATACAGAAAATCTAAACATCCTATGTGCCTAGTGCAAGTCTTATTAGCCATTCGCCACGTTAAATAAAGCGAGAATTTGTATAGCAAAATATTACCTCTTCTCCTATTCCACCAGTGGGCTTTTGTTTTATTTCGTTATCTTCGAAATAAAGTCATCAATACAATAATAATTGATAGGTATTGGCCACGCTTGCCAAATACAGGTTGGTGATCACGAATCCGGGCTATGTCCGAAACACATTTGGCCCGAACTGCATTGAACCCAGGACCTCCGAGGCGTTACAAAGTACATAATCGTTTTATGATCTCGACGATAATATGTTAATAGACTGCATCTTACAAAGTAACATTAGCTATGTTAAGATCTTCAATACAATAATCTCTATATGAGATAGAGGATTGTGAAATGAAACGCTGCATTTTGAAACGGGTCAGCAGAACAAAGAGTATTTACACAAAATAAGGAGACTGCAGAAGGTTAGGTTCATGCAAAGCACACACACACTTACGGACACGGAATCTAGCATCGATGAAGCTAACCTTCTACAGTTTTCTTAATTTTCGGTACCTAGTTGACGAAGATACCAGGGTGCCTAGTGTGAGTTTTGTTTACTATCTGTATTGATTCGATTACGTTTACGAAAACGAAAATTAGTATGGCATTGAAGCAGCGCCTCCTGGCGGCATACGAGAAGAGTTAACATTTTGCCATACAAATTCTCGTTTTCGTTAATCGAATGGCGAATGGAACTCGCACTAGGCACCCAGTATCATTGTATATTGCTTAAGACTGCCTAAAGTTGAGATTGCTATATTATGAAAAGACATACATTTTTGGTTGTCAAATTGAGTCCTTAATAATAATTATTATTCTTGGCAAAATATATTGTTCGTTTTTTAAATAATATAATAATATGGTTGTTTTGAAATTGGAATGTTTAAGAACCAGTTTTATTTTGAATATTGTGTTCTCTAAAATAGTTTGCAATAAATCATAATTATCATGAACATACAGTTTAAAGTGATATAATTTGTATTGCATCATTTAAAAGGGTAAAATAGTATTGCTATTGTGATTTTTTTAAATACATTACTTAACTACCAATTTATTACTAATATCTACTTATTTTATAAACTTTGAAGTGGCATCGACAGTGGCAAAGAAATTAGAAAGTAAACCTTCGATAAGACCATTAATAAATGTTTTAAAGGAAATGAACAAGCATAATTATATTATTATAGACAAGTGAGCAATAATATGTGCTCTAGAATCGGATTCAATAGTTTCTATAGACACAATCGCAGTAAAATTTTATGATATTCTAACATCGAAAATATAATACGACGAAGCTTTATTGAAATATCCTTTTCTGGAGTACAATTTATTGCAGACTTGTTCATAGCAATACACTACTGCTATAGCTAGACCGTTTAACTGAGTCTTCGCCTGCGGTAGGTACGCGGGGCGGGAGATACCTAGGGCCTCTGCCACGAGTACGAGCGTTTTGCGACGCGGCGAACGGATTTCTAGTTCATTGCGTTATTTCTATAACCGTTGACTATGACTGCCGTTGTATAGCGCGCAATGAACTAGAAATCCGTTCGCCGCGTCGCAAGTCGCTCGTGTTCGTGGCAGAGGCCCTACGTACCTCCCGCCCCGCGTACCTACCGCAGGCGAGGACTCAGTTAAGCGGTCTAGCTATAGTATGCGTGTTTTAAATTCTACGGGTTTTTATGTGCTTACAATAGTTATTGTGCATTGCATTTTGATACTTGTATTTAGTTATGTTTGAGTAAATGTAATGTCATGCGAATATAATTGAACAATTTGTATGTTTAAAGCAGGGCTTGATACCGTTTCTTCCCACTAAAAGTACCGGTAAGTAAAGTTATTTTTATAAAGGTAATTTGGTACCGGTAATACAGGTAACGTTATCTAGAAAAGTATCGCTACTTTTTTCGTTAAATATTACGCTTTAGCCACTCCGCGCAGAGTGGTTACTTAATTTACCGGTAAAAATGCCACCCAGGTAATGATACCAAGCTTGCAAGCACTTTTTTTTACCGGTATCTTCGTTTGACAGAAGTATCGATACCAACTTTTTAACGGTATTCAAAGCCCTGGTTTAAAGGAGATGAGACGATCTTAATGTTTAATGGTAGCTACCGCTAGCTAGAAAGAGATAGGTGTAGGCGGTGTCAAGGTTAAGCTAAGCGAAGCGGAAAAAAGTACCTACGATAACTTTAGATATAATATGCCAAAACTCTGCATCTCTATTTTACAGTATTCACGAGATTGAGGAAGTGGTTGTATTATTTGCGAGGATTTGGGGTCGTTGCACACCGTTTGTTAAATTTTCTGCGACAGAACAGGGTGCCTAGTGCTGTCGACAATGAAACAGCGTTCTATGTTGATCTGCATACAAGCAAAAGGGATTTTTTGGGCGTGATCTCTTGGATTCAAGTCAGGAAATTCTAACTACGCAGTTTATTTAATAGAAGAATTAAACAATAGCGTTTTTACCCCCGAACACAAATAAATAACATATATTTTTCTTTGCATTGTATTCTTTTAGTATAGTCCATGTAAAAGTGAAGCGCTTTTCACAGATGTCAGCGCCTTAACGAAAATTACAAATTGTATGGCATAGAAGCAGCGCTGTACGTTGACAAACGCGAGGAGCTAAATTTGTGCCATACAAATTCTCGTAATCGTCAACGTGATCATTTGATCACGAATGACAAATAAAACTTTTACTAGGCACCCTGTATGTTGTCGTCCTGTTATAAGCTGCCTTGACAAATCTTAAAAGTGCAATGGCCTTTAGCGAGTAAATTACAAAGCATTTTATAGTATTTAAAAAATTGTATTATAGTCAATGACACTGCCAATAAGGCTGTTGATGTTTAAATATTAACTAGATAACAGTTATTTGTAAATGTTAATTTATATACTCGACTCAAATTTTTATAGTGATGTTACACGCTTTTCATGAAATTTTAGTAATAGACAATTGTAGTTAGTTTTTAAATCACTACGAATTTATTTTATTTAACTTACGAAGTTGATGTTTTCATGTTTATATGATTGATCTTAAACAAATATTCTTATTTATTATCCGTTTTTATAATGTAAATTGTTCATTCAAAGAGGATATGTATTGAAATTAAGTGTGACTAACCTACAAATTTAATTAAAACTTTCCATTTATTTAATTTGTTCTTTATTTAGTAGCGAATACCAGTCATTGTATTGCTACTTGTTCGTGCTCACCATATAAAATTGTTTAAGATTATTTTATTGAAATTCTGTTGTAAAGGTAATCTTTTACTAACGAACTATCGTATATACCTTCGAATCACGAAGAAACCCAAGATATTGTATTTGGTCACTCATCGAGTAACGCGGCATAGCGGAAGTTACTTAACTTGCAAATTCGCAAGGCTCCGTGCCACATGTTTTCTTTGACTATTGACTAAGTAATATTTGTTCTTTGATTTAAAATTAACTAACCATATTCATGCTGGATACGATTTGAATAATGAAAACGTTTCATACACGAAATATATAACATTTTATTATTACTATTTCGAATAATATACAATCCATAAGAGATTTCATCATCGGTACCTACTTGGGATGCATATAAAAAATTTACATAACAAAACTAGTAATGAAACAAAAATATATCATAAAAGCTACAACAAATAAGAGTGATATCTGTTTATGACTGATAGCACCCTCCACTCATTGACATTAGGTAGAACATTTAGGGAAAAGTTTTTACCACATAATATATTACAGAATAGAACCCAGCACGTATTCTTACATCAAGAGTGTATTGCTTTAGAATGTATTTTCATGTAGCCGGCGCTGGCGGTTCGTACGGATTGATCAAGTATTCAGAGAACGCATTGACAGCGGACGCGCCGCGCACCTCCTTGTCAAGTAGAGGCAACTTGGTTACATGAAAGTCTTCATACAAATCCGCTATTTGCTCCAAGTACTTCGCTTGTACTTTGTGTCGGGCTGCGCACAACTCGCACGGCGCAGACGTTCTTAACAACAATTGGTTCACAATGATGTTGTGTGTGTCTATACCACACCTTGTGAGCTCTTGGACTAAGCGCTCCGTTTCATACAACGAGAGGAACTCAGCAATACAAACGCATACAAAAGTTGTCTGGTTAGGGTCCTTAAACTGCGTGTTCACTTGTCTGATGATGGAGAGCATCTCATCCATTTTGTTACTGAACATGTCTGAATTGAATTCTGCGAGCCCGAAGAGAGTAGCTACCTGGTTTATGAACGGTGCCACCTGCAAAATAAAACAAGTGTGATAAGATAACTGAACTGTTTTTTATTCTGATTAATTAATATATCATTTATTGTATCATAATGTTTAATATGTTCTGCGAGTGTACCTGTTTAAATACATAAATAAATAAATTTACATGAAGAACATGGTGGCTTTTTTTTTACAAAAACAAAAGTAGCTTTCGTTAAGTTTAATTTGTTTGATTTTAATAATATTCCAAAAGTTTGAAAATTATATTGAGGTATTATAAACACTACTTGATAATTAAATACAACTGAACATGTTTCACATGGAATTAACTACATGCTTTCAGAAACAAGTGCCTTTTATAAATAATGAGAAAGAAATCAGATTTCAGAAATCTACTTTTCCTCACTGTTTTCATTTTACTGATTCATAAATGTGGCTCAGAAAACATGATTATAAAAGTAGGTTCAGGTAGCCTTATATAGTGTCGAACACAAAAAGAGCCTGTTCAAGTACTGTTCAAATACTGACCTACAGTATAAAATGTCACTGATTCAAAATTAATATTCATGTTAAGACCACAAAGTCTCAACTGGGACAACAACAACAATGGGACTTATCAAATAAAAATAATGTAGATAATAATTATAATTGTGCCTTCCATTTGTTACATACAGTATTGGTATAGTTGTAACCTAATTTTCATAATTATTCTCAAATACTTTCAAATACCAACCCGCACTGGGCCCGCATGGTGGTTTATGGCCTGTTCTCCCTATCTATCCATAGGGAAGACTCGTGCCCCAGCAGTGGGGACATAAAATAAGCTGATGATGATGATGATGACTTTCAAATAATTGGAAAGGTTATCCCTTTGGCATGTTCGCAATATTATTTACCTTAGATTTTAAGCGCATCAACTTGCCAAGGCCACGTTCCACAACTTGGGGGAACGATAGTAAACGCAGTGTGTGGCCAGTGGGCGCTGTGTCAAACACTACTGCACTGAAATTCATGCCTTTTACAAGTTTCATGACCTAAAACAATGCAAATGTAAATTAAAATACAGACAAAAACAAATAAAATTGACATAAAAATTTTAAGTATCTCCTATTATAAATTATTTACAAAATCTACTTGTTAACTGCCAAATAAATAAAGTTCTCTAGGTGGCCAAGGACCAATTAACATAAGAACTGTAAGAAGTCATGGTTAACCTGTGTGCGCAGTGAATTAAGGAGAGACGGAGAGTAGGCTACATCTGGCTTAGCACAGGATCGGTCTAGACAACCTGTATGAAGGGAGTCCTATACTTAACAACAGTGGGTACATAGCAGCTGTTGATGTTGAGGCTCTTTAACCTTAGACTGGTACAGGGTAATATGTTTTCATCGATTTTCAATTCTATTGCAATCCCATATGGTTCAAAATGGCAGCATCTATTTTGCCATTGAACTTACCTCAGCATAGCTCATAGCTTCATCAATTCCAGGGAAGGCACCAACTATCTCTTGCATAACACCTTTACCAAGCCTCATAGCTTCAGTTTCTCCTTCAAAATACTCCTCTGGCAGCTCTGTTAAACCTACATTGGGGTCTATTTCCATAGCAAAGAGGTTTTCAAAGCCCTTCACTTTTGTAGGAACCTGTAATTACCAAAAACAGATTAAATTTACAAACATCCACACTATAGCTTTGCAAAAATTACTACTACTATTACCATGTACTGACAAGAAATCACAAGAAACTTGGCAAGTTTGTTCATAATTTTTGCCAATAACAATGACAATTATTTGGGGAGAATTAAGCACTAATAACTTGAAGCATTAAGTCATTATGCTAAGCAAATACAACAAGTTAAAGTTATAAGATACCTTTGAAAACTTCTGGTCAAATGCATCGGAAATGTTGTGTGCAGGATCCGTAGATATAATGAGAACGGATTCCCGGACTTTCGACAGCTGAATGGCCAAACTACAACTAAACGTTTAAAGATTATTAATAAGAACTGAACTCAATCATGACGCTTCATAGTCAACTAGAAAACCTTAAATTTCTTATTACCTGCATGTAGTTTTTCCTACACCTCCTTTTCCTCCGACGAAAATCCAACGTAAAGACTTTTGGTCAATAACGTTTTTCAGTGAAGGGTCTAAGGGTTCAAAATCTTTATTTTCATCCATATTAAGAAAAATTATAATTTTACAGCAATTTTTAATCTAAATTCAGATGTAGATTGAATGTCGAGTGATTGTGACAGACAGATTTATTTTAGATGACGTATAATATCTTTTTAATTTTTTTCTCGTTTTTTTTTTTTTTTTTAATAGTTTGTTCTCTGAGGAACCGGCTAAGGTCATAGACCATGCTGCCATGTCATTAGTTTCTTAATTTCATTAGTATTATAATCCTAAAGATGATGATGAATGATAATGGAAATGATGATGATGAATGATAATGGAAATGAGAAGTGAGAAATGATATACCCCCAACCCCTCGAGTATCTCAGTAAAGATGTGGGGCTTTACTAAGTCCTCAAGCGGACTTCTTGAGAGAATTTGATTAGTGACGTTGCACTGTTTTGTTTCATTTGCCAACACTCATGCACACTCACGAACACTTAACGGTTAATAATCCACCATTATTTCACATTAATATTCGACTTAACACAAATTTTAGAAAATAAAACAAAACCGCAGACATGACTCTTCACTTTCCCGCCAAGAAGTCCTTTTTTTTCTCGTATTTCGAATAGTCGCAGGGATGTAGACAATACAGCCGAAATTTTGTTGTTTTTTGCATTTTATATCTCTGTAAGCACTATAAGAGTACGTTGTCTCTTGACGCCATGCGCCGTGTCCGTTAAGCTGGCGTTAAATTTACGTTTGTTGTTATGCCCTCTTTTAGAGCGTAATTACTGCAGACATAAAATAATTAGTGCCTCTTTTGTTTAAGAAATAAAGTGTCCGTTAAAGTGGCGTACACATGGTTGATTTCACGTTTGTTGTTATGCCCTCTTTTAGTGCGTAATTACTGCAAACACAAAAAAATAGTGCCTCTTTAGTTTAAGAAATAAAGAACTTTACACACACAATTTCACTACACAATTTCAATACTAGAAATAAGACAAAACTTGTAATGCCACTGTTCAGGTTACAAAAGGTTCTTGGTTCTTTCTTGGGGCAAGGTATACACTATTACAATAAAATACCAAGTACTGTACTAGATTTACCTTTAGCTAGGTTTAAAAAACATGTGAAATCTTTATTACTCATAAAAGGTTATTATACAGTAAAAGAATATTTAGATGATAAAACAGCCTGGTTATAATAAAAACACATTATACTCTATTTGAATCATCATAATAAAATTAATTTATATAATTTTTATACTGATATGATAGCCTTTATCAACAGTGTCCTACAGATAACAAACAGCGTTGCGTTAAATAGATCACTAAGTTTTTATTTAGAGTATCTTGAGTGTGTCATGCTCTCTTTACTGTCTCTGCGGTGGTGGCGTGTGCGTCGGTTCGTTAGGGAATAAAATATGGTTGAGCGAAGCGATGGCTGATTCATATGTCATACTCGTGAACGGGTGCCGCCTGTGGAGGCTGGTCTGCTCACGCATACTTATCTTATTTTTAGTATTATTCACTATAATTTGACTATGTTTTTTTTTAAACAATTTTTTACTTTTACGATAGTACTGTAGTGGTACTGTATGACATTGTGGAAATTGCAACTGTTACCTGATGCAAATTTGTTAACGTATATTTTTTATTTTGTGTTTTTTTCTTTTTTACATGTTGTGGTTGTCTTCTATATTTTTTGTGTTTATTGTAATGGAAAGTGTCCTGCTATGATAGGGCATTTTCCAATATTTTTGACGCTGTAAGGGAGAAAAGAGCTGGACACTTGCTGAGTTTCTTGCCGGTTCTTCTCAGTACAAGATCTCCCGCCCAGAGTAGACTTACGAACCGATGGCATAGTGACATTCATAAGAGCTACTTGTAGCCTAAACTGAATAAATGATTTTGAATTTTGAATTTTTTGAATTTTATAATGTGTACGCTGGCATCACGACCAAGTTGGCGTACCCATCCCCGTTCTTGGAAACTACTTATATTATAGTAACGAAATTTACACACATATTTAGTGCCTATCTAGTGCCCGCGCTATGCAAAATTTCATAAGGATTGCTCTTAAAGAACAAGAGATATCAAACAAGACTTGTGAATGACATTTCGAGCTGGTGTCAAGTCAAGAAACAACGTATTCTTAATAGTGCTTACAAAAAGCGAACTTTTATTTTCATAATTGTTAATATATCAATAGTGCGTGAAATTCTGACTCTGTCAGTATAAATTATTTATGTGAATATGCAGTGGAAAAATATATAAAGTTCTAGGAACAAATATGTTGTTGTCATACAGTGGCACACAAAATTAATATTAATAGTTTTATATCTTATTACCAGTGATCGGAATAGGTAGGGCTAATTCACCTAAAGTTCGAAGAACATAGACAAAAATTAATGGAGACTTCTTTATGACAATATTTTTTTTCGGAACAACTGTCTGGGTTTCCGGACATCATTTGAGAAAATGAAAAATTAATATTATAAATACAGTAATTGGTTTTATTACTTATTTTGTATCCCGGAATTGCCGAAAATAAGTAGACACGTTTTTTATTGTTTTCCAAAATGAAAGACAATCTCGTTATATATTGGATCAAACTTATTTTTTGCGCGTGTCTAAATCTATTCTTGTCTCGCTCATGTCTCGCAAGACTTGGGCAGCCTCGAGTTTTTCAGAAGTGTAACAATGCCGTTTGTTTACCAGTAATCTATAATAGCAAGATTGTCTTTCATTTTTTAAAACAATAAAAAACGCGTCTACTGATTTTCGGCAATTCTAGGATACAAAATAAGTAATAAAATCAATTACTGTATTAATGATATTATTTTTAAATGTTCTTATGCGATGTCCGGAATCCCGGACAGTTGTTACGAAAAAAAAATATTGTCATAAGAAAGTCTCTACTATATTTGTCCGTTCTTCAAACTTTAGGGGAATTAGCCCTACCTATTCCGATCACTGAGAGATGTCGTAACTTTTTATAAAGTAAGCTTATTTGTTTAGCCTATTTTTTTAAATATGAATGAACGTGTAATAACGGATAATTCGTCATTATTATACGTTTACTGTTGTTCAATAACTGTTAAGTGTTCGTGAGCGTGCATGAGTGCGAATTAAATAAAAAAAACAGTGCAATGTCACTTTTCAAGTACTCTCATGAAGCCCGCGTGAGATCTCAGTAAAGAAAGACCCACATCCTTACTGATTCTAACAGGGTTTGGGAAGAATATAATTTATTATTTTTATTATCACTCATCAATCTCATCATCTATGAACAAACAAACAAAATATTGTAATGAAATACATATAACTTGTAAAAAAATACTTTGACACTGGCCAACTACACGAAGCCACTAATTAATTAAAAAACTTGAGTGAAACCGCTGAATCTGCCGAACGCATAAATAATGTTTTTTGCTTACTTAGAAGCTCACTGCTATATTTATTGCTCGTTATGGCATTTGTGAGCCAGCCAATTCATCAGGTAAGTTTCCAACATAAATAGGTTATAATTCTATATGTCATTATTTCATTACTACCTCAGAAAAATGACTAATGCTAATTAACGTTCATTAGGGTAACGTTCATAAACACTTAACGGTTATTAGTCCACCACTATTACAAATTAATATTTTACAAAACACAAAAAACAACAAAACTTAACTGCAAACGTGGCCCTTCACTTTTCTGCCAAGAATCTAGTTAATGATCTAATTTTCCTGCTAGATTAGTTTTTGATTTCAAGAAGTCAGTTTTCATTAATTTTTCAAAAATAACTTTAAAAGTAGAGAAAACACTTTTTAACTTGTCTGTACTTCTACTATGAATAGAATTTTACATATTTTTTTTACATCATCACCACACCCGAACAGCATGGGTTTGTTAGGGCAAGATCGACAGCTACTAATATGATGTCTTTTGTCGGAGACCTTGCTGAGGGAGTAGATCACGGTAACTCATTGACGCAATATATACTGACTTCGGGAAGGCTTTGGACAGGGTGAATCATGATTTGCTTACTCGTAAGCCTTACATAACTGGGATTGACGGAGATTTGCTGAACTGGTGTAATTCCTATTTGACAAACCGGAAATATAAAGTTGTTGTAGGTAACCGCTTATCTGAACCTTTTGCTACCTTGTCAGATGTTCCTCAGGGCTTCCATTTAGGGCCTTTGTTTCTTAATTTGTTTATAAATGATATCCATAAATGCTTTGTGAATTCCAGTTTCTATATGTTTGCTGATGACTTAAAGTTCTTTAGGCAGGTCAACTAGGCAAATGAGGTACAGTTGCTCCAAAATGACTTACACAGACTAACTGCTTGGTGTTAATTGAATGGCATGACCTTAAGGGTACGCTGTATAAATGCCAGCTCGAAATCATCATCATCATCATCATCTCAGCCAAAAGACGTCCACTGCTGGACAAAGGCCTCCCCCAAGGATCTCCACAACGACCGGTTTTGTGCTGCTCGCATCCAGCTCGAAATATCTTTCACAAATCTTGTTCAATATCCATAGATATTTTAAGTGTCTTACTACTAAAAAAAAATAAAAATAGTAGAATATTATATTATATAGTAAGGTTGGCAACCCTATCACAAGTCTTGTTCGATATCTCCCTTCCTTTCTAAGCAATTCTTATGAAATTTTGCATAGCGTGGGTAATAATTAGGCACTAAATATGTGTGTCAATTTCGTTGCTATAAAATAAGTAGTTTTCGAGAACGGTTATGGGTACGCCAGCTTGATCGTGATGCCAGCGTACACACTAAAAAAGGTCTTTATTTCTTAACGACTGGAGTGCTATGGTTACCATAGAACAATGGAATTCTATTGTGCCTGGGCCCGAAAGCGCCTGTGTATTTAAACTAAAGAAGCAATAATTATTTTGTGTTTGCACTAATTACGCTCTAATTACACACTAAAAGATGGCCTAACAAGAAACGTGAAATCGACCATGTGCACGCTATCTTAACGGACACGTTTTTAAGACTTTAAACATACTAAAACACAAAAGAATTAAAGTACCTAGTGACTGTTTTAACTAGATGCCATTGCTTTTCTAAGTGTAAGAATAAAACTAAAAGTAGATGGATGTTCATGCTGTCAAAGTCAGTCAATAAAATTCAAATCAATCAAAATATGAAAATGTATGTATATATTATTATAAAATAAACGGGAAAGTAAAACACAAAAGTTACCAAATAAAAATAATGCTCTATCGTCTTTTTCGCGGTCGTTTTACATTCAAGTTATATGTTGTATTATCTATCGTTTTAATTATTTCAATTAGTGGCTATTTGTTTCCTCAAATTAGATTTTATCCTATCGCTCCAGTGACTGTCGCCCCTAGCGCTTCGCATTCGCGTACTTCTCGTCATTTATCAAAATTGTTTACTGTAGTATTCCGTCAGTTTGATGATTTCGAGAATGATGTCGCTGACAGTGTCCAGTCGTTCGTCACTGCGTACCCGAACATGCCCGTTATGGTCGTGTGCGACAGCAAGCCGTACCCGCCATTCCCGTTTTCGGCCACGAACGAAACACTAAGGAACGTCAAAGTAGTATCATTGGAGCTAAAGCTAGACTCCTCACCACAAGACCTGAATCCTTTGACCAATATACAGACGGAGTTTGTGTTATTTGTACCCGATTCGGTCAGAGTTTCTCGTAGAGTGCTCCAGCAAGTAGCTGTAGTTGCTACAGCCTTTCCCAACCATGCTGTAGCAGTGCCAGTAGGAAGTGTTCACCTTGCATGTCTACAAGTGAAGTGGAATTATGCAGATTGGACTCTACAGTACAATAAAGACGCGTCAGGGAAGCTATGTGATGTAGTTCATGGTCAACATGCGCTGCTGGTTAGGACATCACTGTTACGTACTTTGCCACAGCCATTTGCATTGCCCTTTCCTGAATCACTCTATTTACAAACTGCTGTAAAAAATGTTAAGGTAAGAAATCACAAAATTATTAATTAATATTACTAGATTTAGATATTAACCCCCTCATTCATAAAAACTATTTAAGCATTATTTAGTTAAATATTGTTTTGCCAACGTCACACAAACGTCATATTGAATTTGAGAAAAAGAGACAAAACAATGATTAACTAATTATTAAGCATTATTGCTTATATAGTTTTTATGAATAAGGTGGCAAAAGAATAATAATAATTTAATGTTCTATGTAATTAACAGAAATACGTAAACAAAATTTGTAAAAAGTGTTTGATTATTTATAATAAAAAAGACGAGGCGTTTATTTCTTAAAATTAACCTCAACAATAAGTTGAGGTTCCCCTCATTAACTGGGCGTTAACGCCCATAGCGAAATTCCGTCACACCCCAACCGGGCGTTAATGCCCGGACGGACCATGCGACTTAAAACATAAATATCAGACAAACTAGAATAAATTTGCTACACTCTCAACTCCCAACAACTTTATTCTCTGTGCGATTTTTTTTATTTTTTTATTTCAAATATTTTTTTTGCCATTTTGCGAATTACGTCATCGACGCGGGTGCTGTCATTTGTTTTGTTCGCGAATTGAAAGGTTAATAGTTAAGTTTATTTTAAAATTATAATTTCAGATACAAATTGTCGAAGGAAAGTTGGGAGGTGGACGTGTTGTATTGAAGTCTCCTGGTGCAAGACAGAGAGTGACACGTCGCATGAGAGACTACCGAGTGGCTCTATACAAACAGCTTGGGGTTAAAGCGGCCATCAGGGAAGACGGCAGAGTACAGTGGTTCGGCTGCAAAAGAGAATCTCAGGTAATTATGCTATAAATTGGAGTGCCCTTCGGTTCGCCTTAAAACTTTAGTCCTAATAGTACATGGCCAAACCGTATTGGCCTAAAATTGTTTTGCCACCATTATAATTTGGTCTAAGAATTGAAAGCCCTAATTTTAGGATCTATAATGTGAAATATTCTAAAATATATTGGCATAACGTTATTTTGGCATTACGACGATTTCGCTTAATATATAAAAGTTCTAATTTTAGCATACCTAATATTAAATGTGCCAAAAATTTATCAGCCTTAGAAACGAATTGCCGAATGAAAGCATGGAATTTTAATTCTTCTAGGACAAAAACAATTTTATTAAAAAAATAAATTGACAGAAGCGAATCGCTGCAAATCCTACTCCTCGTAGTCTTGTCTGCCCTACCCTAGAGTGTAATTTATGCCCGCGTAGGCGCGGAGAGGCGAGGCGGCCCGCGAGTTGAAGAACAGGTGGTGAGCGAAAACCATCTGCGATGATTAAAATGAGTAGGCATTTTATACTTCGTGATTTTTAATTTTGTGCAAATTAATATTTAGTAATTGCAAACTTTAGGGATTACGAATTGTTCCGCCAAATGTCTCATTTGGTAAATAACAATATGGCGATAAAAAGTTAGGCAAAGTGAAATTAGACCAAACACGATTATGAAGAGTGAAATTATGCGAAATAAAAATTTAGGCTAACCGTTTGTGCATAGTAGAATGAAACAAGTAGGGCGACTCGGCCCCCGAGCGAGCGATAATCACCTAAACTTGTAGGGCTGTCGCTTTTAATTAGAATGAGGTAGGTATCTACATATAAAATAAGAACATACTTAGAAATATGAATTCATGGATTCCAGAGAACCCCCGATCTACCTAAACGTTGTTTATCAACTGTACAACACAACAACTTACAATAGGTAAGTAGGTACGGTCAACAGCACATCACGGTAAACACTTGCAGTTCGATATTAGTACTTATGCCCACAACATAAGAGCGGTACAAAGTCCAAAGTACCTAATTAGTCCCTTGTTTTCACGGTAGGGTGTGCCGTGTAATCTAATAAATTAAACTTACAAATCCTTAGGTACATGTATTTACCTCTCTAATCCACGAAATCTGAAGCAGAACTTAACTCTTTCGGTACCTAGTAAATAACTAACACAAAATAATGTAATTAGGTTAGGCAGGAGGTACTCACCGTTCTTGTTCGGTAGGTAAGGTAAAGAAGGACAATTCTGGATTTGACAAGTTGCTATTTAGACATCCGTAAACACTGCAATATCTCCTGAGTTTTTTTGTAGCCATCGTTGACTTACGTTTCACAAATTATATATAACCTACGAGCGGCAGCGGCGCGGCGGGCGCAGCGACGAAACAAGCAGGCGCGCGCGGCATTACGTGGCTCAGTCGCGACTGGCGCAGCATTATTAGCAATAAACTTTGTCAGTGTGTGCGTGCGACGATGCGTACGGACGGGTTGGCTCGGCTGCGCTCACATACAAGCCGCGCTCGGTGCGTATGTATGAAGATGGCCTACTTGTTTCATTCTACTATGGTTTGTGTGCCATTGCCAATAAGAAGTACAAAAAATTTGGTGACCCGATATATACCCTATAAATTGAACTAATAAATTACCAGTTTGATCCCCTAATAATTTTACATCTTTTATTATAAATAGATAAGATAGATAGATAAGATAAAAGGGCGTCAAAGGAAACTACATAAATGAAATTGCACCGCCTCTGTGGTCAAGTGGCTAAGACCACCGATTTAGACTAAGAGATCCTGGGTTCGATTCCCAGCGGGTACATGTTTGTGTAGGTACTCGGTTTGGTTGGTGGTAGGGCTTGTTTGTCTGCCTGGCTAGCTACCACCATCTTATCTAAATATGTCGCCATAACATCAATGTTTGTAGCATTGTTGTGTTCCGGCAGCTAGAGATAAGATAGCCAGTGCCTCACTAGTTGAGGATCCCGGGTGAAGTGCGCTTCCATCATTGGCCTTATCATCACTTAACATCAAGTGAGATAAAGGCACTGTGCTTACCCATACAATATTTAAAAAAAAAAATTACTTTGCTTCCTCAAATTTAAAAGATAATATTTCAAATAAAATAATTCTTGAAAATAATTCTTTATTACTACCTGTATAGCTAGCTGTCACTGTTCAGGAGAGATCCTTTCAGTGTAGTGTTACAGTATGACTAAGGGTGAATGCACTGAAATAGTTTCCTCTCTGCTTGAAGCCCTTTAGTTACATGGTGGACCGGAGTAAACTTGAAAGTTGGACAAGGGCTGAATGGTAATTCACATTAAGGAGAGTCATCCCAACTATCAATATCTCGTGTGTTGATGAAATCAATCCCCAACAGCGAATCAATTTATTTATCAAGACTGTTCCTTTTCCATTGCCAGAGATGCTACCCGTCAGTGCAAGGCACTCCATCGTACATACTCGCCGGGCGCAACACGCCGCCGTGCTGCCGCCGCAATATGCGCCGCACGGCCGGCCACGTGCTGCGCGCGCTACTGCAAGCGGGCGCGCGATGCTGGCTCGAGACCACCTCCTTGCTGGGCGCTGTGGTTCAGTAAGTTACTTGTTAGCAAACTGTGACACTGACTAAGAAAATAATGAGACACTCTTGGATCGGCCTATCCGTAACTGCCATCGCCATCGCATCATGCGCCGCACAGCTGCAAAGCGTGCTTTGGTGAATCGTTTCTTTTTCGCGCTGCAAGCGGGCGCGCGCTGCTGACTCGAGACCACCTCCTTGCTGGGCGCTGTGGTTCAGTAAGTTACTTGTTAGCAAGCTGTGACACTGACTAAGAAAATAATGAGACACTCTTGGATCGGCCTATCCGTAACCGCCATCGCCATCGCATCATGCGCCGCACAGCTGCAAAGCGTACTTTGGTGAATCATTTCGTTGTCGCGCTGCAAGCGGGCGCGCGCTGCTGACTCGAGACCACCTCAGTTCAGTAAGTTTCTTGTTAGCAGCCTGAGGCTCTCTGGCTAAGAAAATAATGGGACTCCTTGGATCAGTCTATCCGCAAACGAGGAAATTTGGTGAATTGCTTCTTTGTCGTACCACCAAAAAATGGTATGCTCTTTGGTATGGTATGCTCTCTTGTGCATGTGGCTGTCCGGCCAGTCACATGCTGCGCGCGCTACTGCAAGCGGGCGCGCGGTGCTGACTCGAGACCACCTCCTTGCTGGGCGCTGTGGTTCAGTAAGTTTCTTGTTAGCAGCCTGAGGCTCTCTGGCTAAGAAAATAATGGGACTCCTTGGATCAGTCTATCCGCAAACGAGGAAATTTGGTGAATTGCTTCTTTGTCGTACCACCTAAAAATGGTATGCTCTTTGGTATGGTATGCTCTCTTGTGCATGTGGCTGTCCGGCCAGTCACATGCTGCGCGCGCTACTGCAAGCGGGCGCGCGGTGCTGGCTCGAGACCACCTTCTTGTTGGACGCTGTGGTTCAATAAGTTACGTGACTCTGGCTAAGAAAATAATGGGACTCCTTGGATCGGCCTGTCCGTAATCGCCGTCGCAACATGCGCCACACAGCCGGAAGCGTGATTTGGTGAATCGTTTCTTTTTCGCGCTGCAAGCGGGCGCGCGCTGCTGGCTTTAGATCACCTCCTTGTGCCCTCCTCCACCTCCACTAGCGCCGCCAATGAAAAAAAAAAACATATCTAGTAATTAGAATATAACGCCGTAACCTGACATGTTATGGTTTAGTTAAATACGGCGTTATAGTTAAAAGTGGCCGTTTTTAGCTGTAACGTCTTATTTAACTGTACCATAACATGTCAGATGTTCATTAGGTGACGTAAAAATGCCAAATTACTTTATTCAAATAGTTTGTTGAGCATAATTTAATTTTCTATCTCTAATTACTTGATATGTTTTTTTTTCATTGGCGGCGCTAGTGTGGCGTAAACGCTCTTAAACAGGCTAGGAAAACAATGGGACTCGTAACCGAACGGGACCTATCTGAAACCAGAATACTTTAGGCTCATCACCCCTAACCCTTGCATCGGGTTTTTTGACTTGCTACCCTGGGCGGAATACGCCGAAATCGGCATCCACGCGGCCGATGTGCCCCGTGTGTCATGGCTAGACAGTCAGCTCACTATACCCAGCCAATCCTCTTATTATCAGTTGTATAACTTTTAACTACCGATCTCCTTACGTCGATTCTTATTACTTGTAGGGGCGACTTGCTACCCTGGGCGGAATACGCCGAAATCGGCATCCACGCGGCCGATGTCTCCCGAGTGTCGTGGCTCCAAAGAGGCGGCGCCGACGCCGACGGCTTCGTATGGGAGCGCGCCACGAAAGGCCATTACTACCGCGTGGCGTACTCTGCCACGAACAGGGTGTACGTGCTAGTGCTGCCGTTTACAGCGAGGAACGGTACCATGTGGCCGGCTGATTGGGTGCTGGCACATCAGAAGGAGTTTCCAGAACGGCATTTGCATCCGCTCGCGCAGGTTAGTTAGGTTTATGTGTTGGTAGTGGGTTTTAAAAAATCTAAGGAGTAAGCACTTTGCCTTAATATTACCTGATGGTAAGTAATGATAAGGCCTAAGGAGAAAGCGCACTTCACACGTAATATAGATTTCTGGTGTTGTCAGTTTTTTTTTCTTTTAATAAATTTATTAGATTTATTAAAAAGCTCGATGGCGCAGTGGTTAACGCGTCCGGTCTGCGAGTGCTGAGGTTAAGCAACTTTCGCAAAGGCCGGTCATCGGATGGGTGACCAAAAATGTATCATCTCGAGCTCCTCCGTGCTTCGGAAAGCACGAAAAGCCGTTGGTCCCGGCTGCGTTAGCAGTCGTTAACAACCGCCAATCTGCACTGGGCCCGCGTGGTGGTTTATGGCCCGTTCTCCCTATCCATCCATAGGAAGGAATAGAAGGAAATGAGCTGATGATGATTAAAAAGCTGGGGTATTTCGGATGCAGTGCGGGTTCGAATCCCGCTTGTGGATTATTTTCCGAAGCATTTTTTGAAAACAGGAATGGATGAATCCGAGCGTACGTGCGGTGCGTAGTACGAATTCTATTTTACAATTCGATCGCAATAACAAAACCAAAATCTGTGTGGCATTGAAGCAGCGCCTCCTAGTGACAAACGAGGAGAGTTAGAATTTTGCACGAACAATATCTCATTTTCGTTATTATGATCGAATGGCAAATATGACTCGCACTAGGCGTTTGAAATACAGATTCGAGCTAATTAATGTTTGTGTATAATCGGTACTAAATCGGCCATGTTTGTCTCTAGATATCGTTCGCAGGTCGACAGGCGCCGGCACCAAACGACGCTCGCGCATTCCTCGATATCAAACTCGGCGCAGGCGCTGTTGAGCGGTGCGACAGAATAGGGCCGAAATTACTCTACCCTTAACTTGATTTACAATTAATTGTTTACTAGTTCACAGAAGTTAGTTTATATTGCAATGAAACACTTAATACGGATCTTTTCATGCTTATTTTCAATACATGACTGCCATATTATAAATTCTAATGTTTTTCAGTCATCGGTGATCGCCAATGTCCATAAAGTTAAACGCGTTTAGATACCTATGAAGTATTTAATTATCATTAATTGTATTTAAAAAAAAATCAAAGTTGATAAGCATGTGTGTATTTTTTTATTGCACCAAAATATAATGATGTAATCTTGTGAAATGCCTAATCTCTAGAAAAGAAAGCACATGTGCCTATTCACGAACAATTTCGACACTTCACTATAGCATACTAATTACTTAGTTGTGTCTCTTTCTAAAGGTGCTCTTTAAACCTGTTTAGTGAACTTGATCTCTATTGTCATCGAGTCAAAGTTCACAACAGAGTCGATTTGAGGGCAAGCTTGATAGAGAAATATACTTGATCTTATGAAGTAAAGAGATTGTAATGTAATTTCGACCTTATTGCCAGTCTTAGGATTGCTGGCGTAGTAAATTAATATTTTAGTTATTGATAGTTTAAAATTTTATTAATATAATACTTTTAAGTGTACTTGAAATGTGTTCTACATCCGTGATATGTCTTGCGGCTGGGTGAAATATAAATTTTATCATCCCATATTAAAGACTTGTGGGTCAGTGATTATGATAATATGTAGTTCGTCAGCTCAAATCATTGAAACCCCTTTTTTAATGCTCAGAGAAACTCATTGTCGCGTCCATCCGCCGTCACCATCCGCGTCCGGGGATACGTGGATGGGTATGTGGGGCCCTCCCCCCAACTCCCACAATTCGAATATATACCCACTAAAATTTTAGCACATCCCTTCACATGCCGCCAGGGTGATCCGGGACGATCCGTTTGACAGAGTTAATAACCCCAGGAGACATAGTACAAGGTCACATTATTCTGTTAACTGACCTTTGCCTACTTTGCGCTCATTGCCTCACTCCTTGGATACTAGCATGGTTTGATTGAACAAACTTACAATGCATATTCGAATTGCCTTGAACTCGGAACACTTTTAGTTGTCACAGGTGCATTTTAATTACCTTTTTCAGTATTTATTTTAGCTGTTAGGTAGCTGTTAGCATTGTTTATAATTACTTTCATTTAATTGCCTCATTATGTAATATCAATAATTTTAATTACATTAAATAGTTAATAATTTTAAGATTATTTACATGAGTGAAAAGATTATGGTCAGTTTTTTTTGTTTCCCTTAACTAATAATATCAAAAATAAAATGAAATAAATAAAAATGAGTCCAGGTTATCAAGGAGTTGTATTTAATTACGAGGTAGCTATAGAAAACTAGACTTTTACGAAAACATCACAGCATATTGTTTTTTTTAAAGTTTTCTTTATTAGATTAATATGTTGTATTTCTAAGTAAAGAAAATTAAGCTTAAGTATATTTTAAAGTTTATTATAAAGATTTAAGTTAATTTTATTATAAAGGTGGACTATAATTGTAATAGTTAGTTTCTATTTCTTTTAAATATATAATTATAATGTACGATTCATGCCTGATTGAATAACAATGTAAGAAAATGCTCTTTTTGATTGAGTATAGTTTATTGAATAACTTCTAGATTTTTCCATTGGTTTTCATTTATCTAAAGTTTTAAATTTGTCTATTTCGCGCCTTTTCGCACGTTTCGACTTTTTTAGTTGTCTAATTCTTTCTTCCCCTCCAACGCACGGTCAGGTGTGAATAGTTCCGGAGATTAGAATATTTACTTTCTTATTGTTTATATTCAAAATTATCTAGTCAATAGAACTTTTTCTAGATCTCAAGTATTCTAGTCGTTGTAATTGTAACATTTTAAATAATAAACGCCACTTATGAAGTGGCTTGTTCTGTTTTATAAAGTTTATGAAAGAGTTTTTAATATTTGTGCATTTATTGCAAAAACCACTAAATGACTTATAGAATTTTTAAAAGTACCGTAAGACTTATTTTGATTTTTTAAAGCTTTACTAGTATAATAAATACACCGTACGTACAAGATAATAAAAGTTTTTTTATTTATTCATAAATAAAAGTTAAATTACGTAAAAAAAAATATAAACTAATCGTCTTCAAACTTCTCATCTACCACTCCTGGCGTGAACGGTGGGTCACGTACTAAACTCAGTAGCTTGTCCAATTTCGCAATCTGAAAAAAAAATACATTTATGAAAATCACGAAAGTTTTTATTCATGAACTTTGCATTAACGCTCTTGTATTTTTTACTTACAATATAAATGAAATTGTAGTGTTTGTGACTTGATTTTATGTTAATGTAAATGTGGGTTCGATACCCACACAACTGGGATACTTTCTCAAAGAAATTCAACGTAAATTAAGAAGAAGCACATCATCGTAGTTATTTGGAAATGTATTTTTTTAATTTTTCAATAACTAGCTGACCCGGCGGACTTCGTAGCGCTTTGACAGTTTCCATGACAACAAAAAAAAAACATCATTTTGTATTGGAAAATTAAATTGTCGTTTTTAGTATTTTCCGTTACTTATTATTATGTTTCTCACCGTTTAATTAAACCTTCCCTGAATTTATCATCCTCAGTTACCTAGCAAAGGGTTCCCTTTGCCTATGCTATGAGTTTCACAGAGACAGTGGTTTAACTTCCATGAAAGGCTTGGTATTGCAACTTAGTTTAGTTGAGTTGATCTAATGTGCCTAATGTGACTAGTGTTGGTATGAAACCAACATATCAACAATATTCTAATCAATCATATTCTGAAGTATAATAATTTTAATAAGAGGATAAGAATTGGTATAAATACCATTTAAAAAAATACTTAAAATTAGAAACATAAGTAAAATAGATGAGACATACCTGAAGCGTTCTTTGATCAACTCCTTGCGCCTTTTTCGGAGGTTTGCACATAACTCTCAAATTGGGTGACAGTTTCAAAACGTGGCACGTCCCCCTGTAATAAGGAAATAACCACAAAATATTTGAAAAGAACCAAAATGAAGATATAGTTAGTGCCTCCAGAGAGATTTGAACTCTCGACCCCTGGTTTACAAGACCAGTGCTCTAACCCCTGAGCTATGGAGGCGATAAGTTATACTTCGAAATAATGAAACACTTGCTTTGACTGCTTTGTGTCAGTCGGTATTGGTAAGTTTTGTTGAAACATTCCTTTGATACGTGTAAGAACCTAATCATTAACAATAAATAAAATAATAAATACATATTATCGATTTTGCCATATAATGAGAGCAATGCGTGTTTGTCTATAATTTTAAATTTATAAAGCTTAAAAATGCCTTTTTTATTACATTTTTTATTACATGCATTAGAAGCTAAAATGTTGACTTTTAGAATAGGTACTCAATAATATCATTATGTAGTACTTAGGTATTTCAATCGGAATAACGTGGCAAGATAAACTGACGTAGAAGTAGATAAATAAATGTTCGTCATTAATTAGCGATGCCGTCATGCGCGTGCGCGATATTTAAATTAGTTTTGAGGACGACTGTTGTGCCGGTTCTTTACATCGAACATAGATGTTAAGCTAGGTTGGGCGCGATCGATACCAGGATAGGTTAAAAAAAACGTAAGCCATCTTAAGTCCGGCTTATCTTAACGGCGGCTGCCATCAAATTTTATGTAAAAATTTAAGCATTGTTTTTTATTTAAAATCACTACGTATGGTCAACAACGAAAGTCACTAAACACTTAAGACCGTGTCATAAAATCATGATAGGTTGACAAGCGCCTGTGCACTTTACACACGTATACAAGCTTTAACATTTTTTTATTGTAATTTTACGGTATGACAGCTAGGAATCAGGTGGTCTGTTTAAACTGTTGCTAAATACTAAAATCAGTTACTGACCCCTATGTTTAATGATTATAGGGAAAAAAATGTCGATCACTGGTCGATCACCTACTAAAGTGTTCAGCAACTTTTGTTGCTGACTGTACTTACTTGGTGTCTCCGCACACGATAACTGGCAAGCGGGAGTTGAAGTCTATTCTAGTCAGCTTCTTCGTCTTCTTTGACACGACTGCTTGTACGCATATAGGACGGTATTTGTTGACGTTCAGATCGTACACGTAGACCTAAAAATGTTTTTAAAATTAAATGTATTTCACTTTTTTTTCATGGTATGTATGAAGGATGGTAAATGACGATAACGAATTTGCTGGGGCACGAGCCTTCCCAATGAATGAAACCACCAGAGGAAGAATGAGCCACAAACCACCACGCAGGCACATTTTTTTTTATATTAAAAGGAGGCAAACGAGCAGGCGGGTCACCTGATGGAAAGTAATCGCCGCCGCCGCCCATGGACAACCCGCAAAACCAAAGTAATCGAAGATGCGTTGCCGGCCTTGAGGAAGGAGTTGGATCTTGAGGAAGAAGTAGGAATTGGGAGGGGGGAGGGGTGAAAAATGGGCCTCCGGTAGTTTCACTCACCAAACGAAACACAACAGCAACGAGTGCCATTGTTTCACGTCGATATTCTGTGAGAGGTATAGTATTACACCGGGCGAGCCGGCCCATTTCGTGCTGAAACGTAGCGTGGCTGTAGAGCCACGCTACGTTCCACATGGTTTCTGAGTGGTAGCACTCAGAAACCATGTGCGGATTGGCGGTTGTTAACGACTGCTAACTATGTAGCTGAGACCAAACTGCTTTACGTGCCTTCCGAGTCACGGAGAAGCTCCTACCGCCCGATACTCTAAATAACACTACACATTTACAGAATACACTAAACATGCACACTAGTTTAGGTCCAAGACACCGTACTCGTACAACAAGGGTAGGTACGAAGAATCGGTTCACACGCGCTCTATACCAGGTACAGACATGTACCTGGGCGCTTCTCTCCTCCTCCACGGCCCGGTCTACCCGAGCCGAGGTCCGAGCCTTTAGAGGCACCCTCGGGTGGTTCTGCTCCCCGATCCGATCCGAACTCTTCGGAGAATCTAGTAGGGTACGGGGACGCGCACTAGTGCGCGATGCCGTTCCCTCTAGAAAACCTCCGAAGGTGTTTCGTTTCACACGGCTTGAGGAACCCTTTAAGTTTCTCGCCGCCCCCAAACAAGCCCGGTGAAGCTGAAAATGCAGTCTAAGGCAATCAACAATCTCTCTCCAAAAAAAAACAACGTAGAAGCTTGAAATGAGAATTTGGTTGCAGACCAAGCGCGTTTACCACTGCGCAATTGAGCTCCACCAACTTCATCTCGTGTTAGTTTAATGTGATCGAAAGATGAATAAAACTGGCACTAGCAGAGCGTGGGCAGCAGTGGGGACATAAAATGAGCTGATGATGTTTACCTTCCCATCGGCGGTGCACGCGGCGAACACTGTGCTGGAGTACGGAGCCCATTTGACGTCTCCCACTGGTGAGCCCAGCTCGAACATGAACAGAGGTTCACTGTCAACAGAATGTTGTGTTAACAGAAAATATGGAAGATAACTTTTAAAATCCAGTGTGAGCTACGTCGCGTCGTATAGGATTTTCACAAATCTCAATGCATTCAATGCTGTCTGTTGTACTAAGCTGCTACAATGCTTGTTTAATTTTTTGTGTATAGATATCACGATCAAAGTAAGATAGTTATTGTCACCGGTTAAAAATTAGAACTTCGTTTATATGAGTCGCGAAATGTCTCTAAAATGTGTTTTGTGTGTATCTGCATGCGTGCGTGCGTGTGTAAAAAGAATATATTGTTGTAATTGTTGTAGTGTACCCTCGTACACGGGCATGCGGTGTCGTTGCGCAGACAATAATGCCTGTAACTATTAGACTGGTTGTCTAACAACCAGAGTACCTACCTACAAGAAAAAAAACGTATTCTCTCCCGTCCACCCAGATCTTGACTGGCGCGTCGCTAGAGCAAAAGGCGTAAATGCCTATATACGAGTATGTGACTCTGACTATTAGACCAGTAGTTTCCCAACTAGATCACCGACGAAGTCAAAACGTTTGTATGTAAGAATAAACGTATCCCTTCCATCCTCCCAGATCTTGACGCGCCAATCGCCAGAGCAGGAGGCGCAAATGCTGTCCGTTGTAGAGTATCCTATAAAGGGTAGGTATGTGACTCTGACCATTGGACCAGTAGTTTTCCAACTAGATCACCGAGGAAGTAAAAAAGTTTGTTTGTAAGAAAAAACGTATGTACTCTCTCCCGCCCTCCCCCCAGATCTTGACGCGCTAATCGCCAGATCAAGAGGCGTAGGTGCTGTTGTTGTAGAGTTCCTGTATACGGCTATATGACTCTGCCCATAAACCAGTATCTGTGATACTGGAGAACCTGAGAACTTGTGAATGTAAGAAAAAACGTACTCTTTGGGGTATGTGAGTCTGACCATTAGACCAGTAGATAGTTTCCCAAGTAGATCACAGAGGGAGTAAAACAGTTTTAATGTAAGAAAAAACGTACTCTCTCCCGTCTTCCCAGATCTTGACGCGCCAATCGCCAGAGCAGGAGGCGTAGATACTGTTGTTGTAGTTATTGTAGTGTATCCTGTACACGGGCATATGGTGGCCTTGCACAGAGCGCACGTAGTTCCTGTTGTACTTGAGGGAGCAGGTGTGCACCATGCCGTCCTCGGTGCCCACCATGAAGATTTCTGCCCTTTCTGGATGGAAACAGATGCAACTGCCGCAACCTGGACAAATGAAATGTGACCTCGTGAAGAATAGACGATAATAAAGGTAAAAACTACTGTTAACACCTAACTACTAACGGTACCTATCTATGGAAAGATAGAAAACAATATGATTGTTACACGGTCCGTTTCAATTTAAACAACACAGCATTAGGGAAAGGAAGTTGAAATTTACAGTTTCTAGTTTTATATAATTGTCACAAAAATGATTATTTAACATGAACGCCGCCCCTGATGTCTGGTTACGCTGTAAAGGCCATATATAGCCGCTCAAAAGAAGCAAACCTTTCCAAAATAGAAAAAGAAATTACTAGCCATCTTTTAGGTATACTTTGTAATGTATAATCCTTTGTAGTACCAAAGAGACTCATTGATCTTGAAGGCAAACCGTCTAACAGCCGAAATTAATAACCTATCCTCAGCAAGAGATAGGCCTAGGTACTAGAGATTTGTTGCTTAGTTATTTCTGTTATTTATCGGAAAATAACAGCGGTTGCTAGGTAACTAAACTAAGATAGGCCTATCTCTTACCAGAGATAGGTTATTAATTTCGGCGATAAGTAGGTAGTTTTGCGGGACAATGCAACAATTACTTATTGTAGGTATTTTTTTAAATATTAATAGTCTGCAGGCGGGCCGCCTGATGGTGTGATGGTGAGCGGTCACCGCCGCCCATGGACATCAACAACATCAACAGCAACAGGTGTTGCTTTTGTATTACCGACCTGATAAAAACCTCTTTACACCCCTTTTGAAAGAGTCCATGTCCATGGAAAACCTTAAAAACAAAAAACCATACCGTGCTTAACAAATGTAATTAAAAAAATAACAATCTAAATTTCTTACTATTGACATTGACCATGGTGCCGTCAGGACCCGGTATCGGCGGCACGTTGGAAGTCAGCGTGATGATGGTGGTAGCCTGCAACTCGCCGGGCATCACCGCCCACTGCACCACGCGGCCATCGCCAGATATGGAGAAGAAGGATGCTTCGCCGTCAATCATGCGGGCGCCCCATCGGACCTGTGGTTGTAATCTCATATCACCATCATCAGATTATAAACGTTCTACTGCTGAGCTTAGGGCTATATGTAAAGACGCCTGTACGGACTATCCAAAACTGTTAAAATTCTACAAGAAATTATCAACCATATGTCACATGAATAAAGTTCGTTATGATTAATACTCGAACACTGAAGAGGAGCAAGCAGAGGTCGATAGGTTAAATTCCTTAGAGGAAAACGTAAATACAATGGCAGAAGTCACTTTTAATTGGTAGGAATCCAATTAAGGCGAAGGGTAAGTTGATAACTGCTAAACTGGATTTTTTTCAAACATTGCGGACCTTCCGACACTAGGCAAACATCTATTATTTAATAATTGTGCACTACTTTTAGGTTTGTTTTTGTATTCATTCGCTAACACCAGAAGTGGCCATTGTTTGTGAATAAATGCGATAGCCCGTTTTGTGAATAAATCACGCAATAAAAAGTAGTGCACAATTATTAAATAAATGCTATGGATGTTTTCCTGTTATCGGACGGTACGCAATGTTTAAAAAAAGATCCGGTCCGTTAGTAATTGTCAAATTATCAATTGGTGGCGCTAGTACTTGGCATCTATTTTTGGGTTTGTTTGTCCGTCTGGATAGCTAACACCATCTTAAATCAAAATGTCGCCATAACATCAATGTCTGTGCATTGTTGTGTACCGGCAGCTAGAGGTAAGATAACCAATGCCTCAATAGTTGAGGATTCTGGGTGAAGTGCGCTTCGGCCTTATCATCACTTAACATCAGGTGAGTTGAAGGCCAAGTGCAATGATAACATTAATTGAGTTTGATACCCTTCGCAGGGTCCGTGGTCTCAGGGAGACAGGGAGATTTAGGTATAGGTTACTTAGTATGTCAGTACTCACCTCCCACACTATGTTGCTATGTTTATCTTTGACTGAATCCGATTTGTACTGATACGACGACTCCAGAGTGAGTTGTGCGTTATACACACACACGTTGCCGTCGTAGAGACCTGTGTTAGTAATAAGACCGGTTGTAAACATGGAACCCGTAATGTGCGTAAAAAAATTTACGTAGTATTAGAATTAGTGAAATCGAAAAATCTCTATGCTTTATTTTATTATAAATCTACATAAGTATTATAATTATAATAACAATAAAAGAGCTTTATTTATTCCTAATAATCGGACAAAAGTTGATTGCAGAACACTTTTAAGGTTCGGCGATACAATTCAACTTCGGAGCCTAAAACTAGTAACCTTGTTGATAAGTTTGCCGGATATGTTTTAGATTATTAAGAAAGATAGCTTTACGTTTTACTAAGCTACTTTTGAGACCTAAACAGTTTCATAAAAATATATTTTTTTAAAACCTCCATATATAAAAGTTTTTTAAAAATGTGCTGAAAAAAATTCCACGAGCAAGATTCGAAACCACACCCTATGACATACCGGGTCAGGTGCACTACTACCAACTATGCTGTCGTGGTATGAAGGCTCTTAAACTCACCGACACAAACAAGGTATGGCGTCTCCTTGTAGACATCCAGGCATATGATTGGCGATTCCGTTATCACCGCGTACTCCGGGAACGCTGGGTTCTTAATGCTGTAGAGGCAGAGGCAGCCGTCCTTTTGCTGGTTCGTAAAATCAACTGCATCAGAGAACAGTGGACGATGAACCTTAGATTCACCAAGAGGTATAACGGAAAAAGTCCTGGTGGGAAATTTTCCTATATTTGACGTTGTAAGAGAAAAGGAGAAAAGAAATGCTGAGTGTGCTGGTACTTTTCAGTGCAGTCTCCTGCCCCTGTAGACATACGAACCAATGGCGTAATGGCAATTCAGAGTGCTTAGTGCGAGTGTCATTCGCCATATCACGAAACGAAAATTAGTATGGCATTGAAGCAGCGCCTCCTGGCGACATAAGAAAAGAGTTAAAACTTTGCCATACAAATTCTCGTTTTCGTTAACGTAATCGAATGGCGAATGAAACTCGCACTTGGCACCCTGATCCTAAAGGCAAGCGCAGGCGTTCGTTAACGTATGCGCAGCGCACACGCTACAACAGAACGTAATGCATGTAAATCCGTTACACCTAGTTACCGAGACGCCTCTTCGAAAAACGAAAGTTTCTTGCGCCCATTAGTCTCTACAGCAAAAAAAAATGTATACACTATTCATTTTATTGTAACGATGACATGATATCAATGATGGAGAACTTTGCCTAGCAGTGAGACATTCATAGGCTATTTACTACTACACTACTTATAAACTATGTTTGTCTACGTACACGAGCCGTAAGCCACAGCGAATAAGTCCTGGTAATGCGAGTTCCACTGCAGGTCGCACACGGCGTGGTTGCGCATCGGTTCGAACTGGAACTTCCACAGGGGTAGCAGTGAACCCATGCCTTCGCGGAACTCGTCTGACGGGTCGTCCCAGTATCGGTAGTCTTGCGCTAAAAAATTGTTTTAAGCTTAATTTTTTATATATAGTTAAAGTTTAAGTTTAAGTCATAGTTTAAGTTTTTGTATTTAGGCTAAGTTTTATACAGCAATAAATTATCTTATCTTATCTTATCTTATATTATATTCCTTACGGGTAAATACTTTTTAGATTGTATAATAAGTAAAAAGATTAACTTGTTGAAAAATGGCAGAAACCTAGGTAGCATTTTTGGAAAAGATTTTGTGATTCACTTGGCTATCGCATGAAAACACAATGTATCTCACAAGTAATTAGTAAAATAAACATAATATTATATTAAATTAGATTGTTTAATGCGATTGCCAAGTCAATCTATTTATTTAAAACAAATGATTTTTAATATTGATACACTTTATAAGATGTTGTTAGGTTAGCTAATTACGTAATAACTTAAGACAGAAGGTCCCTTAAGTAGGGACTGAATAAATTAACCGACTTGGTATTACATGATCTCACAACTTTTTACGGTAGAAGAACTGAGTAACTTTGTAATCCTATACATTTATATGGGATTACAAAGTTATTTATGCAGTTGGTGTATCTAGAAAACTGGAACAAAATTGCAAAATATTTTAGTCTTTCCTTGATTTATACACTAATAAACACTAATTGCATTCTAAATTTGAAACTTCTATGTCTGCTAGAAGTGCCTTAGAGTTTTGATGATCGGTCAGTCAGTGAGTGAGTGAGTGACAAAATTAAGAAACTTTGACTAGTTATAATTCTTAAACTACTGGTCCAAACTGAATGAAATTTGAAATATACCGTATTTATACAATGCCTGCTTGGTTACTGAAAATTCAGGCTTCTAGTTTTATCCACAACGAAGTTATAGGGGGTCCAAAAGGCCTGAACTCTTTCGAGAAAAGGATGGTACGGCCGTGCCGCTTTTTTGCTCGACTTGGCGGGGGCACTGCCGTGCTCCCAGATATGTGTTTTGGTAGCGATAAATTGTAAATAGTCGCGATTGCGACTGTCACTTAAAGATCAATAATAAACCAGCGGGCCTAATAGTAATAGTAATTGTAATAGTATACTTTATTGTGAAATGTAGGTTAGTATTACAAAATTTATAAATAGATGTTAATATTTCATATAATGTCTCATTACATTTCCACCTTTTACAAGGTACACAATAGGTTCAAACACAGGAATATCAAATAAATTAAATTATATAAAAGTAAAATGTTTAAATAATTTTTAACGCAAATTTTGTTGCGAAACAAATCACAAAAACACAAATGTTGAATAAATTTCCACGAGCAGGATTTGAACCTGCACCCTTCTGACATACCGGGTCAGGTGCTCTTCCAATTGAGCTATCGTGGTTTTAACCAGCCCGCCGAAATTATTCAACACTATTTACTTTTTACTTTGAAAGCCAAAGGCGCCCATTCAATGTCAACAACTACCGTCATTAACATCCGATCATAATATTTTTACAAATACTAAAGATCAGTTACGATCTTTAAATCCTGCTCGTGGAAATTTATTCTTGTTTGTGTTTTTGCGATTTGTTTCGCAACAAAATTTGCGTTAAAAATTATTTAAACATTTTATAATAGCTTGCCTACTTCTTAACTGATCTTTAGTATTTGTAAAAATATTATGATCGGATGTTAATGACGGTAGTTGTTGACATTGAATGGGCGCCTTTGGATTTCAAAGTAAAAAGTAAATAGTGTTGAATAATTTCGGCGGGCTGGTTAGAACTACGATAGCTCAATTGGAAGAGCACCTGACCCGGTATGTCAGAAGGGTGCAGGTTCAAATCCTGCTCGTGGAAAATTATTCAACATTTGTGTTTTTATATAAAAGTACAAAATATGAGATGTTAAATTTGCAAATAAATCAACTAAAAAGCCTAAAAGTTACCAATGTCATCATAGATGTTCTGGTTGACCAGCCGCTCCAGAATGGCCCAAGCCTCCCGAATGCGCTGCGCCAGCTGCTCGTCGTGGATTTGTTGCGCAGACTTAGCGTGTTTCGCCGCTTTTTTACGCAACTAAAATTAAGTTTTATTTGTATTGAATTCGTGAGATTTGCAACGACTGCTTGGCGAAGGTTTTAAATATACAGACAGGTACAAATTGCTCGATATTCCATGTTCTAGAAGACCAATAAATACGTAGTTTGGCCAGATAATTCTAACACCGTAGCAGGAAAACCTCAGTAAAAGAAGGAGAAGATCTACGGGTTTTCATGAACTGATAAAATTACTATCTTATCTCTAATTGTCCGATCAAAATAATGCTATTAATTCGTTGACGTTATGGCAACATACCTACTTAAATAAGTTGGTGATAGCGGGGTAGGTGGATATTAAACAAGTCCTACCACCAACTAAACCGCATATTAATTTGCACTCGGGATCTCACTAGGCCTGCTCGGTGGTTTAACCAGTAGTTCTCAGAGGCGATTTAAATTGTTGTAAAGTAGAAGTCGTGTCTCATCATCATCATCATCATTTCAGCAAGTGAGGACCCACAGCTGGATATATGCCTTTTAACACGCCAACTTAGCCGGTCTGTGCGAGGCTCATCCACTGCTCACCAGCCACACGATATTGTCGGACCATCTTGCAGGTTCCGTGCTTCGGAAGGCACGTTAAGCCGTTGGTCCGGGCTGCATTAGCAGTCGTTAACAACCATCAATCCGCACTGGGTCCGCGTGGTGGTTAATGGCCCGTTCTCCCTATCCATCCATAGGGAAGGCTCGTATCCCAGCAGTGGGAACATAAAATGAGCTGATGATGTTGATGATGATAATCTTGCAGTTGGCCTGCCTCCACTGCCGATTCGCTGTGAGTATACATAGTTTAATTACCCTTTTAGGCTTCTCATCTTCTTTCTCCTTCAGTTTTCTAGCATAATCTTCTTGGTAGAAGTCGAATATGACGCATTGGAGTGCTGTGGAACCAAAGTTGGCACGCGCCGGAGGCACCGTTTGCGTGTCCACAGACTAAATACAACATAATGATCCCATTAATTAAAACTGAAAAAGATCTACCTGGAATGAAAAACTAAGAAGAAATGAGTCAGGTAGATACAATTCTTACATTAAATTCGTGCGATGCTAGCGACTAACAATTAGGCATAAATCGCGCCAAACTTCTATTCCCCTCTGAAGTTGACGCGATTCGCGTCGCAGTAGTAAAAAATAAGCGTCAGTAGGGCGAAGGCGGGGACGAGTGGTAGGGCCTGACTGTACAGCTGCGCAACGAAGCAACTTCAGAAGGGACTAGAAGTTTGGCGCGATCTATAAATTCATTGAAACTATTTTAATCTGTATCTAGTTTTCGCCAGACTAGGCATATTCTGGATAACTTACTAACGTGGACCTTCATTCTGAACAGAGATGTACGAGATTACCTATATATGTTTTTCAATGTACAATACTAGCATAATGTATGCCGCTTTAAGTGTGGCCATCGCAATTAATGGTTGCTTGCGATACCAAAGGTATCATGCACGCTGTGCCGATGCTGAAGCTGGAGTTTTTTAAACTGAAATACATTGATGCAAAACAATGCTTTTTTGCAGCAGACTTAGGTATAAGAGTGGAGGTCATCAATCATATTCTGTGCAGAATTATACTACGAGGCCACTTTGGCATTGCTAATAAAAGAAACACAATTTAAACACTTTGAAAAACTACTTACTCTTCTAGGAAAGTTGTATGTGAGTGCTGCTCTCTCGCAGAAGTTGAATTGGTTGGCAAGTTTTTTAACTCGCGGTTTGATGTTCAACAGCTCTTCACCAACATCGCCTTCAGTAGGTTCCTCCTCTAGCAACGAAAATATAGGTTAAGTTAAGATTGATCCTTTGTTGTTGTTGTGCAACCAATTAAGTTTATCATATCATAAATTACGTCGCCAAATTGGGAACTAGCTTACATCTAAATGTTGGATACATTATATTGTTATTTATCCGACATTTAGATGACAGATCTGTTGATCTACCCTACAATTTTGTCCCAAAATTTCTGTTTATCGCATCGCATCTGTTAATACTCTGAGCAAGAGAAACATAGCGCAGGGCGCTGCCAAATACATTACTGATTTCAGTGTTAACAATTTTAAGTGATCAATTTTAGTGATTTTTTCCTTGATAAAATAAAATAAATCTAATTATGGCTCACTTTGCTCCGCTTCAGCTTCCTCTCCTACCGCCTCAGCTCCAACTTCACCCTCCACATCTTCAGCAGGCCCTTCAGCGGGTGGAGCCTCATCTCCAGCTGCTACTGGTGCCTCTTCATCTGGCACTACGTCCTCTGTGGAAGTTAACCAATCATCATTATTATGATTATTATCTCATCCTATAGACGTCCACTATTCAACAAAGGCAAGTAAAGCAATAATGTTTCGTAGACTGAGTCTTCAAACAAGAGTACGGCCTGCCTTTTAGAAAGCGGTACCGATTCTTGCAATACCAAATACCAAGCTTCAGTTTCTATGGTTCCAGGCCCTGTGATTTCACTGAATCTAGCAGGTACCTCTCAATCATACACAGCAAAGCAAAACAAGGCGGTTAACGGCAGAAATTAGCAATAATTAGGATGGTAACCATCTAGTGGGATTCTGGCAAACTTCCGTATATGAGATATGGTATCTAAAGAAAAGTATCGATACTATACTCATGAGTAGTATCGCAACAAAAGTGATCGATACCGGTATCGTACTCGCATCAAAAGTATCGAGTTACTCGGGTATCGAGTACTTTTTGTTTGGCATTCAGTGTAAACAAAAAGGTAAAATAGTACTTAAAAGCCGTTTATTAAAAAAAAATATTACCTCAATCCAAAGTCATCACCCGTGCAATCAGACAAAAATAGTAATTTATTAACCCTTGAGCCAAATATAGTCCTCAGTTTTGTTTTAGTGGAGTCATGACTTAATAATAGTCAAGATAGAACTGTAATAGGGATGTGTTGGATACGACGAAAAAAGTATCGAGTGTGGTGAAAAGTATCGATTCTTACTCAGTATCGTAATAAAAAGTATCGAGTATACTCACGTATCGATACTTATTGCGGATCCCTACTGCACTGATTTAAAGCAGCAGTTGTATATATAGTAGTGTTGGTCAGTTTAAAATTAGAAAATGCATATTTATTAAGAAGTTCGGCAGTTAAAACTTAATAGTAAAATAAACAAAAATGAGTCATAAAAAACAATGAAATGGATCATTGAATAAATATTGAGCAGTAAAATAACTAAATGGGCAGTTACGTGTGGGTAGTTAATAAATCGGAATTCGGTAAATAAATAGTCGGTAAGAAATCTCATTCTAAGCAGTTCTATAAACAATGAGGTGGTAAAATGTATTCCTCGTATATTAGGTTATTGAGCACCACACACTACAATCTTATGCCGCTCCCCCCTTCAGTGTCTGCGCTCCCCCTTTCTTTGACTGGCCCTCGCTACACTGCGCTTCGCTCGTAAAAAAAAAACTTAACCTAATCCACAGTAAGGATTTCTGTATTAAGTTTGGAATAATAATAAATAAATATAAAATAATAAAATTAAGGGTTAAAGCAACCTAAAAGTAATTACTGTAACGTAAAATAACGCCCCCTTCTAACGAAAATTTATCTCTCTTTTCAATCGGTTCGGGTTCTGGTGTCTCCGCTCCCTGTGAACTGTTGAACTATTTATCTAACTGCCCATTCCATCATTTTTACTAGCGATTTATTTATAAGACTGCTTACGTATTTTTAGTACTGATATTGTAGGATGAAATAACCGACCAATTGTTTTTTATTACTGTCTATGTTTTACTGTCGCACTAATTTACCAACAGCCGATAAATAAAATAATTGCCCATTATTTTTTCAACTAATCATAATAACCTCTCGAATGTTTATATAACAGTTTAAAAAATTAGTTCCCTAAAATAAAACTATAACAAAACTAAGAATTTTTTTCAAACGATCATCATCTCAACCAAATATTTCACAAAATATTCTTGTAACCCACGAACCAGGAACTCCATTTTCTTTTCAATTTCTGTACCGGATATCATGTTACAACCCGCCTTACGGACCGAACCAATTATATGTTAGTTACTTAAAAACAACAACAAACAACCAATTATATGTTTCCTTTTAGCATTATAAAATTACTAGCTGACCGGCGGACTTCGTACCGCTTTAACAGTTTCCATGACAACAAAACAAACAAATCATTCGTCCGCTTAAGAACACCAGTATCCCATGATGGACCCCTATAGCAGCGCCACCTACTGGGTCCAATTGTAAATCTAAACCATTCTCGAATCCACTTGAACACACACAGAAAATTTCATCCAAATCGGTCCAGGCGTTTAGAAGGAGTTCAATAACATACACACGCACAGATCTTGCAGGAATGCCTTAAATCTAGATTTAGTAGAATTACAACTAGATTTTGATTTAACGTCTTGCACATCATCGATTCATATTAAATCTCGAATTAAACAAACTTCTAAGTTAAACCGGCACCTAGCTCGGTTTAAGGATACATATTAACCTATTTAGCCCGACCAGGCGTTTGTGTGTTGTTGTAAATGAACCTCTAAAATATTATATTAGGGTACAAAAAGACCTTCAGCTTTGGCTTCCTCAGCTGGTGGTGGAGGCTCCGGTTCTGGTTCTTCTTCTTCTTCTTCCTCAGCCGAAGATTTCTTTACCTTGGCACGCTTCGGACCGACGTCATCGAAGCTAGTCATTCCTGTGGAGATCAAACTAATATGAGTGAAATCAACCAGAAAGTTTTCGTTTAGAATTGATATGAATTGGTTGATAGATTAGTCTTCAGTTCAGACAATATAGTCAGTTTTGACATTCTGTGAAAATTATCGTTAAGTTTGAAGTAAGATCGAAAGTATGGTGATGCAAGCAAACACAGTTCCTAATTATCATTTATTAATGGGCAAACGAACTGTTGTCATTTGTTGGGTGGAAGTAGACGGTATTTTTATTCGACCGTATCTATCTACCTATCTCTTTTTACCAGGCGGCTTGATAATGGCACGGTAACAACGCTGCTTTATGTCCGCAGATAGTCTAATTCAGTTTGTTCTTTAAAATGCCATCGCATGTTACATGCCCGTTGTGAAATAATAACTTCGACAATATAATTCTAGTCATTATTAATGAATTATTTATGCTGCCTCCGTTCAGATGGCCCAATAAGATAAAGCAGCGCATATAAAATATCTTACAATTATTGTTACTAATTGGTTACATGAAATAAAAGTGAATAAAAAGTGCTTCATGAAGACATCGGCGGAAATGGCTAAATAGCTCCCCATCCAAGCTCTGCGTCTGAGCAAGCTATTAAAAATAATAAAGAATTTGATCGGCTAATCAATCACACGGTCGTATCGGGCGCGGCGCGCCGCCGCTGGTTTTAACCTATTCTCGTTTTTTTGTTGCTTCGGAAGAGATCTAAATTATTTGGTACTTAGAAAATATCTGTAGGTGCGCGTAATCGCTTAAAAACTTGTCACGGAGGAATTTACATTTATACAAAGACATTTGTTTTTGTTTAATTTAAATAAAAACCAAATAGTTTTGATTTTACATAGGCAGGTACCATTTATTAATTTTTTCATTTTATTTTGGGTTTATGTGGGCGTGCGGCTTTTGCTTGACGTCATATTACAACGTTTCAGGACACTGCGGCCTTTTGCTTGCGTAAAATTCTCGTCTAGGTACTATGACGTCACCACTCGCAATCGCTCAGCAGCACTTTGACGTATCGAAATATTAATTTAAATACCTTTTCTTTTTACAGATGATAAACGAAAAATTTCTGGTTATTTCCCCTTTATTGCTCTCTTACATTACGTAACCAAACAATCCGCACTGGGAGAGGGTGGTGGTAAAAGAATTCGGTGCTTGCCGTTCGCAGTCCACAGCTCTCCTCGTGGCAGAGCAGGGATCATCACATCACCATAAACAGCTCAGTTTATGTCCCCACTGCTGGAGCATGAACCTTTCTTATGGATGGATAGGGAGAACGGGCCATAACGGGCCACGCTAACCCATTGCAGATTGGTGGTTGTTAACGACTGCTAATGCAGCCAGAATTAACAGCCTTACATGCCTTCCGAAGCACGGAAGAGCTCGACATGATAAACTTTTGGTCTCCTCCCACCTTTGATCTTTCGTGGCTGGGCGAGGGAAGAGGAGGAAAGTCCCACATAAGCTAGAGACGCCACTGGCCCATATGTAGGCTGTAAAACAGAATTTTATCTAGTTGGTGGTGAATAATGGCTCGCTTTTCCCTTGTGCCGTTGTTCATGTATGAAGGTCGGAGCCTGGCAGTTTGACTTTTGTAAGCTGACGATGATGACGATAAAACTGTTACTGTTTTGACCGAGCCAGTGATTCATTCACAAAATATCTCGACAGTGTCATGAACCTGATATTCTGAAACATTTCAATGAAATCATATTTCATTCTTATGTAAATTATCAATGGACTCAATATTTCGACGAAAAAACTCTACAACGACACGCCTGCAGCTCGGTTGCGAAATAACAACGTCATTCGAATGGAATTTTAAGTAACTACTCCTGGCAAGGTATTTCCATTAACTGTGTTATTGTTGTTTATTCTTTCATGTCACGATGACTACAGAATTTGCTTGGTTGATAAACATTTACTTTTAGAAACACTGATTATTTATTCAAAAATTAAGTCAAGACTTCGCTGAAGTATTTATTCTCTTTTGATTTTCGATGTTTTTTCTGTTTATTCCTGAGAAATAGTTTTATGTAACACGGTACGCTATAATTCGTAGTCGCTAATGACTCGAAGTTTATTTCGACTTTATCAACGTGAGCCCGAAATTTAATTTTTGAGAATCCTGTCTTTTCAGTATCGGTAGCGCATTGGCGTGCATGCTCAATTAGCGTTCTTGCATATAAAACTACTTTCACAGTGCCGGGTCATCGTTTGACTAACCAAATTAATTACGTGCTTATGACAACAATCTGGACCAACGGCTTAGCGTGAATACTGAAGAAATTCTGAAAAATGCGCTTTCTGAAGGTTTTCTATCCAAAAACAACATTGTGAAAGAGGTTACACTTGCACGATCGCAATCTGAACCCGCTAGCCCATCTAAATGTTTTAATTATTATTATATCTGTGCATTTTATTTCACTGTAGGACCCACGGCTCCTTCCTTTATTTCTCTTTATTTTGTTCGCTGCTGCGGTATGTCAAAGTTAGAATTTGTTATCTAGATATCAATTAACTAACGCTTAGCTTAGTCAACATTCTCACCATAACCAGCAGCAATTTGGGCCTTAGCCTCCTCAGAGTCCTTGCGTATCGCTGTCCCTTGAAACACGTAGAGTGGGTATGCCTTCCCATAGCTGGGTTTGGGCTTAGTGACGAACTTCCCTTGGCCATAATGATAAGCTACTTCATCAGCCACCCACTGAGGGTTAATCGTGGTCAGTATACGGCCAACCTCCTCTTCCAAGTCCTGTGATAGATAAAAGAAAATGTTAATATTATTGTTTTAAACATAACCGGATTTGAATGGCCTGGTCGGATATATTAGATAATTATGTTTTCTGAATAAAAAGGTTGAAATAAATAATTGATAAGTAACAAACAAAAAAAAAACATAACGAGATGTAAGGCACTTCTTCAGTCAGCACCAAATTGATGCAAGCCTCCTAAACTGTCCAAACTATATTCACTTAAGTTTGAGAGAGCACGAGCTTCGAGATACACAAAAACTACGAGAAAGTACAAAACGTATAGAAAGATCTTGAGAAGTTCTTTTCCAGCAGTAAGACGAAGAGGGTTAATAAAAAAATAAACGATTAGTGACGTTTTCATAAAGTTATCCGTCTTTCTGTCTAAAACCACCCTTATAAATTGATCATTGACTCTTACCGCATCAGGTACTTCTTCCTGGTCGTCTGGCTTGATGAGCGTGCGTGGTTTCAACCAGTCCAATCCCTCGTCTTCCACAAGGTTGCCTCGTGACTTGTTTGCTGCCTCTTTCTGCTCATGTGTCAGATTACATTGTCATTACAAGGATAGTTTTCACAAAAACCGTGTGAAAAATGGTACAATAATTTTTAAAGGATCTTAAAGACAAGATTTGAGTAAATGAAAGTAACTACATATCCCATTTTCTGTTATAAAGAGTTAGTTCGACTATGGCCGATGCCATAATGATCACTGATGGTAATAATTAATAGCAGAATATTTATTATTATAAATAGCTGTAGCAATGCTACTTATAACTGTTTCTTTCGAAAATGATGATACACTCAAAAGACTGCGTCACGTGAATCTTTGGTTTTCAATCCTGTTGAGGCTTTGTCGTTGTTTTTATATTAATCGGCATCGCCATTGGAAGAGCCGTTGCCGGACTGGGAATGGTCGTGGGTTTGAATTTTTCCTTAAGCAGTCTCTCAAGTGTTATAACACTTATATTTACAATGATATATCATTTCAGAAGATTCTATTTACTAAATTCAAATTTAATGAAAGGACTGTTATTATTAGGTACATTAATTCATTTTACACTACAGGGACATTCTCGAACCACCACCAACATTGTCAAGAACTCAGGACGAACACATAGTGAAATTCATTTAATGCAAGTGATAGATAACACAAAAGGCTACTGATAAGATAAACTCACGTTAAAACGAATATTACTATGCAAATTGGTTCGTGAAATCATTGGATAATTGACGGTATTAGAAAGACAATACAAACATATACCATACATATATAAATAGTGCAAATATGCAAGTGGTGTCATGCATCATAGCATAATAAATCTATCTAGTAGACTTATTGATTACAGCAGGTGCCACATATTATTTAGAACACATGAAACATTTAGACATTGCGTAAAAAAATATAGTACACTGACCACTTGGTAAACATAACGATAGTACAACAACAAATAGGATTTGCAAAAAGATCATTATAAAGTGAGTAAAATTTATTTTGATGAAACCAAAATAGCTGCAGACGAAACGTTTTGCGTAAATATTTACATATCCAAGAGTGCGGTGCGTCTACTTACATCAATACACATAAGAGTCCTCTTCACAAGATCCGTGTGCTCGTCAAAGTTCATAGCACGTTTCACAATTTTTTTCAACATTTTCCACAATCTAACGAACTCAGGTTACACTAAAACTAGCTATCGCAAGCACGAAAGCTTTGGCTGGTACCAAATCAAATACTGCTCTGTTTCTATCATTTGGTGTACCCCGAAGATTTACGACTAAATATTTAGGGACTATTTGCATATTGTTAAGTCTTTATTGGCTACGGTCATGTAACTTGGATTGTAAATATAATTCAGGGCACTTTTAGTTAGGCGAGGCAAGCGTAAACAAATGATTAGAAAGCTTTGCGTGCACGGATTGGTATGGATATAATCTTTATACCTTTTAATTTGATAGCTCCGATTGTATTGTTCACGCAGAAAAGTATAGTACTCACGTTAGAGTCGTCTTCTGATGATATAATTTCATCTGTTTCTTCTATATCATCCATAATAGGTATTTTAACGTTTAAAAGCAGTACTGCATCACACCGAGCAACGATGTCTTGGGCGGTACTAGTTCATGCTATGGGCGGTCTAATCGAGTAATAATCTGCATTGCATGGGTAGCGATAATGCCGCTAATGTTTCGGTATGCCACGGTAGAGACGGCCAAAATGATTTTATTAATTTAGTTTTAGTTAATTTTTATACTATCATGTGGATCATATTGTTTAGTAATACAACAATAATTAATTGAAGTAACGATACAAAGTAACGTAGGTACGATATTTTTTATAAGTGAGAATACAATCGCAAATTGCAGGTATATTCGTAGTTTTTTATTAGAGTTTTTAGTTCGTCAATCACATAATTGAGTGTAATGCATCAACGGTAAGGATATTTTGTTTAATAAAGTAAAAATTAAGTCCATTTAAACATATCGTAGCCTGTCGTATTCAAAGGGCGTTTTCGATTTCAACATCATTAGCTTATAAACGTCTCTCTGTTGAGTTTAGGCCAACATGAACAATAAGTATATGGCTATTTTTTTAGTAAATTTACATTTAACTATTATTTGTTTAATAAGTATTTTGTTTTTGCTGACTATACAAAGTTGGAAAATGGCAGCGCCGCTGGGTGTGTCGCCAAATTCTAATTAATACCCGTGGCTGGTGTAAGGTAGCACAGAGCAAGGCTCACGACATCCGCACGCGTAAACCGACCATAGAGATGGTCCGAGACCCAACCCTCTCGATACTTGGAACTAAATCAAATATTGACTTAAGTATTAATAGGAACATGAATCATGGCTGATGTCAATTTAACCTTTGTAGTGACTACTTTTTAGGAATTCCTTGAAGTTGGACTAACTAGCGTTACTCTGAATTATTTGTATTACTTACATTAAGTAATTCCGTTTTTTTCTCTTATGAATTCGGATTTACCGCAATTTCTGTTTTAGGTTACTTAATTCAAGTGCTATTGCAAGTTGACTCATTGAAACTTAATTTTTGGTATTCGTAATGATTGTGACTAGAACCAGCAATTACTTAATCATGCGTCTCCAATTTATTAGTTTTTAATCTACTATTAAGGTACACCTACACAACATCCTGACTTCGCCTATCGCATCTTTAGTATATTATTATCGTAAACCCAACGACTCTGTCTCTAAACATCACTGGTCGTAGTCAGTTCGCTATCTCGTAGTACTCTCGTAGTCAGCTATTTTCGAGTTTCGTTTGCAGTGTTGAATCCCATCTCTATTCGTTCTCGTCAATTCATTTGCAGTTGCTACGAAGCGCCAGTACTTAAGACGCTTTACATAGACACTGCGGATATTTGGTAAGAGTTTGTGTAGCACCGTTGTTGTAGACTACGACGTTTTCGTTTACAGTGGAACTACGTAATTAAATCAAAATGGATGTCGAATCAATGGTAAGTTTTGTGCATTTTGCATTCTGTTAGAGTCTTGTGTATTTTTGCATTATTCATAGATTTAGATTATGATAGTGCACAAAGTTGTTACATTACGTTTAAAAATATTTCTAATTTCATGCGGTTGGTTTGATTTTGAATCTTTGTCGCTTGACTTAAAATATTTAAATTTAGTATAAAGGGTTATTAACTAAAATGTATCCGAATTCGATGACAATGGCCTTTTTCAATAAACAAATGTAATTAATTTTATATAATTATTGAAAAAAAAAATTATATTCGAATTGAAAACTTGTAGAATGTTATATTATAATGTAAGTACATTATTTTGGTTGCTTTAATAAATGGTGAAGTAATAACTAACTTTATTCGTATAGCTAATTTAAAAAAAAGTTTTATTAACTTTCATGGTTTTAGGAAACATCAAAAGTAATGGATAAGCAATCTGACAAATTTAACTGATACTGACTAGTTTTTATTTGCTAATTAAATGCTATAATGGTTTTTCAGAAAAATATAATGTCTAGGTGTACTCTTGGTGATATCTTTTAGTACTAAGTAATTTATGTTAATAAAATATGAAGAATTAAGAGAATTGTGGCCATTTAATATATTTAAATATGGTTAACTATAGATAATTAAATACGTTAACGTGTTTTTATTCTCACGATTGATACTGTTTTTGAAACGTTTGCTATTACTAAATCATAGTGATTGGTTATAATTAATAATAAAAACTAAAAAATATATCTATATGTCCGTATTTTTTGTATAAGTACATATATTACAGATAATTTTAAATAAAAAAATGTTCTAAGGACATACTTTGTATAACTTAAACAATTAAGTGAATTATATCCATTTGATATATTTATGATTTTCTATAGATAATTGAAAAAGTAGTTACGTGAACGTGAACTTATGTTCTCACTGTTGCGTTGGTAATAAGCTTTTGAAACGTTTGCTATCATAAAATTATAGTGATTTCGAGTTCGTGACATTTTTGAGACATTTTTTTTAATAAAAAAATAGGCTTTTGATAATATGACTTTGAATAATCTGAAAAATTAAGTGAATTATGCTTATTACAAATTGATATATTTATGATTTTATCTGGATAATTAAATAGATGAATGTGGATTTACATTCTTGAGGTTGAAATTTGAAATGTTTGCTATTTTTTAAAAATCATAATGATTGATTAATACTCGACGTGGGACTGTTAAAATCAGTGCCAGTGACTGAATTGATAGGAAAATATTGTGATTTAATTTTAATTTTTGTACCTTTTTCTTGCGCATAAGCGGCAGTGGGCGGTACGACGGGAATACAGGAGCTCGCGATTTCGATTTTCTCTTACGAAAATATAAAATAATGAATTAGTGACAGTTTAAAAAAGAGAAAAGAAAGAAAAAACCTTTTATTTGTCACTTTAAAATATTAATAAAAATAAATACACATTAAAACAAAAACTGATACTAAATAGTTAAAACGGCTTCTTCCTTAACGCCAAAAAAATAGAAGAAACGGTCCATTCGGTTTTATTCCAGTTTAGGTTTTTTAATACATATTTTACCTACACTTGAGAACAATGTCTGTAATTTATTACTAACTAATAGCTGACCCGGCGGACTTCGTACCGCTTTGACAGTTTCCATAATTGAGTTTAAATATATGTATATCAATGGTTTCCATGACAACAAAACAAACAAATCATTTTGTATTGGAAAATGAAATTGTCGTTTTTAGTATTTTTTTTATATAAGTAGCCTATGTTACTCAGCGCTAATGTAGCATTCTAATGGTGAAAGAATTTTTTAAATCGGTCCAATAGTTTTGAGTTGCAAACATACATACATACATACATACATACATACATACATACATATATACATACATATAAAAATACAAAGGTTTCCTCTTTATAATATTATTAGTATTAGTATTAGTGTTAGTATAGACAACAAAACAAACAAAACATTTTGTATTGGAAAATTAAATTGTCGTTTTTAGTATTTTATTTAATATATTTTTTTAATATAGCCTATGTTACTCAGCGCTAATATAGCATTCTATAGCATTATATATAGGGTGTGTTTTAGCACCCTCACTGTTCTCGTTGTACTTTGCAGTTGTAGTCAGGGAGGTTTTACAAACCTCTTCCGAGGGAGTCTATATCCGCTTCCGTACAGATGGTAGTCTTTTCAATCTGGCCAGATTCAAAGCGTGTACCAAAGTGTCGTATGCACTGATCAGCGAGATCATATATGCCGATGACCTGTGCTTTTTAGCGGAATCCCCAGGTGGACTTCAACAGCTGATGTCACACTTCCACCAGGTTTGCTGCAAGTTTGTCCTAAAGGTCAGTGTCAAAAAACGGAAGTGATGTCCTTGGACATCCATGGTCGTGAGACACTGGCGATAAAACTTGGTGAAGATATGTTGAAGCATGTTGATAAGTTCCGCTATCTGGGAAGTATGATAACATCCAAGTGCGACCTTAATGCTGAGATCAATAGCAGGATCGGTGCTGCTGCTTTAGCATTTGGAAAGTTATGTTCAAAGGTCTTCTGCTCGCACGATTTAAAACTGGCCACAAAAATATCTGTATGTATGGCGATTGTGTTTTGCAAGCTTCCTATACTCCTCTGAGACATGGTGTGTGTACCGCCACCACATACCGATTCCACCTTAAATGCCTTCGTAGTATCATGAAAATCAGATGGTGTGATCGCGTGCGTAATACCGAAGTTCTGCGATTGGCCAATGTTGGTGATATTGAGTCTTACCTAATGCGTCGGCAACTCCGGTGGTGCGGACACGTCTCACGCATGTCCGCGGAGCGTGTGGCAAAGCGCATCTTTTACTCTGAACTGAAGGAGGGCACGCGTAAGCGTGGTGGTCAACTCCTCAGGTATAAAGATGTTCAGAAAAGGCATATGAAGAGATGCAATATCGACCCGTCCAAGTGGGAGGGTTTGGCGGCGCAACGCTCGGAATGGCGCGGGTGTGTGAAGAGGCAAGTTCGTGTTTTCGAGGAGCAGCGTAAAACCAACCTCGATACAAAACGCGATGAGCTGAAGGCCCGGCAACCCGCGTCAATCCATTATAATTATGCTGATGTTAAGCTTACGTGCGTTCAGTGCGCACGCTAATTTGCTAAGAAGATCGGTTATGTTAGCCATCTTCGGGCGCACCAGCGCCGTGCCGACTAGGAGTCGAAGTGGTCGCTATGACCGAAATCGGTCGGACCAACCATCATCATCATAGCATTCTAATGGTGAAAGAATTTTTGAAATCGGTCCAATAATTTTTGAGTTTATTTGTTACAAACATACATACATACACAAAAATACAAAAGTTTCCTTATTCTTTGTAAGTTTCTTTATAATATTAGTATAGATATACATATATACATAAACATATATCGACATCACTAATCAAGTTAAATAGCTCTCGTGCCATTTGTTTTACTAACAAGCTAAGAGAGCGAACTCAAAAGGCGTAAAAAGCGCGCAAACCTCACTTTACATACAAAACTTACGTTAAATGCTTGTCCGGCGAACGCACTCAATATTTGCATAGCAAGCGGACAGGAGATAGACATAATTTACTTCGTGTCCAACGAGTGATACTCGAGACAAACACACGTAACATCCACTTTGAAATAGTAAGTCGAATGAGGTAAGCACGCGTATCCAACCCTTTTTTAGATGCCTCCGAAGCTTTCTGTACAGCAGGCACGAAAGTATTGCAATCTTATCGCGTGATTGGTATTCAAAATTAGGGCCGTATCGTTTTGTGGCCTTTGCGTTACCGATAGCAGTAATCTGGCATAATAAGAGCTTTTTAATACTGTTTCCGTATCCTGTATTGCCACGCGATATTCATTTTGCGTTATGACGTCTTAACAGTAGCATGGTTTTTCTGTTGTAATTTTTAAAGTATATTTAAAAAATATATAAATTGTTATTAGTGTTTCACACCCTGCTAAGGTATGTCATGTTCAGTCATTATTGTTATGTTCGTACAACTTAGTTTGTTAAATCGTTTTTATTTGTAGGCAAGTGCGGTTATATTTATGGTTTATGTAGATAAGTGTTATACCGAAATAGACTATTGTTAAAACCGATTTTATCTGACATTCAGTTTAAACTTTGACCCAATATTGGTAAACGTATTCAAACTACCTATCTAAAAGATCGCAACGAATATTTGCATAATTCGAAATTCAACCTTAGATAAAGTAAATAAACCTCAAAGTTAAAGGTCCTACAGGCTAAGTAACAGGGTGTTATTACTAATTTAAACAGTAGCGTGTTCAAAATACAACATTTCAATATCAAATAAAGATAGGCAGTCGTAAACATTTGTAGCAAATTGGTTTCCACAAGGACACACAGCGTGCATTGACGTCAACATTTTTGACATACAAAAAGACACTAAATCTAAAAACAGACATACACAATGGTAACAAACATAGCTGGCAATATATCTAACGGTGATCACATAAAACGTACTTGTTTTTTATAACGAAAGCAGCTTGTCTTACCTAGCTTCGATGCTCGTATGTTTTTGTGGATGTTCCTAATGCTGTTGGCCCAATGTTTGTAAGTTCAAAGCAGATGGACATGCCAATAGGCAAATGTTGGACGCCACACGGACACAAATAGCGGTCGAATGACAGACAAGGACGGACACAGACACAATGAATATATACAATGGTACGCCTGCGACCATGCTGAAGCAACACCGTACTCACTCTCATTCGTTTCAGGAGAATTCCTAGGGTTTTCTCCGACTTTTTTCGCCAGATTTCTGGCAATTTAACGGGCTTGCTAAGCCCTGGCAACCCAGGCATCTAAATCAGGTATCAAGTTGTTTAGTTTTTTGTTGTTGGTTTACTTTGTATTTGATTGTTTAGACATTTCAATGGCCAGTCTTATAAAAATAGTAGGTAGATGATCGTGTAAATTGTATAACTAAAAATATATCGGCAAAATTTGAGGTAATATATCTACAAAGTGGCGAATCATATTTTTCATTAAGTACGATAAGTTTTTGATTAACACGTACTATATAAGTATTTAGGCGAACAGACGTGTTTGTGAAGTTATTGAAAAGTCACGAAGAGTGATTTTACCTTTTTTTGTATTTTGTAGCAACGCATAGGAATTGTTCCATAAATTCAAGTTTCGGCGAATTGACTTGACGTGTATAAGCGAATTGGATAGACGTGTCGTAAATATAAAATGTACCGTTTCATTATTAGTTTAGTATTAGTTAAAATAAAAAGTGTTTACTAACAAGCGAAATTAGGTAGTAGGTAGGTACTAAAGCAACAAGTTTGTATAAACAACACTCTGTATACGGTGTCTTGTGAGTAAGTAAGTGCATGCATTTGTCTGTTATGTAAGGCAAATTTCTTGGTAGTAAAAGTATTGTAAGGATCTCGATTTTTAAACACCTTTGTACTTGAAAAAAATTTAAATACTCTGCACAATTTTGCATGAAACTAAAATTAATATCATCATCATCATCAGCTCATTTTAGTTTTCAGTGCGGATTGGTGGTTCTTAACGACTGCTAATGCAGCCGGGACCAACGGCTTTATGTGCCTTCCGAAGCACGGAGGAGCTCGAGATAATAAATTTTTGGTCACCCATCCGATGACCGGCCTTTGCTAAAGTTGCTTAACCTCAACACTTGCAGACCGAACGCGTTAACCACTGCGCCATCGAGCTCCTCGAAATTAATATAATGTCGAACTATCATTACGGTTTTCCAAAAGATGGGGTCGGAATTTACATGGCTATTTTTGATGTATGAACTGCTGATAATTGAAACTTAACAGAAAATTTAACTGTAGTACAAACACAAAGGTTTCAAAAATCGAAATTTACCATTTCGGCGGTGTCATTTTGACGTTCATTGATCTCCAACGGGGTAGCGTTGCTTTAGGTCTTAATCTGACCCGAATGGTAGGTGACGATAAAGGCAAAGATGAAAGCGCACTTCATCCGGAACCCTCAACAACCGAGTATCTGGCTATCTTATCTCTAAATTTATTACGACAAATTTAGATAAGCTGGTGGTAGCTAGCCGGGCTGACTGCAAACAAGCCCTTCCACCACTGGGAATCGAACCCGAGGCCTCTGGCTCTAAGACTGATGGTTTACCCAGACCACAGAGGTGGTTAAAATTAAAAGCGATTAAAAGATGTCGTGAATAAAAAAACCTTGAAGTATTTGGAAAGGTTGTGTTGTGTTGGCTGTTATGAACAGTGTAAACTAGACTTTATTACAACAGTCATAAGAGCTCTTTAAATACATGTAAAGATGTACTCGGCCTTACTGTAAAAGTGGTTCTAAAAGTAGGTAACTACAGACTATAAGTCTGCTGTTGTTCTATAAGCGTTTGATCAATAAAATTGGCATCAATATAGGTAATAGGAAAATATGTCTATATCACATTATGTAAGCTTTCCGATTACATAAAGAAGATACTCTTTCGATTAACAATATCCTTTTTAAAGACGACCTTTTTCATTTTAAGTAAACGTAATAAAACATTGTGTACTTAAATTTCAGTTACTGTTTACGTACTTATCTTTCACTTTGAATCTATTTGTTTCTATAGCTACATTATTCTGCTTAAACACTTACCTTTTTCGGTGCCATTCTCGAGAATTATTGTTGCAGATAATAATAATGCCACATTTATAAAAAAATACAATATAGCATTAAAAGCTTTGATACCAAACTTGTCGTCCCAAAAGTTTGACAAACGCGTAAATAAGTTTGACGTGGAGAAATAGGAAGGTGATTACTGCGCGCGCAGATTTAAGGTTGCCATGGCAACGGGGGTGCACTCATTCCCTACCCCCGGCCCCGTTACGTAATTTGGCCTTCTACAAGCTTCTCCAAAGGCAGTGTTTTGTACGGTGCGTCCTAGCTTTTTGCGAATATACGTGTTACCATCGGCTCCCTAGGTAATTTGTGTATGATTTTATTGTTCTTTCTATTCTATGTTGTTATGTCCGTAAGTGTTGCATGAAAACTGTGTGTTTTGTGTGGTAGTATAATCAAGGCGAACATTGCAAGGACATTGCCCGGGCAGAGCGAAAGCAGCTGCATTGTTTCTATAGATATTGATAGTGTTCGTTTAATAAATAACGATCTTGATGAGTGACGTCATTTATAAATGGTACGACCTGGAAATGGATAACTGTTAATTCCTGTGACGTATTGTTTATTTAGCTTACTAAAGATCTGATTTTGAAACATTTACCGTATTATTAGTTAATTAAAATGGTCGTTAGATATATTGAATGTATTGTATTTACTATGTTCTATTAATTTATTAAGTTATTTAAAATGTTATGACAGATGATTCATAAATCTAAATTATTGATCAAAGTTACATTTTTATTGCCAAGCCAAACAAATCAAATCAAATCAAATCAAAATAAATTTATTTGGGACAAAACAATTCAACAAACATACAGATAAAAATGGAAAAAAATCATAAGACAGTCCCAAAACGGTTCCGACTCATCAAAATGCTAGCCTTAAGGTTAGCGCTGATCTTCCGTCGGAACCGGTTTAGGTGATGCTACGATAGCAACACAAGCGTAACATAAAAAGTATAAAATATAAAAAACAAAAATGGCCTAAGTACAAAAATATTTAATTAGAACAGAAAAATAAATATTAATAATTATAGGCTGTATACTCTGAATCCCTAACTCTATTTTAAAAAACGGTAAAAAAATTCAACAAATATAAAACGGACCTTAATACACTTTACCCTACCTGGAAACACAGGAACAGGACTTCCGGCTATACATAATACTAAAATTGACTGATTTACTGATCTAAAATTAAGTAGCAAATTCAGTTGGTTCTATGGAAATCTTATAAAAGGCAGTATACAACATCTAGACCATAACAAATTGGGTTTTTGATAGTTTTTTTGATGACAGAAAGCCGGGTACTTCCCTCTTACTTACTTTACTTACTTACAAGATGTTCTGAATGGGTAGTAGGTAAAACAAATATTTTTAACGATTGTACAGACGTCACGTCAACCTATTCAAAACTGTCAATAAATGTTCAACCATATGCCATATATATAAAGTTCAAAATCTATTGGGGAAATTTGACAGATTGTTGTGGTCTGATATGCAGGCGAGTGTACTTATAAAAATAAAGATATCTTTACTTTGACTAAACCCTCCACGCCAACATCTATAAGCTATTTGCCTTAAGGCGAAGGGTAATAAGGCACACTAGCGCCGCTAATGGATTTAATTTGATAACTGCTAAACTGGATTTTTTTTCAAACATTGCGGACCTTCCGACACTAGGCAAACATCTATTATTGAATAACTGTGCACTACTTTTAGGTTTGTTTTTGTATTCATTCGCTCATTTAATCAATAAATACTATGGGAGCTTTCCTGTTGTCGGACGGTACGCCGCAATGCTTAAAAAAAAGATCCGGTCCGTTAGTAATTGTCAAATTATCAATTGGTGGCGCTAGTGTGCCTTACCCTTCGCTTTAAGTAAAAAAACATTAAAGCAAATATCATTGACTATTTCAGGAAGCTCTTTCTGTACCTGCGGATAAAGCAGGCAAAATGGAAATAGCTGAATTAGCGCAACGTATCGATGAGCTCCTGCTGCCTCTATTCCCAGATCTAGACGACAGCGGGATCGACAGCGACAGCACAGAACTGATGGATATGTCCGCTCGCCAGCTTAACGAGAGGCAGGCTATGGTAAGTCTACTCAGTACTGTGGTAACTTTATGAATAATAACACCAAAATAACTGAAGCTGTGTATTTTATCAAGAAACGAATTACAATACAGCCTTCGCTAGCTGTCCCAATATCAATAATCCTCATCTTCACTTGTTCTTTAAACCCTCGCCCGCCATATGTACGCACGGTCGTACGTAGTAAGGTGGCCCGCTAATTATACCTACGGCGCGGGACGGGTTCTTCCTTTTTTCTAAGCTTCTACGTTATAATTCAGGTCACGTCGTGTTCCACAGAGCTGCCCATAGCAAGGAGTCCCGATCACTACAGTACCACAAAATAAGAAGACTGCAACACAACACACACACATAGACAACCGCTCATGGACACGGAATCTCGCAAAAGCTGTGCTCCGGATTGTTCCCAGCTGTTAAGGCGTAGGGTATGGATTTAATTTGATAACTCCTAAACTGGATTTTTTTCAAACATTGCGGACCTTCCGACACTAGGCAAACATCTATTATTTAATAATTGTGCACTACTTTTAGGTTTGTTTTTGTATTCATTCGCTAAAACCAAAAGCGGCCATTGTTTTTAAATAAATGCGATCGCCCGTTTTGTGAATAAACCACGCAACAAAAAGTAGTGAACAATTATTAAATAAATACTATGGATGCTTTCCTGTTATCGGACGGTACGCAATGTAAACATTGTAAAACAATGTAAACAATGTAAAAAAGATCCAGTCCGTTAGTAATTGTCAAATTATCAATTGATGGCGCTAGTGTGCCTTACCCTTCGCCTTAAGAGATTCTGTATCCGTGAGATGGTTTATGTGAGCGTTACTCGAGCGCGGTATGTATGAAGCTTACCCTCTGCAGTCTCCTTATTTTGTGTCAGTATTCCCTCATCTTACCTTATCTTAGTGAGTCAATTGCCTACAGCCCTCTACTCGCGGTCGCGTTGCCCCTGCCCCCCTGTGTTTAGTGGGTATGTCGCTCCCTTTTACCCCTGGATGCTATTTTCTAAGGCTCCAGGTAGAAAAGAGGGATGGAAGAATCGCCTCCTAACTTTGGCACTTGTATCCCAGTAAGGGGAATACATCATCATCATCATAATCATGATCATGAGAGTATCTGGACCCATTCCTGGATATTTCCCTCTCTCTTAATTCGGTATCGGCCCTGGTTCTCTACGCAAGGACTCGCTTCGTCCAACGGTGTGCATCCATTCTTGTAATGTGTTCTGCCCACATTCACTTTTTATTTGCTATCGCAACCGCAAGGAAAATTCATAGTGTCAAAATAATGAGGCAGTTTCAGGCAGAATATGGGCGCGTCTAACTTGATTTGCACTCGAACTTGCGCCTTTATCTCTTATCTAAGTGGGGCCTGTCAAGTTTAAGCGCGCCGTTATCTCTACTGTCTATTTTGTAAACATTTCGGAGGTACTAAATTGTATGTGTATTGTTAACAGTATAATGAGTATAATGAAATAAGCAGCAGTGATGAAGGATTGCCAATGCCGGTGCCTTACCGGCGTGGTGGTTTCTATGACAGGTCGAACGAAGACGACGATGCGGTGAGGGTAAGATACATTTTGTTTCTTATAAGTGGGCAGGGAGTCGTCAGCGAATAGGGTGCACGTTGTTCTTCTTTAGGACATCTGTGTTAGAAATAGGTTCACGTCAGAAATCTCTTACGCAGCTTTGGGGAGTGAACCACAACTTCCCACATTAAATCTGTTCGGCTACCGACGACGCTTCAAAAATGTAACAAATCGAAAGACAAAACCCAATTAGTTCCCAAACCCCAAGTAGTAAGACATTCAGCATTTTTTGTCTATCTACATCATCAACGCCTCGGTGGCTGGGTGTTTCGGATTTTTCAATGCAATGCCCGGGTTTGTGACCACTAACTAGTATATGGCGAGCGTGGTTAAGCCAATAACCATCAAATGTAAAAATAACTTGATTTCAATGATTGAGGCCTTTGGGCTAGCTAGGGACAGTAAGCTTTACAAGTGTACTCATATTGGATAAGAGGACTAAAGAAAATAAAATAACAAACAAATTACAAACATTCCAGGAAGCGATCGAAAATCTACAAAGGCAGCTGAATGAAGTGAACGCGCCTATTGTCCATCGTCCACCAGAGCGTCACCGCTCTTACTGCAGCCTTAACGTAGACGCAGACTATCACCGCTCCTACCGCAGTCTGAACGTAGATGCAGATCGCTCCTACTGCAACCTGAACGTAGACGCGGACCGCTCATCACCTCCCCTCTACGAGGTGGAACTTACAGCGTCAGACGAAGACGATGACGCCTCATTACTGGAGCTCGTCATCCCCATGCAGTCGTCGCGGTACAAGCGCGTGCCGACAGCTTCGCCGAAGAAAGCAAAGCCGAAAACGTCGAAAGGGAAGCCTAAATCCTTCCGATCGTTCTACTACAACTTCATATGCTGCATGCGTAAGTAATTTGGTAAATTTCAAAATTGTAAAACTAGTCTTTGTTATTTAAGTTGGTATATAATTAGTGCAAACGTAGTTCTAGCAACTCTTGTTGGTACAAACAACATCAAAAGTAGATGATCAAATTAAGGATATCAATTCTAATGAAGAATAAGATTTCCATCTTATCCGTCGTAGCGACTTCGTTTCGTTATGATTGAGTTGCTAGAATTACGGTTTCTTTACTTTGTTAGTCTTAATAATTATTTAAATTTATTAAACGTAGACTTTATTTTTAAATGCATTGTTTAATGTTATACATGTTATAAATATTTAATGTTAAAGTTATCAGCCCATATTTTATTTTCAAAGCAGAACGTAGGCGTAAAGCTTTCTGACAGATATAGAATGCGAAAAAGAAAATCTGTTTACATTGAAGATGGGATAGGGCTAAGCGGTGTAGATGGATATGATATAATAGGATTTATCGATGCATTTTACTTTTATGCTATAAAAGGCCGAAAAGTTTAGGTTACTTTTAGAACTCCTTAATTCAGGTATATACCAACAATCAGGATTTTGCATTCAATCCGTTTAAAATTTTACTTCTGTAAATAATAATTATCAAAAATATTTTATTTTCTAAATAACTGTAAAATCAACAGAGATTATTAAAAAAATTGAGCTTACATTGCTCAACCTTTCTGGAAAAAAGAATGGTTATCATACAAATATTTTTATAAAAGTTTATGAAATTATAAATTATATAAAATTGATAAAATATGTATGAAAATGTTAATCTATCAATTGACTTAGTTTATATACTGTCAACATTGCCAAGTCAACTTTGATCATGAGGGTTTTAAGCACTATTATCTGAGATATAATAGTCAGTTAACTTAAACTATTCATATAGGTACTATATTGTTCTGAGAAATTATCCTGTTTGAAATATTTGCCAAAAAAGTTAGCATTCGATAATAAATTATTAAAAGAAATGATGATCAATTCAAGATTGTAATATTATTTAGTTTTAATTTAACCTAAGAGTATTAAATTATTTTAGTTAATCAATAATGTATTTTTATAAAATTATTAGGAATTTTAACAGGGTGTCTGTATAAACACAACAGCCTACATTTTTTAATTAGTTTACTTATAAATTAATTTTAAGTATTTATTTTGGAATGTGTAAAAGACTGATAGCTAAAATTAGCAAAAGGCCAAGATTTTGCGGACAATTTGATAGGTATCTATATTAAAATTATTCATAAAAGAGAACATGAACTCTTTACATGAACCTTTTACGAAAGTATGAAAATATTTTAATAGTATTCTGCATTAATTAAATAAACTGAGTTAATAAAAATAAATGATAAAAATATTTTAAAACTAAAAAACTTTTTAGTTATTATAACTATAAGTATATATAATTTGGAATTTATTAATGATAAAATATTCAGTAATTAAGTTACCATTTATTTTAAAAAACTGCAGGTTTTTTAAAATATTTTTGTAAATTGTTGTGTAAGAGGTTCCGCTGTTAATGAGAAAGTTTAAAATACAGGTTATATGTAAATAAATACGAACGTCCTGCAAGGCCTATGTAGGTACATGCTTGAACAACAAAGCAGATTTACTCTTTCATAGTTATAGGTACCTACCTATTATTTATATATTAACTTCTTTTTAAATAAAATGAAAAAATGTAAACTCTTTTGGTGCATATTTGCTATGAACCAAGTGACATAGTGTAAAAAAATGTCTTACTATGGACCACCATAGCAAATAATTAAGAAAGTGATGTGATGATTTGTTAGTTAAATTTCGTAAGAAAAAAAACGATTAAAAGCCGAAAGTGGAATGCCTAAAAAGTGAAATGAATTATCTGCAGTTTTGTACTTGTTTATTTTAATTAACTTTGTATCTGGGCCTGATAACATCTCTCTCTATAAAAAAAGAATTTCTAAATCTATTACTTATATGTCTTAGTATAACTAAGTACCACACTTATTGAATATAATATGATAACCCAATCGTGCATAATAATGTAAAGTAAATACGTGTAGTGTCACTATTGGTTTAAACAAAAAATATTATAAATTCACAATAAAATGTGTTGCAGTTTTATTTAAAGCAATTTCGGTAAATTCAAATTCGAAGATGTTTAATAATTATTTTTTTAAATCAATTTTAAGCCCTGACTACGTAAACCTTGGAAACCTTATACTAATAAGAAGCCACTAGACCCTCGGCAAGGTTTCTTTTGCAATTCGCAGCAACCCTTGTTCTAAGTCCGATAAAGTACTCGTAATATAACTTACTATCTTGCATACCTTGGGAGAGTTCGATGGCGCAGTGGTTAACGTGCCCGATCTGCGAGTGCTAAGGTTAGGCAACTTTCGCTAAGGCCGGTCATCGGATGGGTGACCAAAAATTTATCATCTCGAGCTCCTTCGTGCTTTGAAAGGCACGTACAGCCGTTGGTCCCGGCTGCATTAGCAGTTGTTAACAACCACTAATCCGCACTGGGCCCGCGTGGTGGTTTATGGCCCGTTCTCCCTATCCATCCATAGGGAATGCCACGAGCATTAGGGAGCATTAGGGAGCCCCAGCAGTAGGGCCATATAATGTGCTGATGATGATGACGATGATGATGATGATGATGATACAGTGGAAAGATTCTGCCTAAATTTTGGCTGGACCCTTATACTTACCTATTTCTGCCGCCAGGGTACTAGATTGAGTGAAATTACAAAGCGTAGAATCAAAAGTACTGATGGTTTAGTAATATGCTCGTGACATCAATGGTAATGAAAGCATCCAAGGTCTTCGGTGGTGATGGTGCTCCATCAGGCTGGCTGAGTGATCGTTTGCTGGCTAACTAACATCAAAAAAGAACATAACAACAATTATAAGAGTTTTGTGTTCCCACAATTAGAGATGGTTTCTCAGTGGTTGAGGATTCGGGGCGAAGAGTGCTTTCTGTCATTTTTGACATCTGTGTTATAGGCATTCATCATTGTGTTTTGATTTTGTGTTATGTTTCGAAGTAAGATCAATTATTTTGTTATTATACCCCCCAACCCCTCGAGTATCTCAGCAAAGATGTGGGGCTTTACTAAGCCCTCGGCGGACTTCTTGAGAAAATTTGAAAAGTGACGTTGCACTGTTTTGTTTCATTTGCCAACACTCATGCACACTCACGAACACTTAACGGTTAATAATCCACCATTATTTCACATTAATATTCGACATAACACAAACTTTAGAAAATAAAACAAAACCGCAGACATGACTCTTCACTTTCCCGTCAAGAAGTCCTCAATTAAATTTAACGGGCGAAGGTGGTACCTATATCAAAGAGTATTGGTAAGTTAAACCCATGGTGCATATAATTTTCAGTAGACTGAAGCCATCGCTTAACTCAATATTTTCAGAAGGATTATAATTAGGCCCGACTAACGACTCAGTCAAATATTGAGGTACCTTAAGGGTACCTTTCAATAATATCGTAAAACATAATTAGAGACATTATTAAATATATATTTCATTTCTCATGCTCGTAAAGTTGTTCTTTATGTCGAGAGAAGGCTGCATAAAAAGGGTTTTTATGCTCTTGTGCGTAAAGTAATTTCTTATTTTAAGACTAAGGCAATTAGGCTTTACAGCCACACAATACACCTTCATTTAACTGATATATTTTTATGAGATTTAGGTTATATCTTAATTTAATTACGATAATATGTATTACTATCTAAATACAAATTTACGATTAATACGGGCGTGCATTTACGTAAAAAAATATAACGCAAATAATTATAATAACTTGGCATTACGGCTCAGACCATAGTCGAACGTCACATAGTAGAAAATTAAAAAAAAAAAAGAAAATTAATTAAATTTTCTTGTTTAAGCTTAATCTTTGTTTTATTTCCTTGCAATCTTAGAATAATAACGCGTTATTATTCTAAGTACATTGTACAATCTGCTCTCATGATCGCCATTTTAAAATGGTTTTCGAAACTTTGGTCTACCAGTATTTAAGTCCCCACACAAAATGTTCGGTGCTTTTTTAAACCAAAGCACAAATAATTAGAATGCAGGTTCAAAAAGGTACTAAAGTAAGCCAAAGCTTTCGACATTAGTCTTGCTACTCATCAATAGATGGCGTCAGTGGAAGCAAATCAAGTTTTAACCATTCCGTAATAATAATTATAATAATAGGAGTTATGTAAGTCGCAGTCGCAGTGATATCATGTCATGTCTATCTCATAATATAATTATAATGTCACTAATATACGAGTACACCAAAGACAAAGGTAACAAAACGTTCGAAATATTAAAGCCATTTCTCAATAAAGCTGTTTCTTACAGGACTACCTATGACCTATGACCTATGTACCTGTAAATGAAGGGTTGAAAACAAAAGACAGGGATGTTGAAATTACATTTATAATTGGGTATTTCACAAATTTTAGAAAAGTATTGGAAAATATTGTACTTACATATTTTCTTATATCTCTTGCAAATATCATATATATTATAATATAATATAAGTAATTTAATAAAACTCAAAATATTATACATCTTCTTTTCAGAAGTAACAGAACTAAATATCTTATGCAAGATAAAAAAATCAATCATAAAAAAATACTTCTTACTTTACTTCTTAACTAACAAAAATCAAACAAGTCTTTGTTCTCTTCTCTTATAGATCTAAGTTTAACCACCGGTGAGCGGCTACACCTAGTTCTAGCCGCTATGATTAAGGCTAAACCTGGTTCTAACCGAAGATAAGTAGGATACATCTAAGTTTAACCGCATGCGGCCGGCTGCACCTAGTTGTAGCCGGCTAAAACTAGGTGTAGCCGCACTTCGGCTATGAGCCGTAACATATACACATATATATTTTATGCATATTTTATGAATTTCCGCAAAGTAACGCCTGATTCCGTTAATTATTTTATTTTTCCAAACGGTAACTAAGTTGTTAAGTACTTTCTTTATTTATCATCAATGCTTGTCCACTTAGTATGTAACGCCTCGGTGGTCGAGTGGCAGAACGCTCGGCCTATACCAAAAAAGGTCCCGGGTTCAATTCCCAGGTCGGCCAAAGTGTGTTTTGGTTTTTTTTTCTGATGCACAGCCCGGGCTTGTGATCATCAACCCTCATTTGACAAGCGTGGTGATTAAGCCATTACCCATCAATTGTAGCGATGACTTGATTTCAATGATGGAGGCCTTTGCCCAGCAGTGGACTGTGGAACAGTTATAGGCTATTTACTTACTATTAACTTACTTAAATGTAAATTGTGTATTTGTTATGTAATGTCAATTTTTTTCATTATTTCTTCCTTTCAATTCCCTAGTTTACTGAGAACCCGCTCCGTAAAGGGTGCAGCGTGGAACTGGCAGTTCCGCGTTCATTAACTGCGCCCCTAATTGTGCGCCATTCTTTATTGCGCTATTATGTTTTTCTTATTGAGTTCAGTCTAATTATACTGAATGTAATGGTAATTTCATACTGAACTTCTTACTAAGTAAATAGCCTATAACTGTCCCACTGCTGGGCAAAGGTCTCCATCATTGAAATCAAGTCATCAATACAATTGATAGATAATTGCTTAATCACCACGCTTGCCAAATGAGGGTTGATCACAAGCCCGGGCTATGCATCGCAAAAAAAACCAAAACACACTTTGGCCGACCTGGGAATTGACTGGGTTATGCATCGAAATAAACCTTTCCCGACTGGGCATTGGGCTGAGCGCTTTGTCACTCGGCCATCGAGACTATAACTTCTTAAACAAAACGATATAATGCCTGTTTTGGTCAACGACTACTAAGTTTTAGATAAATCGTAAGCGATGCGGGGTTTTGTTTACTGTCCGTATTCATTCGATTTCCTTTAAAAAAAGTATTATGGCGCTAGTTGTCGCCCGCGACTTCATCCGCGAAGACTACACTATCCCACAGGAACCTGTTGCCGGGATAAAAAGTATCCTACATCCTAGTCCTAAAAAAACATAGACAGACCATGAGGTCTGTCTGTCTATTTAGGTATATTAAAAGGAGGCAAACGAGCAGGCGGGTCCCCTGATGGAAATTAATCACCGTCGCCCATGGACACCCGCAAAACTAAAGTAATCGCAGATGCGTTGTCGGCCTTGAGGAAAAAGTTGGATCTTGAAAAGGGAGTAGAAATTGGGAGGGGGGAGAGGTGAGAGATGTGCAACGTTTCATCCAAATCCGTTCAGTCATTTTCACGTGATGCGCGGTCAACAGACAAACAGCCAACAATTCTAAAAACTGTTGAAACGTGTTCTGTTATCAATTCTAAGTATCCCCAGCCAATTGTTTTTCGAATGTTTTCCATGTACAGACTTTCGACCCTCTTTAGCTTTAATATGTACATAGCCGGTCTAATGAGCTATCGAGACCTCAGAAAACTCGTTGAATTTTTCTAGTAGGTACATAGTTTGTGATGTCTCGAGCAGGAAGCTCGAGTTGGAATCGAATCCACGAGGGTACTTGTTAGGGTAGTAACCTTCACAGTGACGTAATACCGCTTGCAGCGTAAATCACAAACTACCTACTAGAAAAATTCAACGAGTCTTCTGGGGTCTCGGTAGCTCAGCGGTTAGCATTGGACCAGATAGATAGATAGATTGAAGCAGCGCCTCCTCCTTTTCCATACAAATTTTCATTCAGGCACTCAGATCTTCCTAACACGTATAACCTGGACATTTCCAATGTAAGAGTGAACAGGTATTAATAGCAAGTAGGCTAATTGTTAGACTGCACCTCGCTGGCTGATTGACAAAGTGCCTGGCCCTATACCTTAAGATCCCGAGTTCAATTCCCAAGTCGGGCAAAGTGTGTTACAAATTTCGATACATATACCGGGTTTGAGATCACCAACCGTTGTTGGTGTGTTGTTTTTATTAAGCGCACTTCACCCGGAAACCTCATCTACTGAGGCACTGGCTATCTTATCTCTATCTGCCGGAACACAAAAATGCTACTAACATTAATGTTATGGCGACACATTTAGATAAGATGGATGTTAAGTGGAAATGGATACTAGTCGTGAATACAACTGGTAAAACGACGTATCGTCATCATAAAGTCAGCATTAACCTGCCTACCTACAAGGTTCTTCAACAGTTTCTGTGTTATTAAACCTTTTTTCTACTATTCTTTTACCAGCTGCGTCCAGGGTCTAAGGTCCATGGCACCAACTCCTACACTGTGGCATACTATAAAGCCATAGACAGTGTTGTTGCGGCTCTCAGCTGTTTGTATCGATTATACCATGACAAGAGCTCCGAAGATTTTTTCCCCTTATTCCTCTTTCTCCTTCCCTTCATAATAGGACTACGCGTGCTCATCTTTGGTGTCACCGATTTACTGTGGCAACTATTCCATCGCGTACGAAGAAATTTGGTGAACCATTTTTACCGCACCACCAAAAAAGGAATGCTCTCCCAGCACACGTTTTCCAACCTTCCTATACAACATGGTGTCTTTTAACGAACTGTGAAAAAGCAATTTGCGGGTCAGCAAAGCGAGGACGACTAATGAGGTATATGTTAGCTGTCCTCACAATTGGACTCTGCGTCTGCTCAACATCAGGTAGAGCGGGTTCGTTTGCCGTATCACACTGATATTATAATAGCGAAGTTTGTGTGTATGTGTGTATATTTGTTGCTTCTTCACGCTGCAACGGATGGATGGATTTGGATGAAATTCGGCATACACATAGTTTATAACCTGAATTAACACATGGAATGGTTATCCCGATATTACCACGGGAATAAATGGAAACTGTCAAAGCGGTACGAAGTCCGCCGGATCCACTAGTAAAAAATAAACATTTCCTCCTCAATACTTAAGGTGGCTTCCTACATTTTGTTTTATAAGGTCATGTAAGATCCGTGGGATTTATTTAGCTTTCCTCCCCGTATGTGAACTCGTATAAAATACTATAAAATGGAACATAACTTTTCGATTACACGTTTTTTTTCACGATCACACCCGCCGACATGAGTAGCGTGTTATACGCAAACATGCAAATGAGAATTGGCGAGTTTCACTACTTTCTCCTTGAGCAAAATGTAAATGTGCTTAATGGGCCTGGTATGTACCTACTGTCCTTCTGCTGGGCAGGCCTCCATCATTGAAATCATTTTATGGCTTCAATCGATGAGCGGTGGTATAATCACCACGCTTGCCAAATGTGGGTTGATGATTAAAAAAAAACAGTTTGTCCAGGGAAATACACCCAGAAAAATCATATTTATAAATTATATACCAACTGTAACTTCGTTATCATGGCTGCTGTATCCTCCAAACATACCTATATACCTCCCCAGCCAGTGCATCAACCATCGTCCAAATTGATAACCTTATTTAATAGGCAATTGTTTTTATGTTTTTAGATATGCAAGCGAGCATGGCCAGGCCCGAGCGCCCGAGGGCCTTGACAGGGATTCGGGAAAAGGAGAAGCCTCCCCGCTAAAACCACTTACATCCCCTTCACATGCCACTAGAGTGACTGGGACTACTGATCTGGCAATCACCAGTATTCACCCTAGCAGCGGCCCGTCACGGAACACGTCCGAGTATGCCTAGGTTCCCTTATGCCGTTCTCCACGACATACCCGACCGAGCCATACATTTTACATTCGCACCGCCCGACGCGACGCTACCGTCTAGTGTAAGGTCCAGTTTATGGCCTTAAATTTCAGTTCAATTCAAACCGGAACAGCAACGCAAATCAGCGCTACTTGGCGCCAGAAATAGGTTTTGTATATGTGGTCGCCATTCAGCCTAATACTGGGCAGAATTCTATCACTAGAGAATAAAAATGACTTTGTTACTTTGAATATTACTAGACTTGTTTGCACATTTGTTGCTTCCACTTAAATACATAAGGCTACCATTCCATCTTAGGTTGGCTGGAAGAAAGCTAAGTCCACCTTTGCTCACCATTTTTTGTACATTGTTTTCTGTTTGTGCAATAAAGAATATATAAGTAAATTTTTTCAACCACAGATAAATAATTAGTAATAACAGAGGTGTGTGTAAGCTGTTGTACTTTGTGAAAATGATTTTGTTTTAAAAGCGTTATCGAGAGAAAGGTTGCGCTAACGGATTTTATACGAACAAAAGCGGATAGAAATGCTTTTGTTAGAGACTATCTCGGGATAGTGCCAGTATTGGTAGAATCCACCAATAACAAACTGGTTTCATGTACTTCGATGATGGAAACAGAACCTGAGCTTTTTAATAACAAGTCTTACGAACTCTTTCGTGAACAAAACATACTTGTATCTAGGCTAAGTTCTTTTTACACAGCAATAAATTAAATTATCAAAACTTCTAATTATTTTTCTTATTTTTCAAAAAGTAATTAGTGACTTTCCTGTGAGAATTTAGTGATCTTCTTTTGTTGATTTTATTTCCAAGTTTCATCGCCTTTGTATTTCCCTGTATAGTTAATTAAATTAATTACCTTTTAATTATTTAGAAATAATTTAGAAGATACCTGTGGTTACTCTATTTTTACCTAACCTAGAATCTAAAATCTAGTCAAACTTAATTTAGGCTTTAAGATACTATCTACCAATTTTGTACCTATAAAACCAGTCCAAATAACCAGGTTTTTGGTTGGCATAAATTTATATACTTATGCGTAGGTAGGTACTAAATATTTATAACAGCATAATATATTATTGGCGGTTGCATCTTGCCTGTATCACCATTGGCATCATCGACATTATCAACATGGCATCACCAAATTACGTCCAGGGATCTATGTAGGTATTAAATACAATCAATAGCAATTGGAACTTCGGGTCAAAACTCATCACGCTGGCCCATTGCGGGTTGGGTTAAAACAACTGCCATCTTACGACAACAAACGTAAATTTAAAGCCCTCCAAAGCACTAAGACAAGCCATTAACTTTAATAATATTTCCATTCCAAAGATAAATCATCAAAACGAAGTATAGTCAAATAAGGAACGCTCGTATTAACAGAATTAGCAAGCATAGTAATTTATTCAGGCGCATTCACGGGTTATAAAGTGTATGAACGAACAATGTAAGGGTGGGTCCACACGTGAGACACGTAACGTGACGTAGCGGAACAAGCCTTTACTGGCGTCAGTCACGAAAGTGGAACTTATTTTCTGATTTCGTTCCGGTTTGTCACAATATCGTGATTTGTTGTTGTAGTGAGAAAAATAATATGTATGTTTTTTGTTTCTGGTCTATTCTGTAGAAGTTTTTTTTAGCCAATTTGCAGTTTTTTCTATTCTTTTGTCTATGTTGAATTGGTTGGAAAAATTATACTAAAAAAAAGAAAAAAAAAGAGAAATAGTTTCTTAAGTATATTGTTGTTTTTAAGTATTTTTTGTATCAATGCGGGTTCATGACGTTCATGATTCATGAGGTTCTGACGATTGCATCTTTCAACAACCCTTATGAAAAACGGCTTAACGTGCCTTCTAAAGCACGGACGAATTCGTTTAAATTAAAATTTCATCACCCATCTACATAGTTATCCGACATTAACGCGCAAGCCATAATTTAGGGTAATGGTATTTATTGATAAATGATGAAGCAACATAATCTCTATCCAATGGGCCAAACACGAACAATTATCGTATTCGTATTCTCATATCATCATCATCATCAGCCCATTTTATGCACCCAGATAATAGAATTTATGACATTAGTATAATGAAATAACGATTTCCAAAGAAGTTTGTGCGCTCATTCGCGGCCTTCGATTTCGACGCCAAACAGACATTTTCAACTATATTACTTAGACATAGAGTTCAATGTCTATTGAGGAAATTTGACAGTTTGTGGTAGGTTGATGTGCTGGCGTGTGTCTCGAAAGTGGTGTCCTGTTTGCTCATACCTATACATTTAACAAATCAGAATCAAATCTGAATAAGAAATTCTGAAAAACATTGGATAACATCAACAACTTCAGCTTACTGTGAACTTTAAATCTTAAACATAAAGATTGATTAAGGTTTCAAAACTATTGTACTTAAGGCGAAGGGTAGGCACACTAGCGCCACCAACTGATAATTTGACAATTACTAACTGACCGGATCTTTTTTTAAACATTGCGTACCGTCCGACAACAGGTAGGCATCCATAGTATTTATTTAATAATTGTGCACTACTTTTTGTTGCGTGATTTATTCACAAAACTGGCTATCGCATTTATTCACAAACAATGGCCACTTTTGGTGTTAGCGAATGAATACAAAAACATACCTAAAAGTAGTGCACAATTATATTTAATAATAGATGTTTACCTAGTGTCGGAAGGTCCTCAATGTTTGAAAAAAAATCAGTTTAGCAGTTATCAAATTAAATCCATTAGCGGCGCTAGTGTGCCTTACCCTTCGCCTTAATATTTACTGTCATCGCCACAAATGTCATTGTGGCTCCGTGACGCCAAAGTCGCTTACCGTTTTTCAAGCGCTCATCGGGAATCTAGAACATTAATATTGATCAAAGTTCGCGGCCCACATTTTCAACTTCAAATACGTAACAAAAAAACTTTTACAGTTGAGTAAAATAAATTCAATAGTGTGACCTCACCTTTACTATCATCCCGGTAATCTTGGTTCGAGTGGGGAAGTTTATTACCCCATGTTGTTATCTCATCTGTGACGAGTGTGCATGGTATGAGCCGTGTAAGAACAATGTGTAGTATATTTCGTAGCACATGATTATAATATAAATTATTTATTTGCGTAATTTGAGGAGCTCAATGGCGATGGCGCAGTGGTTAACGCGCCCGGTCTGCGATTGCTGAGGTTAAGAATCTTTCGCAAAGGTCGGTCATCGGATAGGTGACCAAAAATGTATCATCTCGAGCTCCTCCGTACTTCGGAAGGCACGTAAAGCCGTTGGTCGTGGCTGCATTAGCAGTCGTCAGGCTGCCTGTCCATTGAAGCGGAGCGAGGCTGCGGTGCGGAGAAGCTAAGAATTATTAACCAATAGGATGATAGAGAGGAGATTTAATGCAATCCTATTGGTTAATATTTCTTCGCTTCTCCTCATCGCAGCCTCGCTCCGCTTCAATGGACAGGCAGCCTTAACAACCACCAATCCTCACTGGGCCCGCGTGGTGGTGTATGGCCCGTTCTTCTTATCCATCCACAGGGAAGGCTCGTGCCCCAGCAGTGGAGACATAAAATGAGCTGATGATGATGATGATAGTGAGTTAAGGCTAAGATAAAGAAATCATAGTTTTTTTGTTACTATCGTAGTGGCGCCAGAGGTCGACATAGTAACCCAGCGCTCGACACCAGTTTTCAATGCCAAAACATAAAATGGAATTACATACATTGAAATTTTATTGGAATAAAGCTAGGAAGTTGGTGGCCAATATTTAATTGTCGCTAATGTCAAAAACCAGTTCATCATTATCACCATCATCATCATCATCAGCTTTTTTTATGTCCCCACTGCTGGGGCACGAGCCTTCGCTTCCCTATGAATGGATAGGGAGAATTGACCAAAAACCACCACGCGGGCCCAGTGCTGGTTGGTGGTTGTTCACGACTGCTAATGCAGCCGGGACCAACGGCTTTACGTGCCTTCCGAAGCACGGAGGAAAATTTTTGGTCACCTATCCGATGACCGGCCTTTGCGAAAGTTGCTTAACCTCAGCACTCGCAGTACCACCAGCTGGGATCCCACCATACAAAATATTAAATCCCAGCCCAGCCGCTCATTTCTGCGTAAAACGGAACGCACCTGATTAAATTTAAATGAGAGTATATATATAAGCTACTAAGTAATTATGAGACGACCAACACCTCAGTCTCCCTGCAAGCACGGACCCTGCAAAGGGTTCGAAACGTCAGGATTCAAACATTAATTAAAAGTAATGTGTAAAATAAACGCGAGTAGATCCGTAAAAGTTGTTTCATTTCGATAATGCATTGGTCCAAATTGGGAACGTTTTGCATATTCGGTACACATTCCCTACTTCTGTCATCCAAGAGTGCCTGAAGTATTATTTAATATATTCGTACTAAGCTCCAATTTCGTACTTCGTGATGAAAAGACTGTAGATGCAAGCGCATTTCACCCGGATTTCTCAACCACTGAGGCAGTGGTTGTCTTATCTCTGTCATACATTGATATTATGGCGACATATTGAGATAAGATGGTAGTAGCTAGCCAGGCGGACTTAAAGTATGCCCTACCACCAACCAAACTGAGTACAAACATGTAGTCGCTGGGAATCGAACCTGGGACCTCTGGATCTGAGACCGGTAGTCTTAATCAGTAAACCACAGGCGGATAAAAATACGGCTCTCTGTATCAATTTATTGTGTTTGTATCTTTGTGTGCAATATAAATAATGTTCAGTCAATGTTCAGAAAGGAGCTCGATGGCGCAGTGGTTAACGCGCCCGGTCTGCGAGTGCTGAGGTTAAGCAACTTTCGCAAAGGCCGGTCATCGGATGGGTGACCAAAAATTTATCATCTCGAGCTCCTCCGTGCTTCGGAAGGCACGTTAAGCCGTTGGTCCCGGCTGCATTAGCAGTCGTTAACAACCACCAATCCGCACTGGGCCCGCGTGGTGGTTCATGGCCCGTTCTCCCTATCCATCCATAGGGAAGGCTCGTGCCCCAGCAGTGGGGACATAAATGAGCTGATGAGGATGACGGTAGCAGAACGGATAGAAGATCGGTTTGAATACGAGAAATTGTGGTTCTATCCCCAAAGCGCCGGTCGTTAGACTGAACCCATTACTAACACAGACGTATTAGCTTTCTGGATCGGCCCCCTGACTATGAGCTCTTATAGCAGTATTATTGCAGTTGTGGAAAAGAGATGCGAGATATTCGCCGCTACACGCGTCTCGTTTTCACAACTGCAGTAATACTGCTATAAGAGCTTGTGGTTACCCCCCTGGGGGGTCTGTTGGTAATGTACGAAAATGGAAAATAAAATGAAAATGAAAAATGAAAATGTCTTTATTGCAACAAACACCAATTTACAAATGAATTTTGCCCTGGCTTCTGTAAAAAAGTAAACTTGTGGTACAGAAGCCAGTTCCTTCCTGTTGACAAAACTCAATTGGTAAAGTTCAAAAACAATGATAATAATTAACTAAGCCAAAAAAATCAAAACATGATAAAATTAAATACGTGACACTAAGATAATTATGTGTATGTGTGTGTGAGGGTGTGTGAGGGTGTGTGTGTGTGTGTGTGTGTATTGTATTGTTTTCTTAAGTTGACACGAACACCACATTTTGAAGTGAAATAACCTTTTTACGAATTCACTAGCATTTAATTTACATCTTATTTTATCTTGACGTTTCGAATCCTTTGCAGTGTCCGTGAGACAGGTCAGGGAGGCAGAGTTAACAAGTCATTCCGTATAAAGTGTGTCGATTCACTATTATTACAGTACATATTAATAGCACAACAAAACATCAAAAGCGATTAAAACTGAAAAAACGTAAACTTAATTAATCTAATACCTTTATACGAGCAATTCTTGTATATATGTAGGTATATATATAATCTGAATGTCGGAAACGGCTCCAACGATTTTCATGAAAGTTAGTATGCAGGGGGTTTCGGGGGCGATAAATCGATCTAGCTAAGTTTCATTTTTAGTAAACGTTGTTTTATCCGTGTTTTTAGGCAATGAAAAACTGCTACAACGATAATCAACTTAAACATAAACTGAAAAATATGACTCTTCCTGTCATCTATTGGCGAGTAGTAATATTATTATTAATTCGTATCTAAATCATCATCATCATCATCATCATCAGCTCATTTATGTCCCCACTGCTGGGGCACGAGCCTTCCCTATGGATGGATAGGGAGAACGGGCGATAAACCACCACGGACCCAGTGCGGATTGGTGGTTGTTAACGACTGCTAATGCAGCCAGGACCAACGGCTTAACGTGCCTTCCGAAGCACGGAGGAGCTCGAGATGATAAATTTTTGGTCGCCATCCGATGACCGGCCTTTGCGAAAGTTGCTTAACCTCAGCACTCGCAGACCGGGCGCGTTAACCACTGCGCCATCGAGCTCCTATCTATCTATCTAAATATAATTTCCGAAAAACACGAGTACCTGGACGACCGAGCTTTACCGAGCAAAGCTCGGTCGTCCAGGTACTATTAAATAAAAACAGTAGTTGAAACAAAAATGTTACACTGTACTACACAGTAATTCATGTCAGATAGAGACAACAAGTAAATAATTATTTAATCATTCATTATTCAATCCACGGAAAGCTCACTCTTGCAACTTTTATATGTTTTTGTACAAAAATTTTGCTGTAGGAATCAAAAAGAAAATGTAAGTTTTGCGTTGCCTTAACCTAACAGGCCAAGAATTCTATATAAATCATTACTGTGTTGTAGGAAAGTAAAAATAACAATAAAACTAATATTATTGTTAAAACTACAATTATAACATCACAAATATAATAGTTATGTTTATGCAGTCCTCGAAGCTCGTCAGTAATCTTGTCTGGCGGCAGGCCGCGTGGCTCAGACCACACTGGCGCGCGCCGGCCCAGTCGCGACGAAGGCCCCACAGGGGCTACACGTGTCCTCGTCCTCCCCGCGGCTTATGTAACATCCGCACGGTCTGCAGCCTCCGACCTCCATCGACCCACCACCGTTTAACGTGGCCCACCAGCTAACTTGGTGAGTACAATATGTGTTACGTAAAGGACGAGCGTTGTGACGGCCGCCAGCGGTAACTCAGTGCCGTAACTACCTATGGCTAGGTGAAATTGTATAGTTCGTTTTTTTTACGACGTGTGTGCGGAAACTGTACGGAATTCTATTGAAGACTCTGAGTCGTGGACTTTCTGTAGTTTTTTTTTCAACTTGTTCTCATTGTTTTAAGTTAAACTATCATTGTATTGTGCTAACGAATTTTAATAGCCATAAAATTTTTTATATTTTTTAAGTTTTAGATAATGTTAAATACTCGCTGTAACTAATTCAACCTTTGAGTGGTACAAAACAATAGGTTGTAGAAAAAAAACTGTAACAAAATCAATAATAGTGTGAACAGAAACTGAAAAAACTCGAGCGAAAGAACTTCGTGGCTTTCGAGGCTTTCGTTACGTGATTGGAAAGTTTACGGAAAATTAATAATAACAACAGTGCATGAAACCTAATGAGACGGTCGTATACGAAAAAGTGTAAACGTATAAATCCTCTAACCCGTATTAGGTTCAACCCGGGATCGTGAACGACACCCAATCATGCCACCTTCACATTTTCGCTTGAAAATCAATACTCAATATTAAGAAGGAGATATTTCTTTCCTAATAAGTGCGATCGACATTTTCCTCAGTCAATAGCGGTAGAAGCAATAAATATACTAACTAACTGTTGCCCGCGGTGTCATTCGCTCAGATCGCACCCTGGGGTGTCCCATTCCGTTTTAATATAGGTACATGTCCAGTTTTATTTCACGTAAAACAAGAGCCGTTTTTATATTAGAATTAACGAAGATTTGTTAATGGCGTGATAAATATTAATCTCTTTGTTACAAAACGAGATCTAAAGTTAGCTATTGCGTTAAATAAATTATGTGAAATTTTTTGCAAATGTTTTAGAGGCAGACATTAAACCTTGTACTACAAAACAGTGTTTAAAGTTAAAATGGTTATATAAATACTTGTTTAAAATATATTGATCTGTCTAAAAACATTAGCTAAAAAGTGACAGCATCTGTTTTGAGAATTGTCTAACTTTACTCATCGTTTTGTGGTAAAGCAGAAAATGATTAAGTTTAATTTTGTAAAAAGATCTAAGTCTCTAATCTTTTACCCTAATATCTGTTATTTTTTTTAGTAGCTAGCTATTGCCTGCTACTTTGTACGCGAGAACTTCACCTTAGGAACCTGTTACCGGGATAAAAAAAAAACCTAAGTCCTAGTCCGGATCGTGGTCTGTCTTTGTGCAAAATTTCATCCAAATCCGTTCAGCCGTTCTGAAGTGATGCTCTTACCAACGAACATCATTTAATTTTTATTAATATAACGAAATATCCGAAACATGTTTTTATTTATATGATATAAAAATATTCTAAACATGTAGCGCCAAATTTTCCTTCCATCCGAAACTTAGTAAGATAATATCGGAATCCATTTTCGATGCATAATTCAAAATTTATTTTGAACCAAGTTTAAGTTAAAGTAATTTATTAGCATAAATCAATTAGTCTTCGGTGTTATTTTGTAATTATGCCGAAAATTCTACTTTATATTAAACTTAATTAAACTTTAGATGACTGCAATAATAAAGGAATACCTTACAGGAACAGGAAAAACAACAATTATAAGGGTTAGTTGCGTTTGTGTAAAAATCTTTTAATTACTTTTATTCTATATGTAATATTGTTTCCACACAGTTAGAGGTCATACTGAACACTTTTCAGTATTAAACAATAAGAAAGTAAAGTAAATAGCCTATAACTGTCCCACTGCTGGGCAAAGGCCTCCGTCATTGAAATCAAGTCATCGCTACAATTGATGGGTAATGGCTTGATTACCACGCTTGCTTAATACGGGTTGGTCAAAAACCCGGGCCATGTCTCAGAAAATCTGAAACACACTTTGCCCGACTATTTAGACAATAATTAACTTATTTTTTTGTCGTATCATAATAATGCTTCAATCAGCTCAGCCAAAAACACGTCCACTGTTGGACAAAGGCCTCCCTCAAGGATAAATCAATTTGAGGGGAATTTGCCATAATCGCCACGCTTGGCGGGCGGGTTGGCGATCGCAGTAACGTGAGAATAATCACAGAGAGACGCTGCTGCCCATCCTCTGGAATGGTCCCATCCATAGTCGCCTTCTACGACACCTACGGGAAGAGATGGGGTGGTGCAATTCTTTACCCCCGGCACCACACGGGGTCACGGGGTAATAATGCTTACATTGTTGTTAATGCTAGACTTAGATAAGATGGTGGAAGCTCTAGACGGATTTTGAACCAGCCGTACCGCCAATTAAATCATACCACACCTGTATTTAATTTTTTATAGATTGAAACTTTGGGACCATGGGGACCGGAAGCTCGAAAGCTTTTTCAAGAAATTTCCGGCCGCCTTGTAGAGACCACTGGTGACCCTCGAGCTGGCGCGTATTTTGGCCAACGTTTAAGTTTGGTCATTCAAAGAGGCAACGCCGCCAGCGTCCTGGGCACTCTCCCGCTTGGCAGCGATTAGGAGTCCCTTTTTTATTTGTAAAAATTATGTGTATATTTTTATTTCTATTTCCTTTTTTAATTTATGTTGTAAATAAATAAAAGACTTTCTATAATTCATTAAAGTAATACAGACTTGGTAATTGAGGGATGAAATAGACATAAAAAAAGGGAGAAATTTTTCCTGCATTAGGAAAAAAATAGATTACAGAGTATTTTCTACCAAGCTTACTAGAGTAGTGGCATCAATGGTCGACAGTCCCTCTCGAACCAGGACCAGTGATTGAAATTTTTTTCCTTCAATCATTAAAAATAAGGGTTAGTAACAGATTTTAGTTTTTACCAACAATCACCGACCGCTCGTTGCGTACTATTTTTTGGCGACGAATAACGTGTCGGACATTGGGCTTATTAAAGTGTCGAACACTGATGCCACACCGATACCTACCTAGTATTTTTTTTTTCTCTTTATTTATTTAAGACTTTCTTAATTGTAAATCCTTATTTACTTTTATACGTGTAACAGAAAGGTGTGGTCAAAATGAATAGATCCAAAGTGTATCCGATTTAGATCTTGTATGCAGAGTTACTAAGACAAAATTATTAACTCTAATTTGTTGTGCTATTTTATTGTGACTTCACAATCAAAATAAACAAGTCACAGCCCTAGTGGTTTAGTAACCTCTGAGTACTTACATTTATGATCACTGATGCTTGTCTATGCACGCCTGACGCGCATGACTTCACCAATATAAGTATTTAGTTTACAATTACATGACAACTAAAGATAATAATTATGTATGTTCAAATAATTCTTAACGCAAATTTTGTTGCGAACAAATTATAAAAACGATTGTTGAAAAATTTTCCACGAGCAGGATTTGAACCTGCACCCTTCTGACATTCCGGGTCAGGTGCTCTTCCAATTGAGCTATCGTGATTCTAACCAGCCCACCGAAATTATTCAACACTTTTTACTTTGAAAGCCAAAGGCGCCCATTCAATGTCAACAACTACCGTCACTAACATCCGATCATAATATTTTTACAAATATTAAAGATCAGTTAAGAAGTAAGCAAGCTATTTGTAAATGTTCAAATAAATTTTAATGCATTTAATAATAATGTCTCAGTAACAACACATACACACATACACTTTGGATCTTTTAATTTTGACCACTCCTTTCTGTTACACGTTGTATAACATATTTTTTAATACTTTTTAAAGTAAATCGAGTCAGTTTAACAAGTAAATTGCACTTTGTTAAAAGCTGTAAATAGATTGAAAGTATTTTACGACTGACGCCGTTAGTACTATTCTTATAAAGAAGAAACTTTGAGACCAAGAACATGGCTTCCATTGAAACTTAAACTAGATCTTGTTTAGATCTGAGAGCTAGTTTTTTTCTTTCTCTTAGATTGTGTGGAGCATTAAAGTAGGTTGGTAAGATAAGAAAGTTTTAAATTGATTTTTTATAAGATTATAAAAGTATAATATTGAATAGAATATATAATAACAGAACTAGTATGAGAAGTGGCTCATTTCGTGTTCCGTTGCCATTGTTATAAGTTTTTAGGTAACTAAAATATTTTAAAGTAATCTAATACGAGCTTGTCTAGCTTCTTTTTATATTAATGATAAATTGTTGCAATAAAATTTAATTGGTATAATTAAATTATGATGTTTAATGTAAACCATTTTTATTTTTTTATTTTATAACTATATTTAACCCCAGTTTCTTAAGAAGATTTTTCCAAGATGGACTCCACAAGAAACAATGCAGGTTTTTTCATATTTACGAGTACTCAAAAATTTAAGTACATCCAAGAAAACAATTCAGAATAGGAAAATGCCACGAAATGGTACCAATAGTTTAAAAACATAGTTATTAGTATTCGTAACCACCACTTTTGAATACAAGTATTGTGAAAATTTTATGAAAATCTTGATCGAATACCATAATCAGTCCAAAAAAATCTTTATGATTTATTTTTTATCATGATTGTGTATGATTGTATATGCGCTATAATTATTATTGATTTAACAATTTATAGAGATTATACGAGTATCAACTAGCTTTTGTTCGCGGCTTTGCTCACGTGGGCTACACGACTTGTGTTCTTTCGTAATAAAAGCCAAATTTATTAAAGGTAAATATCATAAGGGTATAAGTAAAAAGTGTCTAACACAAAACAACGTAATAAAATCACTCTGTATAAGTAATTTTGGTCCGTTTGAAACCGCCTGTACAAATTGTCATACCCTACTTAAGGGATCATTTTCCAGAAATCCTAAAACACTTTACAATTTCTTACCAGGTCAAATACCGATATTTAAAGAATTTTCATGTATTTTACTTCAAAACTGACGGACTTTCATACAAACTTTCACCCCCTATTTGACAGCCTTAGGGTGTGATTTTCGTAAAATCCTTTCTTAGTGGCTGGTCACGTCACTCAATTTACCCACAGTGCAAATTTCATCTAATTAACTTCAGCGGTGTAGGCTCGGCGATGATGAATCAGTCATGCCAAGTCATTTAATGTATAGATTACTAATGCGAGAGGAGTTCCTGCAGATAATATATTTAATTTAAAAAAATCTTGTTAAAATCTGTATAATCCTCTTTAAAATATACTAAGTTTGGCTTTGAAGCAATTACTGATTTTGGGTTTCATACGAGATGCCAAACATTTAGTGACATTCTCCATAGTGCGCAATAAATTTTTGAGTAAATTTTAAAAAATGTACTAAAAATTATAAAAAAACAATATAAAATATGCCCCAAGGAAACTAATGATGTCATCCAAGTATTAACATTGCTCGTAAAATGACGAGGGTCAACCGAATGCAGACGGATCCATCTCAGTAAACAACAGGGCACTCCAGAGAAAATTTATACGAGAGCCTTATTAGAAATTCCACGCCAGTACAAAATATTCAGATGGGCCCTAATTGGCCCTACGGCAAATGAGACTGATTTCGTTACATTTAATCGTTTATGCTTTTGTTCGATGTTGGCTAGACGATTACTTGTTATTCTTGTGGCACGGTGGTAACTGTACCAGTTTCTTTCGAGAGCCTCTGTGGTCTTGTTAAGATCAACGGTCTCAGACCAACAGTTCCCGGGATCGATCGAACGGAAGGGTACATGTTTTTACTCGGCTTGTAATAAAAGTTAATAAATTAATTTGTAATATAAGTTTTTGTCAAAACTATTAATATAAAACCGGCCAAGTGCGTGTCGGGCCATGTGCAGTGTAGGGCTCCGTAGCCCACCTCAATAATGCGGACTCTGAGAAGAGGGCTTTTATGAACTTCATATACTTAAATGTAGATACTACCGGTTTCACACACCTGACAACGTTATTTAAGTAGGTCCCAATGAGGTATTTGTACTGCGTCAAGTACATTTTATAAGTTGGTCGACTGTTACTCGTAAACTTGTAAAGCCTACTTAGCTGTAATAGTTTTCCTTTTAACTTCGTCATGTATACAACTAACGTGAATTTTTTTACGTATCCAAAAAGAACCATTTGGCTGGCAGGGGGGGACTTGACTCTAACAAAATTTTACTCTTTAAAGCTTAATAGTTCACAAACGAATGCCTCAATCAAAAAACTGTTTCCACAAACCCGCAATATTTTTGAAATTGCTTCCAACGATACTCTACCTAAAAGATAATATTTTTCAAAATTTTACTTCACCACTTTGTCGGCGTGATTAATATGTATATTACAGCTTTCTAGTACTAAGAGTCTATGAGCTAGGCTGGGGACAGACAGACAGACAGACAGTGCGAAACTATAAGGGTTCCTTGTTGACTACGGAACCCTAAAAAGTCTAACTTCCCGCGCTTGTCGTAAGAGCCGACTAAGGGGTAGTAGTACCAAAATGCTGGCACATCAGGCGATTGGATAGCAACCTATCACTGATGTTATCAATTCCACCCCGGAGCCCTACTTAATGTGGCATTGAGGTCACTAATGGCGAGTTTATTTAAAATTGGTGATGTTTTGATGCTCTCATGCTGTAATAAAGCAATTTCTTGGTCGAATGTTTATACATTTTTTTTATAAAAGAAGGAGGCAAACGAGCAGGCGGGTCTCCTGATGAAAGTAATCACCGCCGCCCATGGACACCCGCAAAACCAGAGGAATCGCAGACGCGTTGCCGGCCTTTAAGGCAGGAATAGGCTCGTGTCTTGAAGATTCCGAGGTCGTAACGGTCCGGAAATACCGCCGCCGAGAGCTGGTTCCACAACACTGTAGTTCGAGGCAAGAAGTTTCGTGAAAAACGCACAGTAGTAGACCGCCATCCATCAAGGTGATGTGGATGGAATGACAGTCGATTGCGTGTAGTGCGGTGAAGGAAAGCAGCGGTAGGGATCAAGCCGAATAATTCCTCCCCATGTTTATACATTTAAAAAAGAAGTATCTTTCATTGCGATTGTCATCAAAAGTCTCTAATAAAAAGAAGTAAAAGTCGCGAAGAGATCTCGTAACATCTCGTCTCGTGTCTAGAGTCTAGACAGGCCACCTAAACAGTTTCATCAATCTGACGTCCAAATGTCAATCTCAGCGGGCTAGCTTTTGCCACAACCTATTTCAGTGGTTAACTAGCTCAGGGATTTTGTCGTTCAAAGGTTTGATAGCAGTAGATACGGGCGGTAAAAAACTTTTTATACGGTTAGAGCTTTGATACAAATCAAACGAGATATCTTTATTGGAGTTTGATGTCGTATCGGCTTGTAATTTTTTTATAAATTTCACAACGTCTCGGTGACGTGGTGGCAATGTTGGGCCGATATCTAGAAGTCCTGGGTTCAATTCATAGGTAGTAGGGCAAAGAGTGTTTCCGTTTTATGATGCCTGGTTTTGTGATTGATTGATGATGAGTTCTGGCTTCGATACTTAACGATTATATGGAAAATCTATAAAATCTATTAAATCTGGATCCCATTGAAAATTACGATTTTAATTTTATTTTGTAATTTCAATAATTTAATTTAATTTATTCTTATTTTTATTAATTATTTGATTTTGTTTTGTAAACAGTCATTTAAGTATCCATTTAATTTAGTAATTTCGTCTGATATTTGTGTTATATCTACTTAGTTTACTCGCTCATTTTTATAGCATGTAGTCCTCACCTGTAATTGCAGTGACATTTGAATTGTGTTATACTCGTATGTGCATTTTTGTTGTGTAAATTGTATTGGTGTTCATTGTGTTGGTGTCCGATTAAATAAATAAATAAATCACCAGCTCGTATTTGGCAAGCGTGGTGATTTAGCCGAAACCATTAATTGTACTAGACTACAATGATGTAGGTCTTTACCCAACAGTGGGTTCGTATATTCAAAAACGTTAACTGTTTAGCTGTTACTTTCTACAGGCATATTCTACGCTTCCCAAACCATTTATTTGCTTCACTTTTTAAACCACATTGATGAATTGCGGAGGAGTCCTGAAAATGTAGCGCAAATTAATTCTGAACTCTGTTCAAAAATAGCCCGCATTTCTCGTATAAACAGCCTGAAATGTATAAATCTGAAGTGCTTCAGTTTAAGACGTTTAAGGATGTTTTTAATTTAACGGCGATTAAAAGTTTCTTTGTAGGTATTCAGATTATAAAAAAGTTACATTCCTTGAAGTATGTTTTAATATTTAGTTTAACTTTAAGCTGAACAAAATGATTTCAAGATGCCGGTTGTTTTTAAAAATTCAAAAAATTCAAAATTCAAAATCATTTATTCAGTTTAGGCTACAAATAGCTCTTATGAACGTCATTATGCCATCGGTTTATAAGTTTACTCTGGGCGGGAGATCTTGTACTGAGAAGTTTTAAGAGAAGAGACTTTATTTGGATTGACCCTTTTGAAACATTGAACCAGTTATTTCAAAACGTGGACGTTAGTTAGCCTAGTTATGACTTATGTTGCCTCCACCGTATTCTCAAAATATTTTTTTTAGGTTCTTAAAGTGTCAATCCAATACCAAGAATACATCGCAGATAACTCCGACCAAACGTTTCTTAACCACTGTTTTAATCGAGTTAAAAAAAACAGTTAAAAACTTGTCTGGTTCAAAGTACTTTACTTTGTCCTTGGTAATGCATTCAAGGTTCAACCTACTTGGCTTCACACGAAAAACGTGCGAAATAATTTTATTTTTTACTCGCTAGTTCATTGTTAGATCTGGATACCTACAGTTTATATTATTCAATGACTAATGTTTCATAAGTCAGCTCGAAATATTTTCATAATCTATAGTCTACTAGTATTCACATAGTTTTACGATTACTTTAGCCTGATTCCTTCAAAATAGACAGATAATACAAAATTGTAATCATGAGCGCGTGTCTAGATTACATGCAGAGAAAATAACTACTATAGTGCTTGTTTTATTTACGATTGGATTACGTCAACCCTTTTACTGGTACATCGTATCACATATATGGTTTGGGTCGAATATAGCCTTTTTGGTTTGTATAATCAACTAGCCGTCACCCGCCCGCTTCGCTGTGCGAAAATAATGGATCAATAAATGCTAAATAAAATAATTATTAGGTTTACCATATATAGCCTATCATTTGCACAATCTCATATTCTTACTACATACAAATTTTCATCAAGATCGGTCAAGCCGTTCTTGAGTTATAAGAGGACAAACAGACCAACAGACAAACAGACACACAGACAGACAAAAATTTCAAAAATTGTAGTATTGGTGTCAGTGAGTCATAAAACGAATAGTTATTCCAAAATATGTCAGAAAAATTGCATACATTTACAGACAGTAGTATATACATAGATGTTAATGAATTGTAATTTTTCATAGATGTGTGATTGGCTCAAATTCTACAATAACTATATACGAGTAACTGTGGTTATTACCTACATATACCTCTTTTTAATTATTAACACTTTACGAAGGTCTTAACTGTTATAATTTTTATGAGAATTAAAAAAAATATAATTTGAACCTCTTTTTGTCTATCTGGCTGGCTATACTTAATCTACATAATTATTTATTTATTTATTTGTTTATTTTATTTAATAGAACAATCAACAAGATTAACACAAATACAAGCAAAATTGTTTTCGTACTAAAATGATAATTAGAAGTAGTTACATTATTTTCTGCGCTTTTACAAAACATTTATAAGTTCTTTAACTGTCTCTCACTCAGCCGCGATCTATAATTTACCGTCGAAGACTCAATAGCACCGACTCGATATTTGCCACTGCTGTCAACGGCTGAATGCGAAATATCATATCAGCTTTTGTCAAACGGCTTTGTAGGAGACACCCTGAATACGGCCCTGGCATATAAGGGATGCAAATGATTTATTGCAGAGATGTCGGCTGCTCGATATAGTCTGACTAGTTCATTCGTTCGTTTTGTCTGGTGGTACGATTCTTTAACCTCGAAAAGTATATTTCGTGAGACATCATTGTAAGTATTTATTTATTATATTAATGTATCAAACAATGCCTTTTACTTGAATGATGTTATTTGTATATCCAAAGTCGAAGTCTAAGTTAAATCATTTATATGACGTCACAATTTTTTTTAAATGACAAAATAATAAATTTTCTGTATACAAAACTACTGAATCTTCTTACCACCACTTTAGAATTTAGATGCATCCTTATCCGAGAAAAGCTGGCAAGAATCTCGGCACTATTTTTACTCTCCATTTTAGCGACTTTAAAAGTTAGTTTACAAAGCTTCTGCTTAAAACATGCGACACATTTTTTCTACCATACACGTGGCTTAGAAGCATTGAAGATTTTGCTACAAAATGGGGGGGGGGGGGAGGCAGCGCTGCTTCAGTGGGAAGGACCCGACAGCTCGTGCGACTGCAGTTACTAATGAGATAGTCTTAGGAATGGAATACTATATTCCGCACTTCTATCTCATCAGCAAAGGCAGGCGCAACCGATGGTTCAACCGCGAGTGTGCCAACGCTGTTGTTAACAGGCAGACGGCATACCGCGCTTGTATCAGAGGTTCGGCCCAAGGAGATTCTGAGACCCTTGCAAAAAAGCTTACATTAGAGCGGATGCCCAGCGCGTTGCACGGGGTGGCCAAGAATTACTGAAGCATCCTTCGGGCAGCCGTAGCTACTGGCGTCTAGCCAAAGCCGTGCAATCTAACTTCTGCCAACCCTCGCTGCCACCTCTGAGATGTCCTGACGGATATTTAGCTCACGTTCCGCAGGAGAAGGCCGATCTCCTGGCCGGAGTATTTGTGGCTAACTCCCGAATCGATGACTGCAATGCACAGCCACCTACAATTCCTCACTGTGGCCACACAGCCTGATATTAAAATCAGGCAGTGTGATGTACGTACGGAGCTGCAGTCAATCGATGTTCGGAAAGCTAATGGCCCTGATGGCATCCCAGCAATAGTTTTAAGAATGTGTGCAGCTGAGTTGTCCCCCGTGTTAACTCGTCTTTACCGTCTCTCGATTTCTTCAGGATGTGTGCCGGAATCTTGGAGAGATGCTACTCAATGTGCAACCGGTTCCGAAGAAAGGAGACCGGTCAGATCCGACAGTATAACCGTCACCCAGCCACCTAAGTAAATCTTGTCATTGAGCTCAATCGGGTCTTGGACCTCATATCTAAATGGGGCTCCAATAACCTTGTTGATTTCAATGCCAAGAAAACACAGGTATGCGCATTCACGGCAAAAAAGTCGCCATTCCTTCCCCTTCCCTCTCTTCAAGGCACATCACTGGGCCTGCAAAGCAGTATTAATATGCTCGTTATGGAGATTCGCTGCGATCTGAACCAGAGGGACTATATCGAAGCCGTGATAAAAACAGCGTCACGTAAACTCGGTGTCCTGAACAGGGTGAGCCGATTCTTCACGCCGGATCAGTTGTGCTTTTTGTACAAGACACAGGTGCGGTCTTGCGTGGAGTATTGCTTGCACCTCTGGGACGGTTCCGCGAAATACCTTCTCGATGCCTTGGACAGATTGCAGCGGCGCGCTATATGCTTTATAGGTAATCAGAGGTCATTAATGCTCTCGAGCCCCCGCAATTGCGTAGAGATATAGCGTCACTCAGCATCTTCTACCGCTTATACCACGACGAGTGCTCTGAAGAACTCTTTGACCTTATCCCACCTTCTCCCTTCCTCCATAGGAGTACGAGTGCTGCTCCGGAGTTACCGCTGTACTGTCTCGAACATTCCATCGCGCACAAAGAAATTTGGGACTCGTTTCTTTGTCGCACTTCCAAAAGATGGAATAGTCTACCAGCACACGTTTTCCCTCTTTCCTATGACATGGGTACTTCAAACGAGGCGTGAAGAGGCACCTTGTGGGCCGGCAGGGTGAGAGTGACTGATGCTGCGTTGTTTTCACGCTGCACCAGTTGTCCTTGCGACCTTGCGCCTGGCTGACGTAGATGGTCTCTTGCGCTTGCACAAGGATGTCTGACCGCTACTTTGTAACCTGACGGTTGGTAGGGGGTGTCAGTATAAACTTTAAAGTCGTGTGTAGCTGGGTTGTGTCCTTGCGTCTGGACTCCGTTTCCACTTAACATCAGGTGAAGTGGAGTCATTTGCCGAGCTATGATTAAAAAAAACAATGGAAACTTAGTTCTTAGCAAATTCAATTTCGCCTTTACATTGAGGTTTCGCTTTAACGGATTATTCACCATAAAGGTCATAGTTTACTTGTTACTAAAATAACATTATTGCGTGTAAGCTCTCAGTTTGCAACGTTTGAAGCCTTACACGTCATAAGTTTGAGCTTAAGCTAGTTCCAGGAATAAGATCGTAGTAGTTCAGTGCACCTTACATTTACCTTTATGTTTGCAAAATCGATCAAATAACTTTTTGTAAAGAAGCTATATTACATACTAGCTTTAACTCGCGGCTTTGCTCACATAGGCTACACGACCTGTAGTTGTTTTAATTAAAAGCCAAACTTATTAAAGATAAGTAAGGCAAGGATAATCTTGAAACACTTCATAATTCTAACCAGTCCAAATACCGAAGGATTTAACTTTTATAATGACATTGTTCCATACAAACTTTCCACCCCTATTACACCTTTCTAGGGGAGTTTTTCGAAAAATGCTAAAACACATAATTTATTATTTTACTTGAAAAATCAAAAGATCGATTAAATTATTAGTTTTTAAAATTCTTAAAAATAACGATTTCCTCAAAAAAAACCCTTTTCTCTTTTTTCTCTTTTAAAGGAAAATAAACGAAATCCCTGAGACATGTCATTCTTTATTTCTCTTTAAATAGCCAAATACCAATTTTCATGTATTTTATTTATCTATTTATAATTTATGTACACACAAACGAATAAGAAGGGAGAACATAGTAAGAATAGATAAGAACAAGGGCTTGAAAAACTGACGGACTTTCATACAAACTTTCACCCCCTATTTGACCCCGTTAGGGTATGGTTTCCGTAAAATCCTTTCTTAGTGGCTGGTTAAGACACTCAATTAACCTACAGTCCAAACTTCATCTAATAAGCTTCGGCGGTTTAAGCGGCGATGATGAATCAGTGAGTCAGGACAAATCATTATACTCGTATGTATCTAATAGTATTTTTTTTTAAATATCTTACGGGTAAGCACTTGGCATTCAGCTCACCTGATATTAAGTGACTAGCTGTGCCCTGCGGTTTCACCCGCGTTAATTAGCGACTGTTCCACTTCTATTAGTCATAGCGTGATGTAATATAGCCTATACCCTTTCACAATAAATGGACTATTCAACACAAAAAGAATTTTTCAATTCGAACCAGTAGTTCCTGAGATTAGCGCGTTCAAACAAACAAACAAACAAACAAACAAACAAACTCTTCAGCTTTATAATATTAGTATAGATGATACGGCCGAAGGTGGAAGCGCACTTCATCTGGAATCCTCAACTACTGAGGCACTGGCTGTCTTATGCTGCCGAAACACAACAATGCTACAAACATTGATGTTATGGCGACATATTTAGATAAGATGGTGGTAGCTAGCCAGGCGGACAAACAAGCCCTACCACCAACCAAACCGAGTACACAAATATGTACGTAAGCTGGGAGTCGAACCCCCTGGAATTGAACCTTCTGGATCTAAGCTGGTGGTCTTGACCACTAGACCACAGAGGTAGTTAAAATAATAAGTCATTCGTAACAGATAAAAAGCTGCGGGTCAGATGGGAGCGAAGGGGGCAGCGGAGCGGCTAGCGTGTTATACGCACGTTGACTCTTCCCACGCATTGTGTAAAGAATCCACCAATAGGATTATTTTATTACAAGCCTTACTCAAAGTGCCTAAGGCGATCTTTGTGTACATTTCGATCACGTTAACCGAAACGAGAATGTGTATACAAAAATTGTAACTTACCTCGTTTGTCACTAGGAGGCGCGCTTTAATGCCAAATGCTAAACGGACATTAAAATTTAAGGTAATGTTTCTATATTTTGAGTCGGAAAACGGCCATGGAACCTTGCAAAACTGTGACACGCGCGTATAGCGTTGTCGTATTTCGAATGGTGAACAAAATTTGCACTCAGCTCTCTTTACCTCTGGTGAAAAATAGTTTAGAAAAGCAAGGTTACATACAAAGCAAGCGAGAGATGTGTGAGAAAGAGTGGTAAAACGAGTCAACTCTACCTACTCTCTAAGCTATAGCAATAACTAACTCTAAACAATAGACGGTGTTTGTTAAAACTTGAATGTAGCCGCATAATCTAAAACAGACATGACTCACAAAAGAAAAAATCGTTTTATGTTCAACAAGGCGTGATGAATGAAGGCACACGATATGGAATTAATTTTGACTCAATTTAAAGAAACACAAATTAAAATCCTCATACTGCTAATCTAAACTAAACTTACAGCTCAATCTAAACTTGCTCGCACAATTTTGGTAGAAATAGTTACATTGTTACATAGCTCCGTAAAGCCTCCTTGGACCATACAATCTTTTCGCACAGCTGTTGTGTAAACCCTAAGTAGACGACCCTGATTTCTTGGTATTTTTTAAAGATACCAGGAAGTTTCTTTTGATGTTTATAAAGAAGGGTTTAGGACGGACGAGACCTTCATCTTTCTTTGTTAGGCACTATGTTTAACATTTTTACACACAAAATCCGGAATCCACGATACCTTCGTGTTCTAGTGGCTACGCCTCGCTCTCTCTCTGACTCAGCGGTGCCGTGTCTGATTCCCAGCGGTGGCTACATACGAGTAGGTGATAGAGCTTGTTTCACACCTTTTCCCACCTAGCTACTACCTTTTTTTTGGTAGAGTTCGGATCGGATCCCGAGCGGAACAACCCGAGGCTCGAGCGAGGTGGCATTTAGAGGATCGGGCGAGGTTTCTACCACTATCTTAGCTAAGTCTATCGTCATAATAACAATGTTGGTAACATTGTTATCTTTAGACAGTTAGGCGGCACAATCTTCACTTACCTACCATATGAGATAAAGGAAAAGCGCTTTTCAGTCGTGGTACAAAAACACTTAAATATGGTTCAGGTCGACGTCGTCAGTAAGACGTCCACCTTCTGTTATTAGTAAGGTACTAAACTCGTTCTACCACGGTAGAATTCACTAGTATTGGGTTGTAAGTACATTGATTAGTAGGTGGTACTTCGGAAGGCACGTAAAGCCGTTGGTCGCGGCTGCATTAGCAGTCGTTAACAACCACTAATCCGCACTTGGCCTGCGTGGTGGTCTACAGCCCGTTCTGCCTTTGGTGTTTCCATCCATTCGGGAGGCTACTTCCCCAGCAGTGAGGAATTAAAGACATTTAGCTGGCGATGATGTGATGATTGGTTAAGGTTTCAACAATTCTACATACAAAACCACAGATTCAGGACGTCGTCGTCGGTAAATTCTGTTCAACATAATATTATCCACAACATTGCGGGATGTAGCAATAAATATGCCGTGTAAAGGGTTGTGTTACACTCACGCTGACGTAGCTAAATGCAGCTTATTTTGCATTTTAGAGCGCTCGAAATGTTCGCTGCTTGATAAAGGCTCGTGCAGCTTACGGCTGAGTTATTTGACAACAATGTTTTTATGTGATGCGTATGTTTTACAGAAGAGCTCGGTTTTATGCCGTGGTGTGTTAAAGTATACTGAACATTACTGCGAGTAAGCAAACAAAACAAATATAAAAACATTTTGCAGGCTACTCTAAAGAGTACGTAACTCACTTAACATCCACAACCGGAATTAGTACTTACCAACTAACCAACCAAAAAGTGAATTGCACGACCACACATCAAGTGAATTGTGAATACATAATTCGAGAGGTTCTCGGAATATAATTTCCGTCGTTGCCTCAGGAAAAGGATACTTGGATGAGGGAATTAAGGCACTTAGTGGCCGGGCGGGACTGACAGGGATTGATTTTGCCTACTTGTTCGTGTGTGGACTCAGCGCTATGGTTACTGGAAGTGAATTATAGAAAAAAAATATCGAGTCGGCAAAGGCATCTTGTACATTGTGTGTTGCCTGAAATAAATGATTTATTATTATTATTATCTCCTTTATTTTTTTATTTTTTCTTAAAACTAGATTTTTACAATATTTTAAAATAAAAACAATAAAACATTATAAAAACCTAATCCTAGAGTACCACCAGCAGCGGGGCAGGGCCCAAGCTACCGGTGGTCAGGGCTGCAGAGTGAGGAACCTTCTGACAATACGTGCCGTGTCTAGGAGTACTGCCTTTTGCATCTGACCCTTAACCCAACCTTTCAGCGAGAGCCTCTCTAGGTGTTGATCGAGGCTCTTCGCTATCAGACCGTTTGCCGAAACGACTATCGGTACAATAATGGTTGAATCCACATCCCACATGGCGGTAATCTCGTGAGCCAAGTCAAGGTACTTACTGAGCTTCTCCTTCTCGGCTTTCACAAGGTTCTCATCATGAGGTATGGTGATATCTACCAGTATTGCCCGGCGCTGGGATCGGTCGACCACCACGATATCAGGTTTATTGGCGACAATAGTCCTGTCCGTAATGATAGAGCGATCCCAGTAAAGCGTTGCATGACCATTTTCGAGTACTGGCGCAGGTGCGTACTTATAGTACGGCACTTCCGATTCAACAAGGCCATATCCAAGAGCAAGTTGCTGGTGAATTATTCTGGCTACTTGGTTGTGTCTGTGCAAATACTCTCCGTTAGCAAGATGAGTACAACCAGAAATAATATGTCGGAGTGATTCACCTGGACGGCGGCATGCCCGACAGATGTCGACCGTGCCGTCCCTCATAATATATTTCCGGTAGTTATTCGTCTTGATAACTTCATCTTCAATGGCACAGACAAAACCTTCGGTTTCCCCAAAGAGGTCACCGAAACGTAGCCAGTTCACCGAGGCAGGCAAATCTACATCAGGCCCAGTTAGAGCCCGATAGTAGCGCCCGTGTAGCACCTTGGTCTTCCATATTTCCTTGCGATCGAGAGTGCTTTATTATAAAGCGGTCGGTCAAAAAAGTATTGCGATTTTGTATATGGTGTAAAACCTTGTTTTTTACAACGGAAATTGATTTACGTCGTGGCCGATGGTAAAATAACGAGTTCAAAGGTGGAAGCGCATTTTAACCAGAATCCAACTGAGGCAATAGTTATCTTATACAACAAAGCTGCTAACATTGTTGTTATCAGATCGCACAGACAGAATTAGATATAATAACGTCGTCGGTGCGCGTGCGAGACCGCGTAAGAGCTGTTTGTAAAAACCGCGTATCTGCTTTTGCAAAATTTTGCAAAAAGACGAAAAAAGTGAACATTTTGGCCATTTAAATATATTATTTTGTTGTTGTTGTTTGCCTCAAAGAAATAGCTGTCAATTTCAGTCGGCAATTTCATGCTTGAATGGCCAAGATTTTTCATGTTTTTGCTAAATTTTGCAAAAGCAGATACACGGTTTTTACAAACTGCTCTTACGCGGTCTTGCACGCGCACCGACGATAACAATACAGGCTACAGACACATTAGAAATAATTAACGAGGCTTAACCCGAAATGCTTAGTATCAGTTCCAAGCATACAAATTCATGGTCTGGCAAATTCGCACTGATTTATTACACAAACAATGATTATTATTTCACTATTCAAGCAATGTTTAATTAGATAAGGAGACCAAATTAGATTGATGAACATTTTAGATAGATGAGATATAAACCGGTAACAATGTGTACCCACGCTGGGAACCGAATGCGCCACCTTTGTAACTGAATCTGGTGGTCTTACTAGACACAGGTAGGTTGTTAATGTAATAGGTATTATAACATTGTTCATATCATCGTCTATGATATACAGACGTAATCATGATATGCATTAAGTAAGCAATTTTCCATAATTTGTGTCATCACCATAAAGGAATGACTTTCGTAGGGTCATTTAAATTTTTTGTCATTTTTAATGTCAAGATCACCGGTCAGAATTCTAAATGGGGTGCATCTTCGTTAACACTTCTAGTAATCGCAACTCCGTAAAAACCAAACATCTTTCTTGCCAATTTGTGGGGCGGTGGCCGCTCTTTCTCAGTACCGTACAAAAGCGGTCTTCCCATGTACACACGCCCGCACATCACACTACCACAAACTGTCCAATTTCCTCTTTAGACTTTGAACTTTATGTCTTAGGCATATGGTTGAAAATGTATTCAAGAAATTTGACACTTTTGTATAGGTTAATGTGCAAGCGTCTGTACTATTAGGTGGGCAACAGTGTTTTTGCTTTCTCATTCTGAAGACTCGACGCCAAGAAGGTTTATACAAAAAAACGCGTTAAGTAGGTATGTTTATGGTTTAACTGAGCATAGAGGCTACTTTAAAACTCCGTGGTTTTAAAATATTATTGCAGTTATTTATCTACCTTCACTTTGTTAAAAATAGCTATAACATAACAAAATAGGTTATTCCTATACAAGCGCATCGGTGGCCAAGTGGTTAACTGTTCGACTCGTATCTGGAGATCCTGGGTTTACTCCCAGGTCAAAGTGTGTTTCGTATTTTTCGATACTTAACTTATGTTTGTGATCAACTGACCACCAACCCGCATTTGCCAAGCGATTCCCATCATGAAGAACTAGACAGCGCGGTGTATGCGCGTGCGCGTTGCCATCTTACAAGTAAAGCAATGCATTTTATTGGGATGGGTGACCAAATTAAGATATCTTCCTCCGTGGTTTCGATAGCCCGGTAAAATGTTTGTCTTAGTAGTTGTAGTAGGAGGGTAGTCTATAAAACCCATTAATCCGTATTGAACTAGTACAGTGGGTTCCTTCCAATTCAGGAGGTCCTTCCCATGTGCTATTGGTAATGTAGGAGGGCCTGAGACCAGCAGCCTTATGTTTGTAGGATGATGATAATACATACCTACTATGCCTTTCGATCTATATTTATATAGTTACTAAAATAATAATAGGAATGGGAATAGTGGGCACAGACCAGCCCAGCGCTTCGGATTCTCCTACGCGCTTTTATACGTACTAATAGTCATAGTCATAATTATTTATTACATCGTGTTGGTATTATCTAGCTTAAGTACATACAAATTTTTCTCTTAAACATTTATATTAAAAACACACGATGAGATAAACACCTGTTTTAAATATGACAAGCAGAAAATGCTATCAGAAATTACTTAAAGCATTACAATTAACTTAGAGTGCTGCTAATTACTACACCTAACTGTACTTAAGTTTAAAATTCAATTAAAGGCTTAAATAATGAATGAGTTGGTTACACTGAACTGCACTTTTTACTGTGTTAGCCCGTTGAATAATGTAGTTTATTGCTTTTAGTATTAAAGAAGTTTTCGCTTAACAATTCAGTGGTAGCGTTAAAGAATTCCAGTCTTTTTTCTCGCCGATACGGCCATTAATCCTATGGATAACGGATTGTGTCAATGCTGTAAGCTGCTTAAGTATGCCACATGGTGATGGTGTCCAATTTTGATATCACTTGGGTGGCGCTTTAAAAAATCTGTGTATGAATGGGTTTATAGGTATGTGGTACAACATAATTTAATATTGTTTATTTTCTATCACATTATTAAGGAGAATGGTTTTAAAACAGTGTCTTAAAAAATATCAAAGAATATCTGACGTAAACAATTTTTGACATTTTTTATTATATACATTACATAGTGGCTAGATATACCATAATAAATAAATTCAATACCATTCTCTAACATACCTTACAGAGTTCATTTAAGGCACCTACGATACTACAAACCCCTTGTCACCCTTTTTACCACATGAGTCCAATAAATGAATAATTTGATTTAGGATAAGGTAAAGTAAATCCTGTTATGACACAAAATTTATTTACAAAGCTGATGTTTCTTGAACCTAAACATGCATGTATTGAAGAAATTAATAAGAGTAGATGAAGCGAAAGAAGTATGTCAGAATCGTTATAAGAGACAAGCGTGAATGTATGTAAATAAATGTAATAACACAAAACACAGGCTCCTGCGAAAATAAAGTAAACAAGTGAACAAAACAGCAATAGGTTTCCGTCCGTGAACTAAGTAACAGTAAATCGTCCGTTTGTAGCCAGTTAAGCGGTCGTCCACACAGAATAAAAATTAAGAGCCTGCCTGTTTGTCCACTCAACTTTGCTAATGAGAGGGGCTGAACCCTGAACCACCCCCTACAATTTGTATCGTTGTGTACACAACTACAGAGTCTCGACACACTGCATGCGCGGCTGTGCATCTCGGGGAAAAATGGCAATTAGATTAGAGTTTATATGCATATGCATATATGCGGACATATGTCCGAAATTAGCTGGCTGACTATGACTAGTGCAAAAGCGAGGGGGCGGGGCGTGTATAGGTTTTTATATCAGCAAATCTATGAAGGCTGCATGATTTAATAATAATGTATATTGATTATGATATTAATGCTGTGTGTCAATACCAACCGAGTTGGAATCAATTGTGCTGGGTTTAGATGCTAAAGGGAACCCTGAATCACGCTCTGCAATTTGTATGGTTGTGTACACAGCTACAGTCTCGACGCACTGTATGCGCGGCTGTGCATGGCGGGAGAAAATAGCAATTATAGATATAGCTATGTACTTGGTCAACACTAGCTAGCTCACTAGTGTAAATCGCTAATCGTTTAAGGCTTTCGATAACTCTTGATAGAAGTATGCATATTTACGAAGGTTCGATAATTAATATTACTTTCCTAATAAAAGAAACGAAGATGACTTAACTAAAGACAAAATAAAACCTAAGTATAAATAAAAAATGTCCTCCAGCTGTGGGCTCATGGGACGGGCCCAAGAATACTGGCAACATTACCTCTTTAGATAGCCAAGCTAATACGTTGTCAGAGGTAGCTGCCAGCCTTCTTGTCACCGGAGGCTTCAACAAGGCGAGCACTCAACTCTTTAACAAGCTGCTTGGTCTCCGGCCCCCATGGATCCAATGTCTTCACCGCAAACGGAACAAATAAATAATTTCGACACAGGTTTGCGTATTTGTGCCGTTTGCGATTTTATTTCTTTCCTAATGTGATATGAAATAATATTCCGTGTCAATCTCTACCGGGTTCGAGGGGCTCAACCATGTACCTATTCCTGCAATTTGTATCGTTGTGTACATAGCTCGACACACTGCATGCTCGGCTGTGCATCTCTGCGAGGAAAAATGGCAATTAGAGATACAGCTATGCATTTGTGCGAAACTAGTTGGCTGACTAGTGAAAATCGTTTGAGGGGGGATTCGATAACCCTCTATATACAGATCTATAAGGTTTGGATGACTTATATTATTATCCTATTGGGAGACAAAATAGGAAGCCCGCTTTGGATGATACAATTATTTTCCTATTGAATCAAATAAAATAAAAAATTCAATGAATTACATTGATCGAGTTTTGAATCGTCAAAAAATAATAGCACGTGGTGAGCCACGTCTGAGGACTTTATCAGTATAATTATGTTTTATTTTTATTTTTATTTGCTTTTTCAGCCTGCCTATATCCAATACGAAGCTTTGCACGCCGTCTCTCTCTGTTGGTAGTCATTTTGAAGCAGTCCTTTCTGGTGACTCTATCGTTGTTATCTGTTACTGTCATAGAGATTCGCAATTCCTTTTGTCTGAGTTCGTATATCTGAGTTACTATATCCACGAAGGTTTAATATAAAAATAAAATAAGTTAAACAAATGATTGTAAATATTGTATAAACAATAATTAAAAAGAGGTCTATAGTTTCATTGTAGTATTAATGCAGAAGCGTCATGTGAGTACGTGATACTAATTTATACGTTAAAAGCTTCGCTACTTCGAATAGAATTACTAAGCACTTCATTGAAATGTACACATTGAATAATTGAAAACAATGCAATACACATATTTGATATTTGTATTAAGTCCACCCGTAATCCTATTATCCAGATTGCGTGCTGTATATTTCGAACAATAAGACTTGTTTTGTTTGCTAGCCAGCACTGATTGTTTTTGCAATAAAATGTCGTTGGTACATTAATGTTTTTTTTTTTATGTTTTACGGTTAAGTACAGTGCCTTGATCTCACCGGGTGTTAAGTGATGATAAGGCCAATGATGGAAGCGCACTTCACCCGGGATTCTCAACTAGTAAGGCACTGGCTATCTTATCTCTAGTTGCTGGAACACAACAATACTACAAACATTGATGTTATGGCGACATATTTAGATAAGATGGTGGTAGCTAGCCAGGCAGACAAACAAGCTCTACCATCAACCAAACCGAGTACACAAACATGTACCCCCCGCTGGGAATCGTACCCGAGACCTCTGGGTCTAAACCGGTGGTCTTAGCCACTAGACCACAGAGGCAGACAGAGGAGGTAAAATGCTTACATAGTTTTGGTGGTTCAATAATTTTGATGATGATTCCTTGATGTTGGGAAGGTATTTAGAACTTATTTTTTTTATTCCTTACGGGCAAACACTTACACCCGTTTGCATTAAACTTATAAACTGCCTAAGTTTTTGCCTAACTACGACCCGGTGAAGTTAAGTAGGCACCTGAGTGTAAGCGACGTTTTCGAGCGAGGTGCCGAGTTAACTTGACCGGGTAATATTTAAGCCAAGACTTAGGCGATTCATAAGTTTAGTGCAAACGGGTGTAAGTCTTCATCTCGCCTGATGTTTAGTGATGATAAGGCCGAAGATGGAAGTGCACTTCACCTGGAATCCCTAACTATTGACGCAAGAGCATTTTATCTCTAGCTGCCGGAACACACCAATGCTACTATCTATACTATCTAATATATAAAATTCTCGCGTCACAGTTTTCGTTGCCATACTCCTCCGAAACGGCTTGACCGATTTTGATGAAATTTTTTGTGCTTATCCGGTATCTATGAGAATCGGCCAACATCTATTTTTCATCCCCCTAAATGTTAGGGGTAGTCCACCCCTAAATTTTTTTTATATTTTTTATGGCAAAACAACGTTTGCCGGGTCATCCGGTATCTATGAGAATCGGCCAACATCTATTTTTCATCCCCCTAAATGTTAGGGGTAGTCCATCCCTAAATTTTTTTTTTATTTTTTATGGCAAAACGACGTTTGTCGGGTCAGCTAGTACTATATAACATTGATGTTATGGCGGCATAATAAATATGGAACTTACTTTTATGTGGTATTTTCACGGTATGCAACACTCTAGAGTTAGAGTCATTATTAACGGGATTTTTACCATGTTTAATAAATGCGAGTATCCGATATTTCGGCACAGTTACACATATAATAAACACATTCACATATAATAAACATAGTAAGAATCCCGTTAAGAGCGTTTACGCCGCACACTAGCGCCGCCAATGAAAAAAAAAACACCTAGTAATAGTAGAAAATCAAATAATGCTCAACAAACTATTTGAATGAAGTAATTTAGCATTTTTACGTCACATAATAAACTTCTGAAATGTTATGGTTTAGTTAAATAAGACGTTACAGCTACAAACGGCCACTTTTAACTATAACGCCGAATTTAACTAAACCATAACATGTCAGATGTTCATTAGGTGACGTAAAAACCGGCCTTATAGCGAAGAGTCTCGACCAACATCTCAAGAGGCTTTCGCTGAATGGCTGGATCAAGGGTCAGATACAGAAGGCAACACTCCTGGACACGGCACGCATTGTCAGGAGGTTTCTTTCTCTGCAGTCTTTATCGCCGGTAGCTTGAGTCCTGCTCCGCTGCTGGCGGCGTTCTAGGTTTAGGTTTTTATAAAAGTTGTATTTTTTGTATGATATTTTATTATATTTTATGTACTTTTTATATAATTTTTATAAAACCTAGATCTAAGATTAAAAATAAATAAAGAGTATAAAAATAATAAATTTTTATTTCAGACCAATTTGATCCATAGACTTATTAGTAAATGTTAGTAACAATTGGGCTTAATCCTATGTTAGTGTTGTTAGCATATTTTTTATACTCTAGAGCTAGCCGTAATAAGTAACTAGATATTGGTCTAATTGTAAATATAGGTAAATGTACATACATTTATATTAAACTTAACATTTAATGACAGTAAGTTGTTTTCTATTAACTAAGAACCTCGTAAATACAAGCATCCACGAGATAAGGAATTTTCAGGAATCATTTTATCGCATATCGTGGCGAATTGCGACATGAGGACAATCACATTTTATGAGGCTCGAGAGTCCAGTGGCTATCGGCTGTTCTAAACTGTAATGACAAAGTTTTGTAAAGGCTATGTCACACTACGGGGGGTTGGCTGACGGGACGCTGTCGCGATTTTCATTTGATATTCGATCAAGTTAACGAATGCGAAATTTTTTATTGCATTGAAGCTTCCTGGTGGAAAACGAGGAGGAAATTCTTGTTATCGTTAACATAATCTAATCGAACAGCGAATGAAACTCGCACGTAGGCACCCCGGCTTGAGCTTCGCAGGCGGCGATACTTGCGGAACCTTGTTGTTGCAAGCTTGTCTTTTTCTTGCCAACTCTTCGCGGTCGAATGCTGGTAGATTCAGTGGTTACGTTTGAACCAAATTTTCGGTTATTATTTAGATTTTTTTTATAGTTGAAAAGCGTTTGAAAGCCGCGAGTAAAAGAGGAGACAGTTTTTCATCATTCGCCCCGTTTGCTCGTTTGCCGACTCCATAACATAAAAAACAATTAATTATAAAAGCTCCTCATTGGCTCTCATGACTTGGCGTGTGAACGCAAACGCACCCATTCACAGAGAACTCGCAGTGAGTTCCTGCGACCAATGTGAAGCCGCCATAAAGTGCTAACCGTTATCGTAAAATGGCCAATAAATTATCCTTTTAGTATTATACTGTGCGGCCAACGCGGAAGGACACAGCATTAAAAGGTCATCAACGTATCTCTGGAAACGGGTTAAAAGTAATAATGTTTTTTTTAAAACGCCCAATGCTAACTGACTCGCGATGAAACATGCTGTATGGCTCTACCCGCCTTTATTTTTTATTTTAGCTAAAGGGTTTATTTATTATTGAAAATTACAAAATTAAAATCTGAGATTATAATAACCTAAAGTAACTAAAACTAATACAAAACTAAAATACGGCGTCAAAAAATTCCTCCGCATCGCAGTCGACTGGTAAAGTACCCAAGAGACTGGCAGCATTTCCACGTTGAATGGCAATGCTTAGTCTCTGGCCAAGGAAAAAGCCAGCCTTTGGGTCATGGGGAGTGTCAACCAGCCGTTTGGAGATGTCATTAAACAAAACATGAGCATTCGGACCCCACGGCCCGAGGGTTTCAACCCCAAACGGCTCGAAAATATAATTACCGATAAGGTTATTATACTTTCGCCGCTTGAGGTTTTCAGCAGCCGCAGCAGCAGCACCAGCACAGCACGCAGTGCTAGGAAGATGGGATGGCGCAAGAGTATCGACACAAGTTGCATCCCACACTAAAGGCCTACCCAACTTCCAAGGAAATAAAGACATGCCGTCCGGTCTCTTGCCATCGTCGCGTGCCAAGCCATTGGGTTCTAATACAGCTGGAACGCCGAAGAATTTTGAATAATTGGATATTGAATAATACTTACAGGCTTTTTGTTTGCAGGGAATATTATATGTTGCTAGTCTATCAAATTAAAATAATATGTACTGTAACTGTAAAATACTTTTAAACTATCGTCAACGCGGGGCGGGGCTGAGTTTTGATACAAATAGTATGTGATCCCATGCATAATAATGTTCTTTTATTAAAAAAGTGTGCTAAAAATTTCACTAGCGGTATTTGAGCGGTGTATTCTGAGGTTATTGTTCTGAGATTCTGAGAGATTCTGACATACCGAGTCAGGTACGCAACCAATAACTATCTGCCTACCTAGACAATGCCAAAAAAGCCCAAATCAATGAAAACAACTTATCAGATTTACTCACAGCTAGTAGGTACAATTTGAATCTTGGTTTTAACAATAATATTAAAATAGTTTATTGCCTCAAAAATTATACATATCATTAAATAAAATACAAAAAAGAGTAAGTAATACATTTTTAAAACGAAAATAAGTTCGTCACATTTTTGTACACTGTACCATGTAATACATTAAGTAAATTTTGTCACCTGCATTAAAAAATTGTGTAAGTACGTCACAGGTCCAAATTAAAATATAACAAATTTACTTCATAAAAATAGAAGTAGTAAGTAAACTACACATACTTTTTTCTGTGACGAATTGACTTTATGGCAAATGTACAATAACCCTTTGAACGGATGCGTTCACAATATTTTCTGGGATTGACGTAGAAATTATAGATGCGCTGTTTCTGTTGTATCCTCAGAATAATATCTAAAGCTAGTTGTATCTGCAAATGACATAGCAGCGACGGCGCTGCTAGACACACGGGTGTTGCAACGGGTAAGGCTGTCGGCAACGTTCACTGTCATTATTGTAAACGGTAGATGTCTGATTGGTGGTTTTAACAGCCTGAGGTGTTCTAAAACATGCGAGAATGTACTAACTTTCTTATAACAACGACAGCAAATGTATTTTTAGACTACCAAAGACATGGAAACCCTTGGTTCAATGTTCTTTCTTCTGTGTTGAAAGTTAAAGCGATTTAATACGCCCCAAAGTATATTTACTCTTGACACTAGGAACAAACTTGAATTAAAGCCAACTCTTTCCGATAAGTTGTAATAATAGGATCATAGGATCATTAATAAATGTCTTGATGATGATGATGATGATGACGGTGCCTAGTGCAAGTTTTATGTACCATCCGTTTGTTTTTGTATGGTATTGAAGCAATGCTTCCTGGTGAAAGATGAAGTGACTTAAACTTTTGACATACATTTTGTTTTACTTTGATAACTATATTTGTTTTCGTGACGTGATTGAAAGGTAAATAAAACTAGCACTCATCATTCTGCACCGATTTCCATTTCGTTCCTCTTGAAAATGAGATCTTATAACCATGAGGTCATAACGCTCTTTTTCTATTTAAAGATTTATCAAAACGGATGTTCAACTTTTCTATAGACCTAAGAGCTGGCATTTCTCTTGGACATCATCGTCATCCTTCAGCTCATTTTATGTCCCTACTGCTGAGGCACGAGCCGCGTGGCCCATTATCCCCATGGATGGATAGGAAAACGGGCCACGCGGGCTTAGTGCGGATTAGTGGTTGTTACCGCCTGCTTATGCAGCCGGGACCAACGGCTTTACGATACGTCTGAAGCACAGAGGAGCTCGAGATCAAAAATTTTTGGTCACCCATCCGATGACCGGCCCTTGTGAAAGTTGCTTAACCTCAGCACTCGCAGACCGGGAGCGTAAACCACTGCGCCATGAAGACATAAAATCAACAAAACATCTAAAATATTGCTGGGCTACTGTATAAAGATTTAACGGCTTAAGAATATGCTACTCACTGTGCGACCCCCTTAACCCCGCGCTAAGAGCAAAGGCTGCAGTCGCCTGCTCCCGACAAAGAAGTCGTGTGACTATAACCGGCCTATTATGTATATCTACTTAGTATGGTGAACATTGTTTGCATAAGACGCCAACTGGCTTTCAGATTAAAGTCGTTCTGCGAATGAATTATGGCAGCTCTAGTTTTGGTTTGGGCTATAATAATGAAATATAATAATGAAACAGACCACCTGTTTCATTATTTAGTAAGAGAGAAGTGATGGGTTTTGGATTTACTATTTAAACTATTTTAATGTCTAAAGGAACCTGCCCCGGTATATCAGCGAGTGCGGGTTCGAATCCCACTCGTGAATTTTTTGTGGAACGACAAAGAGCTGTCAGTTCTCTTGCACATAAAATAAGCAAATATTAAATTATGAAAAAAAGATTACTTTGCTACTTGAATAAAAATTTTGCGGCTGCACAAAAAGCTGCAGTCGCCTGCAAAGAAGTCGTGTACCTATAACCGGCCTATTATGGATATTTGTGTAGTGAGCACTGCCCTTTGCATAAGACGCTAACTGGCTTTAGGATTAAAGGCGTTCTGCGAATGAATTATGGCGGCTGTAGTTTTTGTTTGAGCTGTGGTCTGTATAAATATGTGGGAGGTTATCTTTATGGTGGATTTTGTCTTTATATTCACTATCATAGTAAATTAATACAAACATAAGCGGTACCAAAGCGGTACCAAAGCAGTGCGCTAGAAAAAAAATCCACTAATAGATTAGTTATTATTACTGCTTAGCAGTAAAGTAATGCCATTAAAAAACAACTTATTCTGCATGGATTAAATAAAGATCAAAACATTTATTACGGTGCATTAACGTGTAAAAGTAAAAGTAAAGTAAATAGCCTACGTCTGTCCCACCGCTGGGCAAAGACCTCCATAATTGAAATCAAGTCATCACTACAATGAGGATGGGAACGGATGTTCTTTAATTTTTTTTTCTATTTTATTAGTAACAACTAAAAATATGACATAATTTTTTTTCTTTAGTTTTTTTTTCTGTAGTATTGCTAATTACTTCACAATATTTTTTCAAAAATTTTAAATATCGGCGGTTTGTCGGATACGGTGACGTCACGTCATCCGATATAAGCCGACTGCCAGCGAACTAAGCGTGTTTAATTACGTACAATAACATTGTAAATACTTATCGTATCGAAGTGAAATAGTAACTATACTTTTTGGAATAACGTCTTCTATAATGGTATAGAGTAAAAATATATATTTTTTTATCTTTCCCAAGTCCATTGATGGACCACGCTTGCCAAATCAAATACAGTTACATCAGGTTACCAGTTAGGTTTCTAAACTCGTAGTATGAACCATTAAGATAGGTAAGAACTAATAGTTACAAAATACTAATTAATATAGGTGATAGGTGAGGAGCTCGATGGCGCAGTGGTTAACGCGCCCGGTCTGCGAGTGCTGAGATTAAGCAACTTTCGCAAAGGCCGGTCATCGGATGGGTGACCAAAAATTTATCATCTCGAGCTCCTCCGTGCTTCGGAAGGCACGTAAAGCCGTTGGTCCCGGCTGCATTAGCAGTCGTTAACAACCGCCAATCCGCACTGGGCCCGAGTGGTGGTTTATGGCCCGTTCTCCCTATCCATCCATAGGGAAGGCTCGTGCCCCAGCAATGGGGACATAAAATGAGCTGATGATGATGATGATGATGATAGGCGATAATAAAAATTATTTCAAGATCAATTAGTTTTATAGTAACGAAGTTTCAAAATGTCCATAGTATGAGACAGATGATTCCCTTATTTTATTATCGTTCGTATACAGTTTCCCAACATTTTTCATTGTAAACATTAAAAAGAGGTTTTATGTAACACCTTATATTCTGCACGTAGGATGTTATATCAAGTGTCCTCGAAGCTATCCTGCGTGATTAATGACAACCCGACCGAGCCTCTCGCTAAAATAAAAAGATCCGACATACCTCGAACTAGGTCTCGGGCCTGCTCGAACCAGTCTTCAAAGTTATTTATGAGGAATTTGTTTTTAGGAAGATAATGGTCATATTTGATTGGCTGATGGAGCCTTGGCTTTTATTATTTTAAAATGACGTTTAAGAGCATAGCATACACACTTTCGATGATGCAGTGGTTAACACGTTTGGTCTGCGATTGCTGAATTTAATTGCTGCATAAACGATTGCTGCAACGCAGTGTGGCTCTACGCCGAGTGGTAGAGCCACGTTGCAGCACGAAATGGGCCGGTTCGCCCGGCCGGCGTAATACCACCCTCTCACAGAATATAGGCGTGAAACAATGGTACTCGTTGCTGTTGTGTTTTGTCCGGTGAGTGAAAGTACCGGAGGCCCATCTCTCACCTCTCCCCCTCCCAATTCCTACTCTCTCCTCAAGATCCAACTCCTTCCTCAAGGCCGGCAACGCATCTGCGAATACTTTGGTTTGGGTGTCCATGGGTGGCGGTAATTACTTTCCATCAGGTGACCCGCCTGCTCGTTTGCCTCCTTTTAACATAAACAAAAAAAAGTTAAGTAACTTACACAAAGATCGGTCATTCATCCCATCCGATCCCATACGATGGGATGGGTGAAAAATGTATCATTTAGATCTCCTCCGTGCTTCAAAAGGCACGTAAAGCCGTTGGTCCCGGCTGTATCAACAATGGTAAATAAGTACCAAGCCGCATTGGGCCCGCGTGGTGGCTTATGGCCCGTTCTCCTTGTGATGTATCCATCCAAGTCTCGTGCCCCAGCAGTTGGGACATAAAAAAAAGCTGGTGATGGTAATAGTGGGTCTATTAGATACCCGCCCCGGCGTCGCACGGGTGTACTTTTTTTTTTTAATATAGCCTATAGTCTTCCTCAACAAATGGACTATTCAGCACAAAAATATTTTTTCAATTCGAACCAGTAGTTCCTGAGATTAGCGCGTTCAACCAAACAAACAAACTCTTCAGCTTTGAAATGAAAATAAAAATATTCTTTATTGTACACCATACAAGAGACTTAGAGAGGACAATACAAGAAGAGGTACAAATGGCGGCCTTATCGCTAAAAAGCAATTTCTTCTAGGCAACCATGTGTTGAATTTGACAAACAAGCTACAAAATGAGTGGTTAATGGTGTTTTCCGAAATACTAATTGACACACTATAAAATACTTAATTATCATACATACAATGTGTATACCTAAATATATCTATATAAATATAATATATAAACTATCATATACATATACATATACTATCATATAAACTAAATATTTATATGGACAAAGTATTACATTATAAAGAAATGGATAATAACATTAAAGTGACAAAGATAGATAGTGCTCCTTAACTTGTTGCTTAAAACTATCCGAAGATTTTGCTCTCCTGACTTTTTCAGGCAATGCATTCCACAGACGGACAGCATGAACTGAAAAGAATTTGTCAAGAAATTTTGTGGAATGCATTGGTATCGCCAAGTTCAAGCTCTCCGATGATCTCAAAACTCGTGAGTGCGTGTCGTGGAGGTATTGAAAACGTTCCTTGAGATAAGGCGGTGAGAGGGGATGAAACAAAATATTGTAAAGCAGGGAAACAATGTGCGCATTCCGGCGAAGGCAGCTTTATAATATTAGTATGATGTATTTACATCATACTAATATTCCATACACATATACCATCCATATACCAGTCACAGTACATACAAACGTTCTGGGTTCGATTACCGATTGTACATACTATTGTAGGTTTGGTTGACGGAAGAGTATATTCTATGTCTGCCTGAATTACGCCAGCCGGTGTAATTTATCCGTCGAGTGCTTAAACGGTACCTAGGATACCTACACAAAAGATCTTACGTTAAACCCCGTGTGAACATTCTCAATTGGACATTTTAATGGCAATTAATTTTCAATTGCCGAAAAATCTAATTTTACTGGCCATAATTGCAAAATAATTGCTCGACAGTCCGTAAAAAGGCAATTAACGTAAGTACAATATAATGCGAAATAAAATTTTACCAACTGGTGCATAAAACAGATCGTAAAGCTGTATATTTAAATTCCCCCCCAGTATATTTACGTAGTCATAATAAATTGCTGAACGCCTTTTTTACTGACTCTCTAACTGACTTTAAAAAAGGAGGCGTTACTCTGTTGAACGGGTGCCGATTTGTATTATACTTTTTTATCCAGTAGCTATAGATTAAAAATAATGTAAGTAAAATATTGATTTTATGTTTAAAGCTTTTGTTACATCATGAATGAACGCCATGATGACATAGTATATTATTTATTAGGAAGGTATGACATGGAACTTCAATCACAAACCGCACATGAAACATGATTGGGTTAAGTACTATCACACTATAATATTATAAATGCGAAAGTTTGTGTGTGTGTATGTATATGTGTTGCTTCTTCACGCTGCAACGGATGAATGGATTTGGATGAAATTCGGCATACAGATAGTTTATAACCTGGATTAACACATAGGATACTTTTTATCCCGATATTCCCACGGGAACGGGAACCACGCGGGTGAAACTGCGGGTGGCCGCTAGTGATAACCTAAATTGACAAGTGAAACCTATGTAAGTAACGCCTCGGTGGCCGAGTGGCAATGCGCTCGGCCCGATACTCGAAGGTCCTAGGTTCAATTGCCAGGCAATCGGGCAAATGTGTTTCGGATTTTTCGATGCATAGCCCGGGTTTGTTATCACCAACCCACATTCGCCAAGCGTGGTGATTAAACCAATACTCATAAACGTAGCGATAACTCGATTTCAACGATGGAGGCCTTTGCCCAGTAGTGGGACAGTTATAGGCTATTTACTACCTGTTGGCGATAGGTACTGCCCATCTTTACTTTTATAAGATTTTATTGTATTTTGAGATATTGTTTTAAATTTGAATAAATGTCAGTCTTGATGTTAACATTTAGGTCTCAGATTAGCGGACCATTTTTGGGCTAGATGGACGAGAGAGGTACTGCCTTGTTGCCCGAAGGCCCGCGGAGGGGGCCTGAAGTTGATTGTGGGGACCTCGTTCTGATTGTTCACGGTTCTCTTCCAAGGGCCTCCTGGCTGCGGGGCAGAGTGGTTAAAGTGTTCCTTGGCAGCAACGGCAAGGTGAGGACCGTTGAAGTTGCTACCAATTGGGGTATTTTTAAGAGGTCAATCCGTGTTTTGGTTCCACTGGTCAGTACTTACTTGCCATCCTAATTCTGTGTTTACACTGCGGGTGGGCATGTTGGCGATAGGTACTGGCCACCAAAAGTTTTTATTGTATTTTCAGATATTGTTTTGAATTTGAATAAAAGTCAATCTTGACGTTAACGCTACCTATGTGAAACATGTTTTTAATCCTTCAAATGAAATTATAAATTTTACTGGTCACTGTAGTGTAACTTTTCTACTTATTTTCTTAAAAAATCCTTTCACTTAGTTACTAGAAGTTAAATTCTATCCAAATATGTCTATAGGTACACTATTAATGTTCAAAATTGAAGTCCAAACGGAAATTTCTATTTTTTTCCTATTTTCATAAAGTTCCTTTAAACGTTCTACTAGTTATAATTAATTTCAACTTTGGCAAGAGCAAGCTCTGTAGCGGCGGAGAGCAGCGAAAATACCGTTCACTCATAATACCACTTTGCGATGCTCAAACTAACTCCGTGAACGATTCAACTATCAGGAATTGTTTGAAGCAAAATATAGGTTAATTGAAATAAGTGTTTTTGTAGTTTGTCGTATGTAGGTAGATGTTTTCTTCGAGACGTTGAATTTAAACTAATTAGATAGCGGAGGCAGACGTACACACGCCTGAACGTCACCTACCACAAACTGTCCAAGTTACTTAATAGACTTAGAACTTTGAAATCTAACAAATATGGTTGAAAATGTATTATAGAAATTTGACAGTTTTGAATAGATCGATGTGCAAACGTCTGTACGTTTGATACAAATTTCCTCATAGTATCGTCATCACCGTTAACAGGTTTAACAAAAGCCTTGAGATACCCACGTAGTTGAATATTATACGGTTCTTTAAGGGGGTGCCGGAATTTCGAAAATTGACGTGTTTTTAAGTCACTGGTGCTAGGCGCTGAATGGGTCATATACATTAAAAGGACTAGAGTAGGTTAGTTTGATCCTTTCACAAGGTCATATCATGGAATTTGAAACAAATACCCAGAAACTGCATAAACAATACGTAAAAGTAATGATATCTAAAAACTTATTTCTTCAGAAACTTTGTAAATATAGCACAAATGAAACAATGATCTGACATCAAAATGTTTGTATTGATATTCCGCAGGCCACTGTTGTCTTATTTTTCAATTAAAAAATATGAATATGAAAATATTAATACTTTTTTTTTTTTACCCAAACGCCTATGATTTTACGAAAGTAAACATTGCTCTAATACTCGTATTCGTAGTCGTGCGCCGTTGTCACACCAATCTGCCACGCGCCGCTCGTTTGCTATCATAAAGAAACTTGAAACTCGCAGTTTTGCGCGTGCGCTGCTTGCATCCTCATAATATCATAAATATAGCTTAATATCATAGCATAAACAATCATAAATATAGCCTAATTCTTAACTGATTTATGCTATGACTAATAGGAGTGGAGTAGCAATCTCTAATTAAACGCCGGTGAAACCGCGGGGCAGAGCTAGTCATTCAATATTTGTAAAAATATTAAGATCGGATGTTGATGACGTAGTTGTCTACATTGAATAGGGCTCCTTTGGCTTATAAAGTAAAAGTAGATAGTGTTGATTAATTTCGTCGAGTTGAATTGAGCCACGATAGCATAGTTGGCAGTGCGCCTGACCCGGCGTGTCATGGTTCGAATCCCGCTCGTGGAATTTTTTCAACACTTTGTCTTTTTTCAATTTATAATTTGTTCGCAACAATATTTGCGTAAAATTATATGTAAATAATCATAATATAATATTTATTGCATAACTTTTCTAGCACAACCACAGGCCATACTGTGATTGGCATATTCAGTAACGATTACTTAGCTTAACTTTGTTATCTACTCTTATTTTAATTAATATGACCAAATTTTAATTGGCGTAATATTAAACGTCTCGGTGCGGTTTAGTGGCAAAGCGCTCGGCCTCGATTCTCAAAGGTCCTAGGTTCAATTCCCAGGACCTTATCGATGCATAGCCCGACTTTGTGATCTGGCCCGCATTTTGCAAGCGTGGTGATTAAGTCAATACCCATCAATCGTAGCAATGACTTGATCAATGATGGAGGCCTATGCAATAAAGTGAGCAACCACGCAAGGTCAATTATTTTCACACAATCAGTTTTACCAAAGACAGTTAAAGTTTGACACATCGAACTTCACGATAAGCTTCTAAAATATTTGTATAGGTAGGTAGAGTACACATTCGTTGTTGGTAAAAAGGTATGACATGGAGTTGTTAAAACCACCAAATGTATAATTTTATTTTTGTTGATTACCTATTTGTTTAATAAAACGAAGAACTGAACGTATGCCGTACTTTATCAAGTTAATAGAGCAACTTTGGTCAATATATTTTACCTTTGTGGGAAAATAATGTCTTTTTTTCTGGGATTTCGCAATTATCTACTAAGTACATATGGATACTACATAACTTACAAAGTTTACCTATAATATGTGGAAGGGGCAGCCGGCAGAGGCGTTTCTCAAACGCTATATCATGAGCTTTTCAAAAAGCATGTAAAAAAAGCTCCCAAAGTCATTAGCTGGATCACCAAGCTTGGTTTGGTTGGTGGTAGAATTATTTGTCTGCCTGGCTAGCTACCACCATCTCATCTAAATATGTCACCATAACATCAATGCTAGTAGTATTGTTGTGTTCCGGCAGCTAGAGATACAAGACAACTAGTGCCTCAGTAGTTGAGGATTCCGGGTGAAGTGTAATTCCACCTTCGGCCTTATCATCACTTAACATCAGGTGAGATGAAAGCCAAGTGATTACCCTTAAGATATAAAGATAAAGACAAAGATAGAGATAAATTTATTTCCTAAATAAAAAAGAACCAAGGACACAGTCAAAATTAGCAATATAAGTTGACAACTTATTAATTTGTAACTTTTATATTATGTTGTAACATCTCCATGTCATATCTTCTCACCAACTTTGGGTATTTTATACCGATCACTCGGTTATTATGTATGCGTACGTCAAATGTTCCAGTTAATTTAACAGCAGCCGCTGCCTGCCGATATTGGCTAATCGATTTTAGTAATTGAGTAGTAACTCCTCGATGCTATCTCTAATCCGTTAGACGGTTTCATTACCCATCTGATGAGACCGTAATTAAATTTGAATCGGTAACTTGTTTTTTATCTACCACGATAAATATGAAGGCTGTTTTTTAAATATCGAACGATTTTGTTCCGTCAATAACATTTTGGAGGGTTTTTCTTTTTTGCACGAATGCACCTCGCCTTCATCTCACCTGATGCTAAGTGATGATACGGCTGAAGGTGGAAGCACACTTCTTCCCGAATCTTATCTTATCTATAACCATATAGGCCCATCTCTGACCCCTCCCCCCTTCCAATTCTTACTTCCTCCTTAAGATCCAACTCCTTCCTCAAGCCTGGCAACGCATCTGCGATTTCTTTGGTTTTGCAGGTGTCGATGGGCGGCGGTGATTGCTTTCCACCAGGTAACCCGCCTGCTCGTTTCATCATTATCAGCTCATTTGCCTCCTTTTTATATAAAAAAAACACAAAAATGTTACTAAGATTGATGTTATAGCGATATACTCGTATTTGTGTAAGATGGTGGTAGCTAGCCCGGCGGATTTAAAACAGTAGTTCATCATCGGCCTATCTTAGTCCACTGCTGGACATAGGCCTCCCCTAATGAGCGCCATAGCGCCCTGTCCTCAGCTTGACGCATCCAGCATCTGCCTGCAGTCTTTCGCAGGTCATCATCCCACCTGGCCGCAGGTCGTCCTACACTACGTTTACCGAGTCGTGGTCTCCACTCAAGAACACGTTTACCCCAGCGGTTGTCGGTTCTTCGCCAGATATGGCCGGCCCACTGCCACTTCAACTTGCTAATTCTTAGAGCTATGTCGATGACTTTGGTTCTCTGTCGGATGTATTCGTTACGAATCCTATCCTTCAGAGAAATTCCGAGCATAGCATTAAAACAGTAGGGCTTGTTTTAAATCCGCCGGGCTAGCTACAAACTACTGACCGAATCGACTACAAACATTTACTAATACTCATTTCTTCAATAACACACAAATGTAGTAAACATAAAAATATATACTCCTATACTCCATCATAATCACCAACTTATTTTTGTCCTCACTGCTAGGGCGTGAGCCCTCCCTATGGATGGATGGAGAGAACGGGCCATGAGTAACCACATGGGCCCAGTGCGGATTGGTGGTTGTTAACGACTGCTAATGCAGCCGGGACCTCGACCACGGAGGGGCTCGAGATGCTTCATTCAATTTTTTGGTCACCGCTCCGATGACCGGCCTTGGTTAAGTGTGTTTGTTACCTTTGCAATCGCAAACTGGACGCGCCATCGAGCTCCTCGATCGAGCAAACAAGTAACCTTGTTTAATATTTTATTTATAATTGAACGCGATTTTTTTAAAATCGGTTCACAAATGACGGAGAAATCGCTGGACATACATAAAAAAATACGCGTCGAACATAGAACCTTTTTTGAAGTTGGTTAAAAAGTAAGGTATACATCTATGTAATAACACTATCAAATAGGTATCTTTCCAAACATAACCGTTATAAATGAAACTGCAAGTAAAGTAAAAAAACAACTTGGTTTAGTGCTAAAAGAGATTTTGCGGGTCAAGGACGAGGGTCCAAATCAAATTAAGCCCATAGTGGCGAAGCAATGAGCAAGAATTGCAAGGGACCGGAAGAGACTTCCGTCTCTTGGTGGCTTGTGAAAAGGGTTTTTACTTTGTTTGGGGTAAGTGTTTGTTTCAGATAACAGCATACTTCATAGTGGGCGGTAATTTTTATCTTTGTTTATATTGTTGTATGTATGTTTTAATGCATGGCTTGTTGGCTGTCCTATTGAAATAAATAAATAACAAATATATAAGAAAAAAAAAAGTTTCGTTAAAAGAAATAACAAAACAATGTGACATAAAAACAAGCAGCAGAATAACTACTACCGAATAACTTACTTTGCCGAATAATTTTACAGCGAAGACATATTAAATGACGCATGAAAGTCGCTTCGTGGCGTTCATCATTGAATTATAATCTATACTAATATTATAAAGAGAAAACCTTTGTATTTTTGTATGTAGGTATGTATGTTTGTAACAAATAAACTCAAAAACTACTGGACCAATCTAAAAAAATCTTTCACCATTAGAATGCTACATTAGTGCTGAGTAACATAGGCTATATTAAAAAAATGTCCACGCGTGCGAAGCAGGGACGAGCCGCGAGTCATTGATAATTTTAAAATTAAGAAAGTTTAAAAGGGTGAATAGAGGTTCAGGTTTGGCAATGCGCGCGTGATATCCTCGGTGTTGCGAGCATCCATGGGCTGCAGTGGTCACTTGTCATCAGACGGACTAAATTTAAAAAACTTTCATCTGTCACCCTATTAGTGACAGATGAAACTTTTTCTTTCTATCTGTGACCGTGGTGAATAAAACGGGCCTGACAGATGGGAATATTCCGTATAAAAATCAAGTTTTTTTTTTTCAAGTAACACTGATATTCACAATGTGAACACTAGAAATAAGAACAAACTAGCCGTACCATACTAGTCTCCACAAAGTAAGTAATTAATTTAAAGGGTTGTGTGTACATTTTTACAATAAAGTTTCAAATCGTATTCAAAACATCTAGTTTTCAATAATTTAAAACCACTCTTTATAAAAAAACTTACTATGAAGTGTCTGATTGCACAGAAGATAAAACAGTATGGGTTTGAAATGCTACAAACTCTCCTACAGATATTTGTAATTTAAAATATTTTTAAGGCTAGGTATTCCTGTCAAAGTAGGCATTTAGCGATGTCTCGGCCGCGTTTCGCGCGGACGTAGCGGTAGTGAACTCGCATGACACCGCCCGCCCGCTCGCCACCGATACAGTATAGAAATAAGCAGTAGGGTAATTTTATTTTGCTTTAGAAGTGCATTTTTATGATCAAACTTTGTTTAGTAGTGATAAAGTAGAGTTACGAGTTTCGTAAATAAATAAAGTAAGTAATTAATAATGAATTTATGTTTTTTGGTATCCATTTAATTATAATATTATTATTTTTTTTCAAAATTATTTTTCTTACTTCAATTTCATGGGCTAAGTTAAGTATCCACCAGAAAGGATTGCACGGTTATTTATTTCAAAGAATGTTTGGCATAAATGGAATAAGGGTATCAAATTAAATTCAAAATATTATTATGTTTAATCTCAAAATTCTTCAAAATTTATTTCTCTTGTGCTTGTACCCGGTTGCAAATTTGATATGGTAAGGCTGGGGAGTCTACATAATTTACATTTTCCTTGTCATCTTGTAAGGACAACATTCTTATTGGCATTCCACGTGCTTGTCTACTATCTACAATGAAGATCAACGAGAATTTAGTTAAATATGTAGAAATACAGTCACATCAAAACCAATTAACCAAAAAAGAATTATTGAAATTGGACCAAAAATGACGAAGTTAGAGCGATTTTCGTGCTGCATTCTCAAAAACGCAGACGTCATCAGCTACGCTCGCACTAGCACGGCAGTTGCCGCTTGCCGCCCGCCACTATATTTTACGAATATACTCAAAAACTACTGAACCGATTTTAAAAATTCTTTCACTATTAGAATGCTACATTATCCCTGAGTAACATAAGTTATATTTATTACTAAAAAATAATATTTAATAATAAATAAATAGAAATACGATTTGTTTATTGTTGTCATAGAAACTGTCAAAGCGGTGCGAAGTCCGCCGGGTCAGCTAGTCTATTATAAAAACATGACCAGTATGCAGTTCCTGTATTGAGATAAGTCGCAATGGATATAGTGGGACAAACAATCCCAGATTATATCCATCAATGGATATACGCAATGGATAGTGGGGGATCTACCCGCGCATTTTACCACAGTTGCTTGCAGCGCGTTGACTCGTACGTAGTAAACACACGTAAATGGATAATGTCGTCTTACAAATATTGTATTGTGCTACGATGCGAAAATACAAGTGTTGCTACGCCGGACCAAATGTTTTTTTGTGTTCCAAAAGACCCAAAAGGATTTCTAAACAGTCGGAATACAACAATGCTTTTAACATTTTTATTATGGCGCCGTTATTAGATAATATGGTGGTAGCTAGCCAGGCGAACTTAACAAGCCCAACCACCAAACAAATCAAGAACGCGCCGCTGATAGGAATCGAACTCGGGACACTAGGTCTAAGTTCGGAGGCTTAGCCACTAGACCACAGAGGCGGTTAAATGTTTATTATTTGTTTGTTACTCAATCACGTGGATCCGGCTGAACAGATTTAGATGAAATTTTGCACATAGATAGACCTGGATAGGACTATTTTTATTTACTTACAAAATATTCAACTAACACGCACAGATGATAAATCAATAAATAAAAAAACGTTTAAAACAGAAACACAAAACATGAAACATATCAAAATATAAAACAAAAAAAAAACGATTTTTTTTACTTTAGGTTAGTAGGTACCTACTTATTAATGTGTCTGCGAAAATATACAGCATCTTAGAACTTATTTAAAAAACTAAAATCCAGGCGGACTTAACAAGCCCTACTATCAGCCAAACCGAGTAGGTACACAAAGATGTACCTCCCGCTAGGAATCGAACCCGGGACCTCTGGGTGTAAGACCGGTGGCTTAGCCACTAGACCACAGAAGCGGTTAAAATTTAATAAAAAGCTTGTTTTAAATTTTTTTTCACTTTTAACTTTTTAACATGTAAGTACCTACAGTCTAGGAGTTCCTCTGACCTCCTTTCAGTTTCATCATCAGATCTTGGGCACCACACAAGGTTAGTTTTTATCAAGACAAATAAAATAAGCACAAATACGGCGGGGTTACCTTGTGTCATTGCAAAGTTCCTAGTTAGCTCAGTAAGTGAAATGTGAATTTCTTATGAGTTAAATAAAACTCTATAACCTCAGTTCCTATGATCACCTTCCGACTGCATCATCAGACCAGTTCCATGATGCCATATTATTGAATTGCTATCGAAGTTGCGTAGATATACCAAGTTTCATCTCGATCGGTCCTCGGGAAGTGATCCAAATCTTCCTTGCACGATTTGACCCGTACATACGGTCGCACGAGTCCGCACGACTTATGTACTGTGACATCATCGTGAGTGGCAAGCAGGCGCGCGCGTTTCAAAATAGCCGTTCAGAAAAACATTAATAACTTCATCATTTCTTGACGGATTTTAATATTTTAAGAATAAAATGTTTAGTAGTTGATTGCGCATACGATGTATATAGTAAAAATCAGATTTGCTATTATGTGATTGATCCTCATTTCCGGCATTAAACATTTCATGTAAAATTGGACCAACTTTGGCTCCATTTGCGTTTTCCAGAAATTATCGTCCCTTTCGATGCGTTTTGTAAGCAAAGGTTCATTTTCTCCAGCCCAAATTTCTAGCAGACTGAGTCGTCTTTCAGTAACGTGAAGCTGCCCTTGTATTTGATAGAACCAATTAAAATGGGTAGTAGGTAAAAAAATGTTTGGACCATTCAAAAGCACTTTTCTAAAGTTAATTTGAATAAAAAATATTTGACTTTGACTTTGACTAAAGAAGTATCGAAAATAGTTTCACGCATTCACAGTTCATTTTATACGAATTTTAAAAATTAATTAAAAATATTCAAACGTAACTCCGGCAGCCGAAATTGTTTTAGGGGATCTTAGACGAGCTTCCCTGAGCCCCCTATGCATTCAGTTTTCTCAGATTCAGGCGACTTATTTCTAAATCCAACCCGGCAGAGGTACCGATATGAATTATCAAAAATCGTAGCGATGCGATCTTCAGTACATAGTCATACTGATATTCTTATACTATCGAATTATAACCATAATATAAGTTTTAAACATGAATGCAAGAATCTTTGTAAGCGTTTATTGTTTATTGCCCATTATGAATAACTTGCAATAATTATATAATTATTTACGACAAAAACGGATTGATTGGCAGTCACGGAAAAAACTGACACAGGTCCGTCGTCCGTGAGCGCCCGAGCGCGACTGATCGGGCCTGCCGAGCAGCCGTACTCGCGCATTTCGTAGATATTTAAACATAGTAAATAAGACAATCATTTTATCAAGTCAAACTCTGCGAATTCCCCTGCGAAATATTATTGTCTTCAATTGAGTACAAAAAATAAATGGAAAATATCAGTAGTTTAGTCATCATATTGAAAAAACATTACAAAAAGGGGTAACTTTGGGATTTTTTTTTATCGAGTGAAGTTCATTGGATCTTGTAACTGAATGCGACTTCCACTAGATTAGATCCTTAACTAATACATACTTTTTTTCCAGAATTTAAAACCTTGTTTTCTATGTCTCAGATTGTTTGAAAAAACTCAATAGTGCGGCCTCTGCAGGAATACCTAGCCTTAAGTAATCGTTAACTTGTATGTATCATAATTTAGTAACAGTAAATTTTCTAAGTCCAATGATAGCAACTCACTGGTTCAATCAAAGAAGCAGTGGTCCAAAGAAAGAAACCATGGCAAATCCACTTTTTTCTACTTTTTTCTCTTTTCGGTCACGTCAAAAAATCTGAAACGATCCATGTAAATTCTTGTAAATAATTCTCATAAAAATGTTAAACCATGTTTCTTCTAATCATCATATTTAAGCTGTTATGTCAATTCAAAGTTAAGTGGTCCAAAAGGCAACTTTACCCTATATAAAGCTGTGGAGTTTCATGCGCCCGTTCTTCTGCACAGCCAAAAGCCATCCTGAATAGGGTAGTAGGCATAATGTGATATAGTTTACTTGAATAACGATTAATTTAATTTAATTTAATCTTATTTGCTGACTAAAGGGGTAAATTTAAATAAATTCCATTATCAAATTAATTCAATGTTTCTAAACGCCAGTCGTCTGCGTATTAACCGCAGTAGTTAAAAGTCATTCAATTTATTTGCTGACCTTATTTTAAATCTAAATTTGCATGTAAATTGGCTCTTTAGTTCCGCGCTGTATGCCAATCTCGTTGGGTGTAAGGCAATATTCCTCGCAGTGCAAGGGCAGTGACGTGATATCCATTGTTGAAGGCGCCGAATGTATGACTCCGTAGGGTTGTCAACAGTGCATTGAATAACGTAAAAATAGGGAACGTTACCTATATCATAAGAAGATAACGTTAATAGCAAAGGTGACGTTACGCTAAGTATCTTTCCCTGGGTAGCATTTTTTACGGTGAATTAACTAACCGCTCTAAGTGGTTTGACTACAGTGGATTATGTAAAAATTAACAATACTTGTACCTACTAGATAACGGACCTGCATTATCGCTATCAATTTAACTTTATAGAATTAACGTAACTTATCGATATTTATGCTTACTTGTGCTTTGGTAACGTTATCAAGTCTTGGTTTTCACCGTTGGATTATACAGCTTGTTGGTTAAACCAAGGGACATATTAAGGGAGGACATTAGGTATTCCATTCCCGATCCGATTCATTTTTTTGCATAATCCTAATAAATAAAATAGCGTATACACTATGCGCGGGAACAGATCAAATGCCGACTGACTGCCGCGGCGGAGCGCGGCGCCGCCGATAGATCATGCCGAAATGTCACTTTTTGCTTTGCACATCACACGTGTTAACTAACACGCTGTATTGAAAACTTGCAAGTATATGATATTTAGGTATGCAGAGGTAGTTATTAAAATATTGGCGATATTTAGTTGACTTTACGATTGGAAATCTTTGAGCCTCTTACAATACCTCTTAGCCAAATGTATATTCAAATTAAAATTCAAAATTATTTATTTTCCTTCACAAATTAGGTACTTAATGCTAAAGTTAAATAAGTCAATATAACAATGGAAGCCTAAACGTGAAGGACTGGTGCCTGAGAGTGAGAGTAGCATGTAGAGTTGTATTATTTTTAATGATTGTTTTCTTGTTTTATATATTGTTCTCTAGATTTGCAAGTAAATTGGCTCTTTTGCTCCGTGCTGTATGCCAATCTCGTTGGGTGTAAGGCAATGTCCCTCGCAGTGCAAGGGCAGTGACGTGATCCATTGTTGAAGGCGCCGAATGTAAGACACCGTAGGGTTTTCAACCGTTGGAAATTTTACAAAAGTTTAAACGGATGGCGCAGTGGTTACCCCACCTAGTCTGCGATTGCTAAGGTAAAGCAACTTTTGCAAGAACTGTCATTGGATGGATGACCAAAAACGTATCATCCCAAGCTCTTCCGTGCTTCGGAAGGCAAGTAAAACCGTTGGTCTGGGACAGCGTGGTGGTTTAGGGCTCGTTTTTCCTGTCCATCCATAGGGAAGACTCGTGCCCCACCAGCAAGAACATAAAAAGGAGCTGGTAGTGTTACAAATACAAAATACCAAAATTGTGTATTCAGTCTCGAAGATTACAAAGTTTTGATAATTGATTAAAAACCTTATAAAAGTTATAGTTATAGTAAAAAGACAAGTAATTAGAATGTTGTTAATATAGCTAACGAAGAGTTTGGGGCACACTTTTGCCCAGCATTGGGTCTATATAGAAAAAAGAAAATGGCTACTGAAAAAAAACTAAAGCCTTAGCGTAATAAAGTCGTCTTCCTTATCCCTTCACTCCTTTGCTGGTGCAAAAAATGTCTATTTGACTGAAGTACGTACCTACAGACCTTGCGAAATCATTTCTCAAGTAGTCGTTGACAACCCTTAGCTCACCGTACAAAGAACGGGCCGTACAATGCCGCATTTAAGGCGTAGGAGGGCTCCTCAAAAATAGACTTAGCGAGAATCGATATTGAGGTGACGCGCCGGGACTGCTCCTTAAAACTGTGTCAAGTTTGATTAATTTTATACATGTATACCATCAAAGTAGAATTAATGTACCTACGTAGTAAAATGAGGCTAGGTAAGTTCCCTATGCGTGCTAAATTTCATGGTCTTAGCATACTTTAAATATAGTTACTAAGTTTATATGTATATCTGTAATAATAATACAAATACAAATGCTTTATTTGCTATGTTTGACTTAATACCTATTCTGCTATAGTATGTTTAACTATAACTAGTTAGTCTACATTTTTTTTCATACAACAGTAGCTGTGTGTGATATTATTGATTTTAATAAAGTCGTGCGTTTTGTATTATTTTCTTATTTTTGAAAAAAAATAAATTATAACTGGTTTTTTTTCGACGACATTGTAGCTTAGCATCATATCACTTATCTCTTTTGGATTGCTCATCCTGTACGCAAGGCTCGAAGTGGGCTCTATTTTAAACTTCGCCTGACATGCCTGACCTGATATGCTGAACATATTGAGTAACACAGTTTTAAGGGATGTCGATGGCATTAATACCAGTTCTCAACGGCGACTGCTGAGATTTAGGTGACCCTAAGCAATTTTATGTGACGGTTGCTGTAGTAAAACCGTCACCTAAATGGCTTAAGGGTTAATTAAGAATTGGGGAATATCGGTATAAAAGGCTTATTAGCTTGTATACTTAAAGATAAACAATTTTACTACAAAATAATCAGTCTCAGGAAACTCGAGTGGGAATTGAACCCACGACCCTAGGATTAGCGGTCCATTGCTCTGACCTCTGAGCTACCGATACATTGTTTCTCAAAGTGGTCTACTTCCAACAATTCTTGCCTCTTTTAATACCTTACCTTGTCGGTTTTTATCACTTTTGTAATCGCCCTGAACGGGATAATACACTTTCAAAGGACGTCGGTCGGTGAGATAGTTAAAACTTTCAATTATGCGAAGTACAACGGTACAAAGTTTAGGTAATTCCGTTTCTGTATCAACATGAGTAATCACTACATAGTATAAAACAAAGTTGCTTCCCGCTGTCTGTCTGTCCCTATGTATGTATGCTTAGATCTTTTAAACTACGCAGCGGATTTCGATGCGGTTTTTTTAGTAGATAGAGTGATTCAAGAGGAAGGTTTATATGTATACATATAAATACATGCATAATACCTATAGTAGAGAAACACTGATAATACTAGCATTGCACCCGTGCGAAGCCGGGTCGGGTCGCTAGTACACTATAACAGTATGTTGCTTATATAGATGGCGTTGATGTCTTGTAATATTATTCGAAGATTAAGTTAGAAAATATTGTTTAATGATATTGAAATATTTTACTCATTATAATGGTTGAGGGCTTAGAAATCTTAGAAAATTTTCATCCACTAAATTCTTGCCCTTTTTGTAATCTAGGCAAAATGCTGTCTTGTATATGCAACGAAGTTAAGGGCGACCACGAGTTCTGTGGAAATATCTTGCCCTTTTCTCAACCGGCTACGAAAGCTCATCGGGGGGAGGCCTACCCATTAAAAACCTAGAACTATCTTTTGTCTTCTACGGGGATGGCTCGGGATTAAGTACGTTGCCCCCCCTCCCCCCCTCCCCCCACTAAATCTTGAGCTAGAAAATTGGTAGCGGCTAGTTAGGTATACTGACCAAAAAGGAATGTAGCTTTTTTTACCAATCCTTACCAAAATGGGCGCTGTTTACCCGAGCTAAGATTGATCTACGAGTTTTTAGACAACGGGGAAATTCTTAGCTCGTTTTAAATATACCTATGAACCTTTTTTGTTTATACATTAGATTGCCTCCATCTAACAAGATTCAAAATAGAAGAATCTATTTTTATATACTATAAATATTAAAACTATTTATAAAGGCGAAAGTTTGTTTGTTTGTTTCACGTAACCTCGTTCCCGAGGTTGTAGACTCGCTCCCGTCCCCTTACCTATCAGAATCCCTCGAAGAGGGGGTTAATGGTTACGAGGGGTGAATGGATCCTACTAGATAGTAGGGAACCATTCACTTTAGAAACACGGCTTGAGGAACCCTTTAAGTTACTCGACACCCCCAAAAAAGTCCAGTGACCCTGAAAAAGCAACCTGATGCTTTTAGCAAACCCCTAAAAACCCGGAGTCTATGTTATGGCATGTTATGGTAAATAATTAAGAGATGCCATTAACTTTCAAACTCAAACCGCCAAAGTAAATAAATGTTTTTAAATTTGCATGTAAATAGGCTATTTTAGCCAATCCCCTAAGAAAGCAGCAAACCCCTAAAAAATCCGGAGTCTATGTTATAGTAAAGAATTAGGTGATGTTATTAACTTTCAAACTGAAACCGCTAAAGCAAATAGAGATCAGAAGACTTATCAAAACGCAATATTTGAAAACGTAATGTTTGGCGGAGACGCTTCGTTTCATAGTAGCTAGCAGACAGCGACGATAGTTGCTAAGGACTGTTCTTTGTCATAACAACAGCTAATGATGTAAAATACCTGATAGTTGTTCAAAGAAATACAACACCTTGTTGTGACAAGGTACGAAATTGATCGGCGATTTTCGTTTACAACGTCGACTCTTTTCATTATTCTTTAGAAAGCAGTACGTTTGCTTAAGATAGTACTTATATATCTATAGTCTCTGTGGTCTAATAGAACGATCACTTTGACCCGGAGAACCTCTGAAAAATAAAATAGGCCTTCTATACACTACTCTTAAATTTATACTTGCACCTTTGACCAACCGCTTAGGCTATACAAGAGACAATAAACTAGAGCTAGAAGCTGAATTTCTATTATGCCAACAGCAATTATAGAAATTTAGCTTTTAAGTACTTTGAAATAGTACTAGAAATATTATAAAGTTATGTATGATTATGGAAGAGCGGAGCCTTCTGTTACAGATATTTTTATGTCTAATAGAAGGCTCCAAATAATAATATTGTATATATTTTTCTAGTGCTGAAATAAAAGAATTTTGATTTTGATTTTTGATTTTGAATAAACGATCTTGCGCAAGTAAACCAACTAGCACAAAGGACCATTTGTGTCAGGCCATAACGTCAGATTAGGACCCACCGTAGCGTGTTCTTCATCCGGAACTCAAAAGACTGTGTCTTACGAGAGTTGCTCCAAGAAGAGCACAACTCACAGTCTCCACTGCTTGGGTCGTCGACTCTAAAGTCCACTACCAAATATCCTCCTTGGTTTCCGGATTTTGGGCCAAGAGCTTTGCCACCGAGGTGAGTTAAATTAGTATTTTTTAATAAATCCAGGAACACCCGGTAAATTGTTCTGGTCATCGTTAGTCCACAATCGAGGTCCTTAAACTCCAAGCTTGGAGGCAGTCAATTAGAAAGTCCTGCGGCCAACAACATAACGCTTTTGAAGTTTCAACTTTGGTGGGTGCTTTCGATCATTAATTTCGACTCATTAACCAGCGCAAGAAGTGAATCAATCATCGACCCTTGTGTTCGCTCATTCATACAAAAACCTACAACAAAGCAGTTCGGAACTATTTTTTTATTGTACCAACGAATTGATTATGTTTTCAACGTTAACGTTTCTCGATTTATTTACGTATTTGTAAGTTGCGTAGAAATTTTGTGTTTACGCATCTACTCGCCTCGATGATCCTGTGACAAAGCTCTCGGTCAAATATCCGGAAGTTCTGTGTTCATTTCCTAGGTCAAAAAAAGTGTGTTTTGGATTTTAAAAAGCAAAGCCCGTGTTTGTAATCACCAACTCGCATTTGGCAAACGAGGTGTTACCTAGCAGTGGGATAGTTTAAAGGCCACTTACTTTACTACCGAGCTTGAAATGATAAATTATTGATCAGACACCCAATTCGCCTTTGCGAATTTTGCTTGACTTTACGCAATCGCAGACCGAGCTATTTTTTTTGTAACTAGCACGGCAAGTAACTCCACTCCTCTTTATGGAAATGGAGTCCAGACGCGAAGATAACTGGTGCAGCGTGAAAATGACAGCATCACCTTGCCGGCCTACAAGGTGCCTCATAACGCCTCGTTTGAAGGTCCCCATTTCACAGAGAGGAATGGAATATTAGAGACGGTAAAGTGGTGATTCCGAAGAGCAGCACGTGTACTCGTATGGAGGAAGGAAGAAGGTGATCTCCTCGATATCCTACATGCTGCCCCAAACCGCGTTGAGGGGTTTAAGTGACTGCCGTTTTACGACAACAACTTGTCCAAAACTATACGGACAAACTATAGGGTCGTTCCTGTATTTACGAGGAAAACGTACTTACAGTAAATTAATTAACTTTACGGAGCCTTAACGAGTTCTCCCCAAGGAGTGTCAAGTGTCGCCTGCCTGTTTGCTCAGCTTAGAGTGTGCATACGAGTTATTCGTGGCACGGTGCATCTAGGGGACGACATGTTTTGGTAGAAAATAAAATAGGAGTGGTAGAAATATTATAGTAGTATAGTAGTTTCTAAAACTTTTTTTAGATTTATCAATAAGATTTAAAGTTTTATTACAATTCTATGTGAAAACAGAATAAACTTAATTTAGTACATTTTGAAGATTATATTAAATCGTATTAGCTTAATAATCTTCGTTCGTTTATATTCTGGCAAACTTTATGTGCCTATCGTAAGTGTGTGTTTGTCCAAACATTACCAATGATGTCATGCTATTGAATTTTTATTTATTTATTGAATATAGATTAAGTATTTTTTAAGTGGTTGTCGTTAGCATATAGATGTTAACCACTCTAAAAAAATATTTAATGCCTGTATTGAAAAAAGAAGGATTTTTAATTTCATAAAATTATTGACAACCCTAGTTGCTCCTAAACAAATAGGTGTTTTCTAAATATTTTTGTATGAAGTTAAACTGGGTACGTTTATATGTACAGACGCACACCAACCTATCCAAAACTGTAAAATTTCTTCAATGCATTTTCAACCATATGGTTAAGGTATAAAGTTCAAAGTCGCGTGTGTACCTGGGACTAATTAGCTAATTTGATTTAGTATCTCAAACTTCGTGGTTGGTACAAGTAACTTAATGATGTTGAAATATTATCTGTATTAAAACATTATAAATGTGAAATTCAAAAGCAAAACCAATTTGAATAGGAAATATTTTTTAGAGAAAACTTCATGGTACCTATATATGTTATGGACCAAGTGATTAATAGGGCATTATGAGCTCGACCGCGCGAATACCAGACACAGTAGAATTTTAATTGTTATCGGCCACCTGGTGGTCGATCGACGCTCAAGGGGTTATAAAAATACCCGCGCAATTTGAAACATGCCCAATATGAGAGGGCATTGTGATAACAACTATTGAAATAATCAAATCGTCCGGGTACTATATATGTTATGGACCGAGTAATAAATTGGGGCATTTTTCATAATGCCTGAGCATTTTTAAAGATTATTATTATATTGTTTAAAAAATATATATTTTGTATTCTGGTCCAATTAATTATTTGTAAAACATTCCTTTTGTTTTCTGAAAAATGTTGACACGATCTCTTAAAATAAAACAAAATGATGATTTTAAAAATAACAGCTTGCCATTTAAATGTTTATGTTTTAATGCCATTGTTAAAGCAATAGTTTTTGAAATGAAACGTTGACAAATGTTGCTTGTGGAATGAAAATTAGCTAAAGAATTGTGTGGTAAGCATTATAGAACCTCTTGTTCTCCTCCCCGCACCCCGTTTAATGTAAAATACACAGGGTATTATCAGATTGCCCGAAAACCAAATGGCAATATTCATAATGTCTAGGCAATGTGATAAATAAGGAAGTTCAAATTATAATTATTTACTTCGCCCTAAGTAAGTAGCTTGTCATTATTCCCCAATTTATTACTTGGTCCATAGCATATATAACTCTATCTGCTGCACACAGAAAAGTCTATTCACGATTATTATCGAAATTATTATTTCGAAGCAGCTAAGATTTTTTATAGTAAAAGATTCTCTAGATCATACAACCAATAAATATTTTTCGAATGCGCTGATAATAATACTATAGTTAGTAACGATCTGTAGAAAAGACATGAATGAAAGAAAAAGAAATGGATGAAGAGAGATAAATATTATATTCTGTACTCCAATAAAATTCAAAGTACAAGCCTTTAAAAGAGTTTTATTAGAAGAAGGTTTCATTGTAACCTCTAACGATATTGTTACCACAGTTTCATCTCCGCCTGCCTAAGTGAAATTAATGCCTGATACCATTTTTTTCGTAAAATCATGGTGTAAAAAGAGTATTTCATCAAACAGTGGTTAATGTCTTGATTCACCGGAGGCCTCGTTTAACGTTTAAGCCTTATAAATCTCAAGCCGGGTTTCGGCCTCATAAAACACGATCAGCTTAATGCAATAACCTCGGAGAAATTACGGCTGGAATATTTGCCGTGCATTATTAGACATCTGGATTGACTTATCCTTGTACAGTACATACGTAGATTTTATACATACCTACAAGAAATTTGACCAGCCTCAAGTGACCTACCCTATTTAAACTTTTGCAAAGCTCTGCGGCTTATATTGCTTCGTTAGGGAGGTCTCGTTATAGTTGGCATGTTTTGGGGTGCAGTTTTAATATTTCCCAATGAAACCGAGAGGTTTCATTCTCGTCTGCCGTTTTTATATCTAGGGCGTTGCCGATAGGTAAGTATCGCAGAAAATTATTATGAATACAAAGGTAGCCTCAACGATGACTAATGAGGCTTTTGTACGCCACTGACATTTATATTTTTAAAAAGGAAATAACTAGGTACATAGTACTTATTATTACTTATAGGAAACAACTACCTAGTACTATTCACTATTTATATTGAACCCAAACATTACGACTTAAAGACGACATTTTCAGACGATATAATGATGTAGTCACTCACATGGTCTCACGAAGACTTCCTATGACCACCGGACCAATAGCACCGTTTAAAAAGCCAATCTGCCCAGGCCGTGTCGTCTTTGCACTGTTACTAGAAGCTGATTCCCAATATCATCATATTATGTTATAAATAATTGTAATAATTATCATATTATAGATATGATAGAATCATCATAATTATTATAGATTATTAGCAGGTCTTGGCGGTTACAGGCTTTAGATTTTCATCATTATCATCATCGCCAGCTCATATACGTCCCCACTGCTGGGGAACGAGCCTTCCCTATAGATGGAAAGAGAGAACGGGCCATAAACCACCATGCGGGCCCAGTGCGGATTGGTGGTTATCAACGACTATTAACGCAGCCGGGACCAACCGCTTTACGTGCCTTCCGAAGCACGGAGGAGCTCTAGATGATAAATTTTTGGTCACCCATCCGATGACCGGCCTTTGCGAAAGTTGCTTAATCTCAGCACTCGCAGACCAGACGCGTTAACCACTGCGCCATCGAGCTCCTTCTCTTTAGGTTTTAAACCATGTCAGTTCTTAAATGACGACGTTAAAACCAGAGTGATCTAGAGGCCATAGTGATTTAAGTGCATTTCATTACTTAGATTCAATTCAATTCAATCATTTATTGCTCTCCATAAGTATTGATATATAGATCAGTCTGTCATGCCTTCTCCTTGCAGACCGCACCAATTCTATAGTAAGATGTGATTTCTGAATGAAGTTAGCATTGAAGAGGACTTAGATAAGTGTGGCATAGAAGAATTATGATTTTTCTATGCCATTGTGTAATAAGATCAATAATGGTAAAAATGTCACTTAGATCACTCTGGTTTTAACGTCGTCAAATGATCTTTTATAGGTCATTGATATCTATTTTAATCTAAAACTCGGAAACCCTTGACCTTAATCTCACCTGATGGAAAGTTACGATAAGGGCGAAGGTGGAAGCGCTGTTCACCCGGAATTTTCTACTACTGAGGAAATGTATATCTTATCTCTAGCTGTCGGAACACAGGCATGCTACCAACATTTACATAATATCGAACCTCAGACTGTGGCTGTGTCTTCTGGCTCGGTGACCACCGCAAGATCCTTTTGGTGCTTTCTGGTCTTTGCTTTTTGTTGGATATTCGATGCTCAATTGTTTGTTACATCTTTTTAACGCAATCTCACACAATTCCAAACATCTATTTGGTCAGTGCAGTGTGGCAGTGTGCAATCTACAGACAAAATATCAATCCAAGTCAAATGTCAAGGTCGAAGGTATTTATTGGTATTTATCGCAATTGATGTGGTAAAAATAGGTGTTAATTTTATATTTCCTATGCAAACACGCAATCCCACCTGCTTAAGACATTTTATTCGTCGTCCTGGTATTCGTCAGCCAGAAAATTGTGCCTGTCGCTGAGTCGTTATAATTTATTTTAAATAAAGTTTTTATAAATCGGAAATTAACAGCATCTCATTGTAACTTATAATGAAAAAGCCGACGTTCATAATGGCTGTCGCAGCCATTTGCAAAGGACAGGCCCTCCAAATCATGAGAGTTCACTCAACTAAATTTTTCTTAATGTTTTACGGATTTTCCTGAGCTTTCTTTGACTGGCAAATTTTAATAATATCACTCTTTAAATGTTTTAATTTCTTGCCGGCATGCCATTGTTTGTTGAAGTTGGATCTAATTTATTTATGTTTAGCTTTTGGAACGTATTTACTTTTGAAGCCTTTTACTGTCGTAAGAAAAGTAAGATTTAGCAATCTCAAGTTTTGAGTAAAAAGTTCACAATGAGATCGGCTGTGTAATTAGTTGTCCGGAACCTAAAAACCGACATCGGATTACACAATTTTGTGCTATGTTTTACTTCTACGACATTTGAAGGCTATTCTAAAGGGTCAATGCACATAGAGACGACGGTACACGGACATTAACCACGAGCGGGGTGCCGACAAGTTAGGTACGATGCACACCGAGGCGATAGGATGTGGACGACGGACTAGGACGAGATGCGGATATGTAACTTTGGCGTTTACGTTCAATAGGCATATTGTCGTATCTGCATGCATTGCTGCATTTTACATTAACAAGGAACGGTCGAGCAAACAAAACGCTTTACGACGTCGTGTACGTGTTACGGCGCCTCTGTATTCATTGCGCCCAAGGAACATACACCCGAGACCGATGTTTGGATTGGATTGCCAGCCGGTGACCATGTTTGAAATAGAGGTACAATTATAAATATAAAATAAAAATAATAACAATATCATTATAGATTTAATAATATAATAAAATAGATTTTAGGTACCGAATTTTTAACTCTAAAACAAGTTTCACAAACAATAATAGTAGTATCGATTTCAAATACAGTAATATAAAAATACAACTTTACTATCAAAGTCTGTTGTCATAACATAACGATATACACAAACTGGCGTACGATGTTGCACACGATATCAAACAACGCGAAATAACATTTATTAAGCGTTTATCCTATTCCAACTTCGTATTCTAAACCACAATTGAACAATTTCGTGCAGTCGCTTTGTACAATGTTAAAGTCTTATTCTGTACCTATGTCGAAGTGTGCGGATTAAAAGCTTTCAAAAGGATTAACTGGGGTAGACCTCCGGCTGACCGTTTCATTAAAACTTGCTCCGGCCCGACCATTCTAATTACATTGAAAAACAAAAATCCCTTCGTGACTCTATTAAACATTAATTAACGCTGGATTTCAATTACGCCTTATCATGATGTCACACAACTATTCTGCTTAATGCATTGACTACAATCGCGTGCTGTTTGCGATTTTGCTTGTGAGTTTTTTTTAATATAAGCAAATGACTCTGCTCCATTTTTAGTATGAGACGCGTTAGGCTACTGCAGTGATAGTAAATAGCATAGATACATAGCAAGCTACTAGTTATAGAACCGCGTGCAAACCACTTGTGGCAAAAACGTGACAAAGATCGCAGTAATTTCAAACCTGGCAAACAGTCATTATATTAACCTTGTTGGTGCCCAAATTAATTTTGACGCGCTGATCTAATTACGGAGGGTCGATCAGTTCCAATTTCCTCCCATTTCTCCCATTCGTCGATGAAATGGGCCATGATCTAATTACAAATTTCTAATTTGTTTCAGATACTACGAACGGAGGCGCGAAGCTAACCACAAAACAATAATTACTAAATTAGTCAGTTAGATAACGAATCGAGTAAACGACGAAGCGCCTTGAATCAATTACGGTAGTTAGGCTAAGTTTTGATATAGTGTACACAAGTGCCAATAGTGCGTGCGTGCGCGTTTTTGACGCGTGTTTTAATCGTAGTGGTCGAGCGTTCGATGATTGTAACAGCCGCGAGCGAGCGGTAGGTGGCGTGAGGTGCGCGCCGGCACCGTGAACATATGTAGGTATCTAGTCGGAAGAAGTCGCATATATGCCCACATATTTGTTTAAAGCTCTTTGAAAACATATTAACCATTCAACATTATGTCTTTATGAAAAAAATATTACATCTTTAAACATCCGCTTTTGTCTGTCATTTTGACAAAATGATAATGTTTTTATTCACATTGATTAAGGTTTGAGTCAGGTACAAAAACGTTAATACTACAATGAACAAATAATATATACTACAAATATAATTAAACACAATTTTAAAATTTATATTTTTGTACATGATCTGAATCATAATTAATTAAATTAAGGTTTAGATTAGGTACAGAAAGTATTAAACGTATCTCTTAGAGTAGGTTATCAAAAAGATGTTTTCCTTTAGTAAAATCCCTTATTCACTGACAAAAGTATGAAATTAAGCTCGTAGGTATAAATTTTAGTTAACTTGTGTGGAAGTTCGAAATTTTTCGTCATACTTTGACCTAAGTTACTTGGGGGACATTGTTCAGTTCATGTTTTAAAAAACCCTTAGAGGAAAGTTACTAATTAAGTAGAACCTTTTTATTCAGAATATGTAAGCAAATGCGTAATTGTCGAATAAAAAAAGCTATGAATAGGAATACTCTTAAAAATGCTGAGCCTATGCTTCTATAGTCAACACAAATACCTTAGTGGTTTTAATATACTGAGTGGTATTGTTTAGTAAGATATTTTTTGCAAACTACAGTCTAAATATGACCACATAACATTACTTCCAGTAACGGAAAAAAAAAATAGTTGGAAGAATATTTAATTATACATATACCTACATAACAAAAAAATGTTGCTCTCAATGATTTATTATAATCAGTATCATTTTTTTTCAATAATGTGATGAATTAAAAAGTTTTTGTGAGACTGTAGAAGCTAAGAGCATTCAGCGTATACTTACACGTGACAAGCACGCGCGTTCATTGTGGTCACTGTGACAGCGGGCGGCAAGATTGAGGTGGTGGCCGGGTGCGGGTGGGGCAGGCGAGCGCGCGTGCGGCCGCTGCACGCGCTGAGCCGCGCGGCCGGCATGCTGTCCTCGCAGCGCTCGCAGTCCTGCAACGAGGAGGGCGCGTTCTTCGGGGCGCGGGCGCTGCGCCGGCCGCGCGGCAAGGGCAGCGGCAGCCCGCCCTGCTAGGGGTACGCCATGTCGCTGCGCAGCCTTCACCGGCGGGCTGTCCTCCGCTAACCACACGTGAGTATGCACACTTCTTTTTTAAAATATTTTTGTGTTATTCTAATTGAATTACGTTTACTCATACTGCTAACAAAGCGTTGGTTAGTTTGGTTAATTATTAATGTGTTCTATTTTTTGATTAATATTAATTGCTTTGGAAGGTTTGGAACCTCTGAAAACAACCTAAGTTCAGCATTAGGTACCTCCTAGAAGAAGATTTCCTATGATCTTGATAAATTAATAATAAAAATTATATTCTTCGCCATTCTTCAGATATAACATCACCAGGTAGTTCTTTCACCTACAAGGTAGCTTTCGCATGTAATAAAGAGATTTTAAAAATATCGATATGGTAATCGATATGATATTTGGACATGGGCACGTCGCTAAGACGAAATGAATAACATTGGCT